>SJYV01039046.1:458561-493594 GCA_006410875.1 Neotragus pygmaeus
GCGTTCTGAGATCACCCTGGTCAACAGCACCCAAGGTTCAGGCTGTGAGTCACTGGAGAAACTTTAGGCAGAGCTGACCCCGCCGGGCACCTAAAGATGATTTCTGTTACTGAATGTGGAGTATTTCTTCTTAGTCAGGAGCTTAGTTTTAAATTTTAAAAGGCAACAAGGAACCCTGAGAAAACAATGTGTATAAAGTGTGGGTTATCAAATGGTTTCCTGTTCTCAGTGTCTTGGATCTTGGGTTTTTCAGAACCCTGGGATGTGGGACATGGGTGTCCACACAGGGAGGGCCCGGGGCTGGCTGGGTTCTGCCCATGGGCAGAGGCCTTGGTGGGAAGAAGCTGAGCACTTCCCATATGGACTGTATCACCCACTGGTGTTGGTGGGTTCTTTGGTAGATAAGAGACGTGTGTCCCGGGCTCCTAGCAGAACCCTGGGCTGAGTGTCTTAAACGACAAAGATTTATCCCATCGAAGCCCTACAGGGCAGAGGTCAGAGAACAAGGGCCACACCTCCTCTGAAGGTGCTAGGTGGGATGGAGGACCTGTCCCAGGCGTCCCTCCAGCTTCTGGTGCTTCCTTAGCCATGGCCTCATCTCTTCTGTCACACAGCTGTCTCCCCATGAAGGTCTGTGTCCCAAGGTCCCCTTCCCTAAGGACACCAGTCATGTTGGAGCAGGGATCACCCTAGTGACCTTGTCTTAACCAATTCCATCTACAGGGACCCCATTTCCAAATAAGGTCACGTGCAACAAGTGAGTCTGGGACATAGTTCAACCCACGGCAAATGGTGATGGGTATGCACTGGTTTGTAGTCAAGCAAGGATATTTCCATAAAAGTAGTTTTGTAGTCACATTGTCATAATTCGCATACAACAAGCTACTCATTGGAAGAGGGTAAATGAGTGGGTTTGCACACAGCGGTGTCTCTGTCTCTCGCTGTCCCCAGGCCAGGCAGCCCCTGTCCCTGTCCGTGTAGGTCTCTTTGCAGATTCCAGTTTCATGGAAGGGATTCCTGCACCATCTCCTTTGTCCGGTTGCTTTCACGCAGTGTAATTATCTAGAGATTTACCTGTGTCCACCTGGAAGGGCCTTTTAGATGTGCTCGGCCGGCCAGGCAAGGGCAGAGATGGGGCTTCATGGGGCCTCCAGGCAGCAGCTTGGCTGCAGACCAGGAGTGGGTGTTCTGGTTCTAGCACTAAAGGTACGTTGCTTCCACCTTAAAACAATATTCACCTGTTATGTCATGTTTCCAGGAAAATTTCAAGAAAGTGTAAATGGAGCACAGTGGAAACAGAGTGAGAAGAGCTGAAGTCGGGTTGGTGAGGAGGTTCCATGGGTGTTTGAGGTGCTCACCTCTTAGCGTTGGGCTTTTCTGTACTGGGACTCGGAGACCGACCCTGGGGAGGGACCAGTCGGCCAGGGCTCCCGATCCTTGCCCACACCTGGAGTTTCTTTGAGTGCAGCTGGATACAAAGTCCAAATGCATTCACTATTCTGCGTCCTTATTATTGGAACCAATTGTCTTCAAGGTGGAGCTCTTTAGGGACCAGAGAAAAAACATGAATACCCCTTCTGCTCCCAGAATTACTCATCTGAACCTACAGTGCAGCAAATGAAATAAACTCAGAGCAGTCTGCGTGTTTCGTGTTTCTTGTGATTTTCGAGACTTGGCAATTTATTTGGCTTTTACCAGCGGAGCATCCATGGTCTCATGGGCAAGCTGGATGAATAAGAGATGGGCCTCCTGCTGGTAGTTTTTGAAGATAGTCCTTGGTTGCAACCTCCTTACCTTCAGATGCTATGGGGAGAAGGTTTATAAGGTGCCCTGTGGTTGGAGTGCTACGGGCTCTGTACCCTGGGAGTGAGAGACGGGAGTGCCCCTGACATCATGTCTGCCCCTGATGCTCAGAGAGGAGGTTGGCACAGCAGGTCTGTGCTCAAGTCTGAGTGCAACTTGTTTAGGGGAGACCTCAACCCCCCCCCCACACCCCCGCTTGACCCCAGGTCACCATACTGAAGAGTCGAGACTTGGGTCTCTTGGGTCATGGGAGCTGGCTGGGGAACTGAGACTTGGGGCAGGGCAGTCTGTGGCACCCAACACAAGCTTGGTGGCTCCGGATGGCCAGACTCAGGTTCCCTGTCAGCAGCTTGGAGACCACCTTCACCTTTCCCAGAGGTGTCAGTATTAGAAATGGCTCTGGCAGCATCAGGCAAGATTCCAACCGGGCAGGATGGGGCCTCGGCTGCCCCTTCCATCACTCGGCGTGCCATCACCTGCATGATCCTGTGTCCTGAGTTACGTCTGTTGCGGGTGGCTCCGAAATCTGCATGGTGCAGATCGGCACACTTTTGGAGTCTAGTCTGGAACTTGGGTTCAACTTGTATTTGCACCAAGGTGGTCATAAGTGATTCTGTCTGAGGCTGAAGTGTCTTGAGATTAGCGAGCTATAAATAAAACGGAGTAGGGACCCCAGGAGACATGAAACCCGTGTAGAGAGGGAGTGGCTTCCAGGTGGCACATGGGTCACTTTGACAAAGTTGCAGGGCCTGGTATGGCAGCAGATAACCCATCTGCCCCCTTGTTCTCACCAGCCGGAGCTTCTCTTGACAGAGTGGCATCTGGGACCCTTCAGGGCCACGGGCTCCTCTTTGAGGGTCCCTTCCTCACAGGACTGCCCACGTGGACCTTGAAATGCATGACAGTGCCCTGTGGTCCATGCAGCAGCACAGGTGATTTAGAATGACAGTCAGGTTATCTGTCCACAGGTGTGTGTGCTATGGGGCTTCCTAGGTGGCACTAATGGTAAAGAACATGCCTGCCAATGCGGGGGACATAAGAGACACAGTGTCAGTCCCGGCTCAGGAAGATGCCCTGGAGGAGGGCATGGCAACCCTTGCCAGTATTCTTGCCTGGAGAATCTGGACAGAAGAGCCTGGTGGGCTACAGTCCATAGGGGCGCAAAGAGTCGGACAGGGCTGAAGCAACTTAGCATGTGTGTCCTATGAACAAGGGTGGGTCCACTGGTGTGTGCTCCCTGAGCAGGTGTGTGTCCCATGGCCGGGTGCGTCTCCACTAGGCAGTACCCTCCTTTGGGGCAGGGCAGATGCTCTGCTGTCCTAGCCCTCAAAGCAAAACCTCTGTGAGCATGCTTTAGTGTGAGGCCTGCGTCTTTCTGGCCAGACTGTTGTGTGATGTGACTACTAGGATGCTTCTGTTTTCAGGGTTATGCCCACTGGGCAGCAGCTCTTCTGCTGCGGTCAGGTGGGCAGGACCCCATGAACGTCTCACTGATGTTCAGACATGAGCAACTTTGTAATGCAAATTCAGTCTTTCCCCTAAAGTCTCAGCAGGCTTGGATAAATGATGTGTATGCTTAATGTTTCCATAGCAGACAAATCTGTTGTTTGTTTGTTTTCGTCTGTACCACAAGGCCCTCAGGATTTTAATTCCCTGACCAGGGATTGAACCCATGCTCCCTGCAGTGGGAGGGTGGAGTCCTAACCACTGGCCCCCCCAGGGAAGACCCTGACTAATCTATGTTTGATTATCATTCCTTTAGATTCCTCTTCTTTTTAGCATACAGGTAGTTTTTTTCCCTAATGAAAATTGTATTTTCTTACAACAGACTCTCTGTGAAATACATAACTGATTTTTAAGCTGCTCTGATTGAATAATAATTTATTTTAGAACTTCCCATATGAGTTGAAATTATTTTAGTAATGCAAACCCTATGAGGTAGTTGCTTATGTAAACGGCTCTGGCGTTTCCCCCTTTTTGGTTTTCTTCCTGATTCTTAAGAGGATCTGCTTCACTGGTGAATAAAGAGGTTTATTATTCATACAGGAAGTCAGGTAATGAAACCTGCATCTTCCTAATTTGAATACAGGGCCCTTAGGTGCCTGAGTACCTCCCTCCACCCCACCTCCATCCCTTGTACATGCCCAGGAGCTCCTCGTGGACTCAGGCATGAAGCCGATGTTTTGCACTCGGATGGTTGGTTGATTTCCTGACTTGACACGTGTTCCAGTTCCTCCCTCAGTGTCTGGTTAATCTGAGTGTGATGCCAGCTGTGGGGTGAAGCCAGCCTGGATGGTCTGTTTGTTGTCCTCCCCTCCTCGCATGCCCTGGAGGAAGAGCAGACTGGGTGATGACTGCCCTCGGGGGGCCCCCATGCACCCAGGGTCCAACACCCCAGTATCAGCTGTGAGTTTGGGGACCCCCCGTGGCCATTTCTGACCACTCCCCCTCCTCCTCAGGGTCCATCCATGGAGTCAGGTCCCACTGGTCTCACGGTCGAAGTAGCCTGTTTACTTCTGGTCTTAGGGTGGAGTGGGGGCTGGCGGGGACAGTGCCCAGTGGACCGTCGAGAGATATGAGGGAGCAAAAGACTTGGACTCTCCCTGGCCTCGTTCTCCTGGCATGAGGACTGCAGCCATCTGCAGGTGAGCCCAGGTGACATTGGGAAATGTGTTGGAAGTCCAGGGAGAGCTGTTTCACCACGAGCTGTCCCGCACCCTCCCCTCCCTTGCCTGCCCTCTGTCTGCTCCCTGTGGGAAAGGTGGACGATGTCCCCACCTCTGCCCAGCTGCGAAAGGGGGAGTTTAAAAGGAAGATCTATCTTCCTCGGGGAGTTTCACGTGGTGACGATGGCCCAAGAATTCATGTATTGAAGTCCTCGCCCCCAGCACCTCAGAACCTGACCTGGTTGGGCTGGGACTTATACTGAAGCTGGAGGGGCTTCATCCAATATGACCATGTCCTCGTGGGGGATGTTAGGACCAACATGCGCAGTGACACTATACAGTTTGGGGCATGACGCCGCACGGGCCAAGGATGCCGAGGGCTGCTGGTCAGCAGCAAAGGCCGGGACACATCCCTGCACAGTTTTCAGAGGGAGCCCCGCCCACGCCACGGCCTCGGGCTGTGGCCTCCTGACAGGGCAGCACTGAAGAGCCTTTATCTTGGCCACACAGTCCGGTGGCCCCAGAAACTTTGGGGGCAGCAGAGAGAGCAGAACCAGGGGGAGCAGCACGGTGGAGCCCAACCTGAGAAACGATTCGAGTGCTCGAGATAACAAAGGGGGTTCTTGTCACCTCGGGTCCCTCCTCCACTGGACACCTTCCTGGGGAGCTGAGGGAGTCAGGGGTCTCCTCCCTCTGCAGCTGGGTTGGACTGGCCTGTGGGCACCCAGCCTCGGCCCTTCCTGCCCCGCGGGCTGGACTGTGTAGGACGTTGCTGTCGTTTTTCCGTTAAAGACGCTTCTTCAAGGGTGGAGGTGAAGGCGCACCTGGTTCTCTTCACCTAGACTTTCTGTTTTGGTAAAAAAAAAAAGTCTCTTCAACTGCGGATGGGCCTTCTCTTCCTTTCTGGAATATTTGCTTGGTTGGAGGGTCAGCTGCAGCATGTACAGCACCATGTACAGGAGGACGGAGCTGGCTCAGGTGCCGCCCTCAGGTGCCCTGTGCCCAGCGGCCTCCCTCTGCACATTCTTTAGCCCTTGGTGCATGTGTGACTGTGCAGGTAACCCTTCCGTTCTCACCCCACAGAGTCCATAGAGGAGGCCACCCCAGGATCCCAGATGAACAACCGGAAGGAAGATATGGAAATCGCGTCCCACTACCGACACCTGCTGCGTGAGCTGAATGAGCAGAGGCAGCACGGAGTGCTGTGTGACGTGTGTGTGGTGGTGGAGGGCAAGGTTTTCAAAGCCCACAAGAACGTTCTGCTCGGCAGCAGCCGCTACTTCAAGACGCTCTACTGCCAGGTGCAGAAGACTTCTGAGCAGGCCACGGTCACGCACCTGGACATCGTCACCGCCCAGGGCTTCAAGGCCATCATCGACTTCATGTACTCTGCCCACCTGGCCCTCACCAGCAGGAACGTCATTGAGGTGATGTCCGCGGCTAGCTTCCTGCAGATGACGGACATTGTGCAGGCCTGCCATGACTTCATCAAGGCCGCGCTGGACATCAGCATCAAGCCAGATGCCTCGGATGAGCTCGAGGCATTTGAGGTGGGCGCCCCGCCTGGTGGTGGTGCGGATGCTCTCATCTCCGCTGTGATGGCTGGGAGGAGCATCTCCCCTTGGCTGGCCCGGCGCACAAGCCCCGCCAACTCCTCCGGGGACTCAGCCATTGCCAGTTGTCACGAGGGCGGGAGCAGTTACGGGAAGGAGGATCAGGAGCCCAAAGCCGAAGGCCCTGACGACCTTGCCTCCCAGCCGCTGTGGCCTGGCGATGTGGGCTGTGGGCCCCTGCACGTCAAGGAGGAGCCGCTCTCACCGGCCCACTTCGGGGGCAGCGAGCCTCCTTCTGCCATGGATGGCACCATTCAGAACTCCTTCTCGGAGCAGACTGCCGGGGATGGCTGGCAGCCCACGGGCCGGAGGAAGAATCGGAAAAACAAAGACACAGTCCGACACATCACACAGCAGGTAGAGGAGGACAGCCGGGCCAGCTCCCCACTGCCATCTTTCCTCCCAACGTCCGGGTGGCCATTCAGCAGCCGTGACTCAAGTAAGCCTTTCCTTTGTTACAGGCGGGGCTCAGGCACCCTGGGGCCATGGCAGCACAAAGACATGGGTTGTCGGTGACCCTGAGGCCACTCGTTTTGTCCACAAAGCATCACCTTTCCAGGTTCACACAAGCGGCTTCTCTGATTATTGTAATAAATGGGTGTGAGAGCAAGAATGCAGCCGTGGTGACCTCCTGGTGTCGCCATCAGTGCTGCGCCCGGGCCACCTACACACAGAGGGACTGGGGTGGGGCTTCTCTGAAGCAGGGGGTCTGGAGCTGGAGAAGTGGGGTGACGCCTAGGAGCCCAGTGTGGGGTATGGGGCCACTTCCCTCACACACACGGGGAACCTCATAAGTAGTGGCTGGGATACCTTAATTTTTAAAGATGGAAATATTACAGCATTAAAGAGATGAAAAAGTCCTTGAAGTGAAGTGGCCTAGGTGGAAGGAAAGGCCAGGCCAGGCTTCTGGGCTGTAACCCACGTGCATGAGTTTTATGCTGGAGGTTGTGACAGCTTGGGGCCACCAGCTCCCATCCCACCGAGGGGTAGTTCCTCTTTGCTAACAAGTGTGGGCTTGGTGGTCCTCACTCAGAGCAGTGTGTGTGTGTGGGGGTTGGTACCACACCGGGGGTGGGGCTCTCCTGGACCCCAGTCCATCAGTGGTGAGGGCTCATAGCTTAGCTCCCTCACGCTGTCCTCACCCTCTAGAGGGTGGTTTTATCTGTCTTCCAGGCTAGGTGTCTCCCACCTGCTTCCCAGGTGGTGTTAGTGGTAAAGACCCCTCCTGCCAATGCAGGAGGCTTAAGAGACGTGGGTTCAATTCCTGGGTCATGAAGATCCGCTGGAGGAGGGCATGGCAACCCACTCCAGTATTCTTGCCTGGAGAATCCCATGGACAAAGGAGCCTGGCAGGATAGAGTCCATGGGGTCACAAAGAATCAGACACGAGTGAAGTGACTTAGTATGGGCAGGCTAGTAAACAAAATTAAATGTTTACTAGATGCCGGGTGCTCTTTCTGGTGTGGAGCTCGTGATAACTACGGCTGCACCGAGCTTTCCCGAATGGCGCATTTGGCCATGTGGGCTATGTTCAGGGTGCGGAGAGGCCCTGGTGGGGCAGGGCAGGATAGAGGCTTCTCAACTGGGGTGGCCTCTCCAGGAAGGGGCCTCATGAGTGGACAGAGGTGGACTGAAGGCAGCAAAATGTGAACATAACCCCTGAAAGATGTCACCGATGCTAGGCCTATGCTGGGTGGAGTGGGCGTCCTGGGGGAACCAGCTGCTGCCACCTCAGCAGAAGGGCAACCCTTGGAACTCCTGATACACTGGCTTTGTTATTGTGGTAAAACACATGTATCATAGATGTTGCCCCTTTAATACTTTTAAGTGTATTGGCATTAAATACTAGTATCGTCTCCAGAACTTTCTCATCGCCCTTGGACACAGTGGCCTGTCTCCCTGGTTCTCATTCTCTTACAGCCCTGAGTGCTGGGCCAGGCATCCGCAGGTTCAGTCTGTTGCCACCTCGGAGGGATGGCTCGGTGCGAGGTGGGGTCCTGGGGTCTGTCGGATGCCAGCAGTGCCCACCCCGTGGTTGTGTCCATGATGGGCAGCCCTCCAGAACCACTGGAGTTTAACTGAACTAAATCAGAAGAAGGTTAAGTTTCTGAGCTGCTGGAAAGGCCACCTATCGCCCTGCTGGTGGTTGTATCGGCTCCCCCAGTAACGAGTAAATGTCCCTTAGCTCTGACTGAAGCCTTGAGAGGAGCGTCCACGGGGACTGACTTAAGGAACCTTGTTGGGGTCAGAGCTGAAGAGCCTTCCCCTCATGTCCTACACCGGTGGGCAGCAGGGATGGAGGCCTCTAGATCGAAGAGTCCTCAACAAGTTAAGAATGAGGGCGCTCTATGAGCCCGTGGGTTTGATGTTTTAAAAGCAGTTGTCGAGCAGAAGGTGTTTTTGGAATCCAACAAGTGATTTCGGCTCATGTACTGTTGCTGCTGTCTGAAATCCCTCGGGTTACCAAGGCAACTGCCAGATTTCCCCCGAGTTGCTAAGACGAGGACCTGAGGTGTGGGCTGCGTGGGACGGCTCTGCCCATCACGGTGGCCATTTATTCTTCCACCCGCCCTGGGCTGGGGCTTGGAAGTATAAATCACGATCCCCGATGGAGGAGGGTTTGCTTTCATTAAAGATTTATTACATCTTAGAAGAGAATATTTTTGTTTATTCTCACCCTGTTTATAGGAGAACAGGCCTTTTCCAAGGAACGTGTCAGGAGGTTCCTGCTGATCATTCAAGGCCCTTGGTGAAGATGCTCAGATGCCCAGCCCTGCAGCAGGGCCGCCGCCTTGTACTCTGTGTGTTCCCCTCGGCTTTGGGTACCCTGAGGCCTGTTAGCGTTTAAGAGTGATTTTTCTAAGCAGGCTTTGTAACCCAGCAGCTTCCAAGAAAACATCCATTGAAATGTGCCTCTGGGTCACAGCCTGTCTGTGTGATGGCTTGTGGGGAACAGCATTTAAAATGCCAGTACCATGTGTACAGGCCAGGCTCCTGCCTCATCCCTTTGTCCGCTATCCCCAGGCTGTAAGCCTTCAGCATGGTGAGTTTATAGCTGCTAGTTCAAAGGTTGTGCCAGGAGTGCCTGGCCAGCCCATCCCAGCATCCCACACTGGTTCCCAAGAGGATCTGCAGGTGCAAAGTTCTGAGCTGAAGTAAAGTGTGTGGGTCTTGTGAGGGACTCCTTCACGTCTGGACCTCGGTAAGGGTGGACCTGGCATCCCAGGATTGTGACGGGGGCGTCAGAACTGCAGAGCAGGTTCAGGGGTGCAGGTGGCCTCCTAAGGTTGTCGTGGCTGCTCTGAGCCCAGGGCTGCTGTCCAGCTCAGGGTGGTAGCAGACACTTGGGACCAGGGCCTGGCCTGCCCTGACCAGGTCAGAGGGGTCGCTTCTTAGCCCCTTGGAACTCCAAGCCAGTGGCCTCTCCCTTGGCTGGGCCCCCAGACATTTTCCCTGCAGGAATGAGCAGAATTGCTTGGAATCCATCTGCTCGACCTCAGAGCCGTGGTTGGGGGCTGCCAGTGCCTGGACAGCTCAGCAGTGGGCTTCGTCAGGTCATTCGGTTGGGAATGTGGGGGAAGACGTGCTGCTGAGAAGGGAGGTGGGGGACCCAGTGCTGACCCAACCGAGTGGGGGCACTGTGGAGGGTGCCTGAGGGGGGCAGGGCTCGGCCCTGAGACCTCTGGCCTGTGCCCCACTAGCTGGCTCACCCTGGCCCAAGGCCACACTTCCGAGTTACTACCTGGACTTAAGCCTTCATCACCATGGGCATGGTTTTACTGAGAGGCCAACAGAGCTTTGTTTCTGCCAAAACGGCAGTTCCTGGACTTTGTAGAAGATTCAGTTCATGAGGACGGAGGCCCTGAGACTTCTCATCTTTCCAAATGTGGAAGTGGAAGCTGGTCACCCTGGGGCCACTGCCCCCATGAAGAGCTGAGCTGCAGGTTCTGGATCTGGGTGGTCAGGACATGGCAGGGCCCCTGGGGGTGACAGGTGAGCAAGGCCAGTGGTCCCTCTTGGGACCCACAAGGTTCCACTTGGGACAGACGTGCGGGGGTTGGGCTGGGGACCCTCCACGGCCAGCGCTGGCTGGGAGCATCCAAGGGTGCGTTTCTGCTCTCCCTACTCTCAGGTCACCTCACCCTCGGGCAGCACCACTGCTGACCTGACAGGAGGGCCACCTGCGTTTTCTGCCACCTCGATGAGTCCTGTTTTGATCTGAACTTGAGGCGTTTTGTCCTCTTAACCACGTGTGTGTTTTCTTCCGGTATTTGGACACTGTGATGGGGATGCCCCTAGGTGCCAGCAAGGGTGGGGACTGAGCCCACTGCCCTCGCCCCGCCCCCGCCTGGAGACAAAGGGGCTCTGGTCGTGTTGAAATGCCCAGTGGTGTATATGTGCATTTATATATATGCACTTAAAAGCATAGCTTGGAAGCTTACATTTAAATGAAGATTTTAAAAGGAGTTGTGAGTGTTATTTTTTTAACTGTTCATTTGAAAATTTTTATGCTACTGCTTTTTTCAAACTTTTTAAAAACAGAAGCAGAACATATACATCAGAAAGGCCATATCACAGCTGTTCAGCTGACAGAGGCCTGACCACCCCCCAGACACNCTATACGCCTGTGTCTTTTTTGTTGTCTCACATACAGGATCATCATTACTATCTTTCTAAATTCCAAATATATGTGTCAGTATACTATATTGGTGTTTTTCTTTCTGGCTTACTTCACTCTGTATAATAGGCTCCAGTTTCATCCATCTCATTAGAACTGATTCAAAAGGCATTTTGGTGTTCCAGTGGTTAAGACTCCTTGCTTTCAATGCAGGGGGTACAAGTTTGATCCTTGGTTGAGGATCTAAGATCTCACTTGCTGCAGTGCAAACAAAAACAAAGAAAAAAACAGGCACTTTTGCATCATCTGCTTAAAACTGTCTATCATCCTAATATATCTTATCAATCTATTTATCCATTAAGTTTATTTTTTTTCTGGTATTTCATGACTATTTGTTAATATCCAATCTGATCTCACTGGAAATATGAAAATATGCATAGAATCAATAAAAAGAACTATTCAACTAATACATTTGTAAAATGATATTTAATATCATATCATTTTCATTTTTAAAAATGAAGTACTAGAATATTTTGGAGAAATACATAAAAATTTTAAAGTTAGCAGGATGGTAACTAAGTCATAATTCAAATAATTTATATAACTCTGCCCTATTTTTGTTAAATATCTTAGTAGATCATGCATGATTTAATGAATATTGGCCATGCTACTTTTTGTGTGTTTTCTTTTGGACCATGTGGTAATACATATGAACATAAATGTTTAATTATTGTCCCTATAGTAAATNTAACTCTGCCCTATTTTTGTTAAATATCTTAGTAGATCATGCATGATTTAATGAATATTGGCCATGCTACTTTTTGTGTGTTTTCTTTTGGACCATGTGGTAATACATATGAACATAAATGTTTAATTATTGTCCCTATAGTAAATTACCTTAGGGTTTTTTTGTGGGGTTTTTTTTTGTATTTTTATTATATCCCTTAGTTTCATTTCAAAAAATCAAAGACCTTGATATAACAAAATTAGTACCACCTCTTTGAATTAGAAAAAAAAAAAGAAGAATTGGATCAATTTTAAAGAAATTTTCTACAGAGAAACAGAGAATAAAATAACATGACCAAATTATAAATACATGGAATGCTTATTATATGTCAGGCATAATTTTAAGGACTTTACAAGCTCAGAGCTTCCCAAATGCATGCCTTCACTGGGTTTGATGTATTTCTGCATAGCTCTTAGGGAAGCCATATTNCCCACACCTGTCCTGGGGACCCCTCCCTGGATGGTGCGTCCTGACTCAGCCTCTGGGTGCTGGTTTCTCCCGATCAGTCTGCTGTTGGTGGAGCCTGTGGGGGGCCCTTCCTGAGCCGTGGGCCCTGTCCTGACCAGGGGGACGCGAGGGACGCTCTGCTGCCACCCTCGGTGCTGGTGCCTGTGCGTGTGAAGTCGACCTCGAGGTGTTTCTGAGGGGCTGCTCCCTGCTGCTGCTGTGACCACTGACCATGGACTTAGTGGTGGAAGCGGCCCCACCATAGCCTCTCTCGCCCTCAGACGGCAACCGCGGGGAGAATCCCAGCCTTTGCCAGCTTCCAAAGGCTCCTAGACCCTTGGCTCGGGGCCCCACATCCCGCAGATCTGAGCTCTGGTGCCGTGTCCCCTTCGCTAGCTCTGGCCCTCCCGCCTCCCTCTCCCTCTGAGATGGACGCTTGTGTGGACAGGGAGGCTCAGGATGATCTCCCATCTCAAGGACCTGAAAAGTCCCTTTTGCCATATGAGGTGACACATTCACGGTCTCGGAGGTGAGGCCCCGGTCACCTGGGGACAGTTGGGGGCCAAACAATACCAAGGTGTTTGAAGAAAACCACCACCCCTTTCCTGTTGTTTCAGTGATGGTATACATTCAGTGAGCTGCGCAGATTCTAACTGTAAGGTTTGAATAATTTATTGTCTCTCTCCTGGCCATTTCATTGGGGAGACATTCACACTCAGAGAAAAGTTGAAAAAACGGACTGTGAGCCCACCTGCCACCTAAGATTCTCTGCCTGCTAATGGACCTCGTTTGCAAAATTTCAGAGGGAGCAGGGCCTCAGCTCAGTGCTCTCGGCCAGCTTCTCACCAGAGCCCGCTTTTCTGAGGCTGGGACCCACACCTTTCATGTGCCTTTTGATGACAAAACATCCCCTCAGCCTCTGGACCCTTCCACCCATCTCATGCCAGCCTGGGGGCTCCAAGCGAGCATGTCACACAGTGACATGTTCACCGACCTGGTCCTGCTCAGTCACTGCCAGAGGACCCTGGGCTGCTTCCCTCCGCAGCCTAGGGAACCTCTGGTCTGTCCAGGTGGTTGCCAACCTGCTCAGAGAATTTGCTCCAGCCTCCATCAGAGTCCTCAGATCGTTCTTTCACTGCCAAGCGGTGTTCTGTTCTCAGCTGTAACACAACTGCCGATGGACGTGTAGTTGTTTGTGTGGTTTCTGGCTATGATGGTCAGGTTGCCTCGAACGTCCCAGGACGAGTCTTGGTGTGATTTGCCTTGATGCCTCCCGGACTGGGCTGTCAGGTGGTGTGTGTGCGAGGAACCAGGTGGTGATGTGAGGCATACGTGTGCCAGTGTCACGCAGACAGTGGTTTTGGGTTTGTGTTTAAACCTTAGCCGTTCTGGAGGGTGTGGGGCCGACTCCTCATGGTTTCATCTTCTCAGGGTGAGAAGTCGTCTCAGGGTTTACTAGCCTCTCCATCTGCCTTTGAGTGGTATCTGCTCAGGGCTGTGCCTGGTGGCAGGTCTGATCGCTGGGCCATCCAGCACCCTGCACTCTAGGGATCCCGCTGGCCGCAGTCCCACCCCAAAGGTGAGCATCCGAGCTGACATCAGCCCCCTTCCTGGGGAAGCATTTTGGCTGAGCAGACCGTCCTCCAGGTGTCTGTTTGCTTGTTAGGCATGTGTTCTGAAAACATTCTTTCAGTCTCTGACTCGTGTTTCCCAGTAACAGTGTCTTTTGAAAAGCGTACATATTTGAAGAGGGGCTTCCCAGGTGGCGCTGGTGGTAAAGAACCTGCCTGCAAGGCAGGAGAACATAAGACTTGAGTTCGACCCCTGGGTCAGGAGGATCCCCTGGAGAAGGGAATGGCTACCCACTCTAGTATTCTTGCCTGGAGAATCCCGTGGACAGAGGAGCCTAGAAGGCCACAAAGTTTCAAGGTACAACATGACTTCGCAATTGAGCACACACGCACACAGTTTAAATTTTCATGAAGTCTGGTGTGTGAATTTTTTGGGTCTTTTTTTTGTGGTTCATGCTATTTGGGTCTAATCCAAGGAACCTCTGCCTCAGGTCACAAAGATTTCTCCTGTGGTTTTCCCGGAGGATTGAGTGTGACCCCTGGCCTGGGGCGTGTTGAGTTAGCCTTCACGGCCGCCTTCTCCGTGTGGTGTCCAGCTGTTCTGATACCATCTGCCCGTGGAACTATCTTGATGACTATATAGGGTTTTTTTTTTTTAATTAAAGTGAGTTTATTTATGAAGTGAAAACTTTTGGATAGTGATAGAAAATGAAGTAACTTGATTTTAGCATGGATAAAAAGCATGACACTTAAGAAATAATACACCTTAGACACATAAAGTAAGAATGTAAATTTTGGACAAGGTGCATAATTCATTTTTTGAACTTTATTTTTACATTGTGAGATCTAGCGAGTGTTAGGACTGAGGTCTGGTTTGAGCTGTAAGTCGGGGGTGGAGTCTCCCAGGGCCTGGTCTCTGCTCCGCGTTTTTCACTTGTCCTGAAGGTTCTGCCACGTTGCTGTGTGCAGAGCCGCGGATGCAGGTGGCTGTTCCCTGGACAAGAGGTGGCAGGCTGGGCTGGGTGGGGCTGGGCATCTGCAGAAGGGCTGTGACAGGCAGCTGGGGAGCAGCTCTGAGAATCATGAAGCATGAGATTTGGGGAAATCTTAGCGACCGAACACCGGGTGTGTGGCCTGGCCCCAGTGTCAGGGCAGCCCTGCCCCCACCCCAGGCCCTGGACATGTGCCCTCTGCTTCATCATTTTTTTTTTTGAGAGGTATCTTTATTGGTATTATGTCCATACAATTTCAGCACTGTCTTTCAAAAGATGTTTCTTATTTTCTAATTTAATGGAGTGATTCAGAAACCAAAAAGTATAAAAATGTATATCATGAGTATCTTCCTTGACATTCATCTGCCTGGATGCCAGGCTATCGGATCAGAAATCACTGTTAGTTATTCTTGGGTTTTTCAAGACTGAATGAAAAAGAAATGAATATATTATTTTTTCCTGTTTACATTGGAAGTAGCATATTGTACACACATTGTACTTATTTTATTATTGCTAGATTTGCAGCATCAGTGCAACAGACCTTCTTATCTTTTTTCAAACAGGATACAGTATTCCATTATGTGGGAAGTTCAACCACACACCAATGAGAGGTAGTTGGTAGTGACAACACTTTACACATATGTAAACATATATATATGTACGTATATGTTTATATGTGTCTGTGTGTATAGATATATACGAAGAGGTCCTTTGCAGTTCATACTGCATCATCTAGTTTAGTTGTCTAACAATTCTGCTTGTTTTAATTATGATCTCTTTTCTGTTTCAGCTAAAGGTTGAGTGAAAATTTCCAACTCTTACAGTGTATCACTTATAGGAAGAAGGAACAACCCTGCCCCTGTCTTCTGCTCTTGAGTCCATCTTTACTTTTAACACTTGGCCTTTTGCAGTTAAATGTTGATATTTTCTGTCCTGGTTGCCTTGTTTATCAGAGAGAGCTTGGCTGGGGAAGAAGCCCTTGAGTGGCTTTCTGCCGGCCCGGGGGTTGGCATGGGGACGTTTCCTGCCGTCACAGGTGTGTGAAAAGGCTGGACACACTCTATCCCTCGTCTTGGCGGCTGGTCTCCCTGTTCCACTCCGGGCAGTGCCGCTGTGGGCTGCTGTGTGCAAGAACGGTGCAGCAGTGTCACCAGGCGGCCCGGATGGGCTCCACCGCCCACGACTAACAGCCAAGCCCAGACGGCCATTACACGCCTGGCTCCTGGCTTGTCACCATTTAAGGTTTTTTTCTGAGTCACCAAGTCTAAGCTTGCCACAAAAGTCTCTTCAGGGGAGAAACGTGAGGTGAGGAGTTTCCAGGGTCTTCACTTGGTGGATGAGTTCCAGCAGCTGAAGGAAGGACCCTCAGGGTCCTCAGGTCCTCACTCAGATGTCCCTGCCCGGAGTGCACTTGGGGACAGACCTGTCATGCATGGTGGCTGGTGGCTTGGGCTGGAGGCCTTCCCTGAAGCTTGGGTCCAAGCCTGGCACCCCAGCTCTCCCGGCTCCAGCTGGGATCCTCTCAGAGCAGCATGCAACGTGTTCTGAGTCTACGGTGAATATCAAGTTACCACAGAAGTTGTGCTCCTCACAGGCCCCCAGCTCTACCCCCAGGGCACTGGGGATGATTTTAGCTTTTTGATAACAGTAAGAGCCTGCTTCAAGGGTTTAAGTGACATCAGACTATCTACGAAAGGATTTGTTGCAATGTAAACAATGCTTTCAACTTCCTGTTCTGTTTGTAGAATTTCATTTTGACCTCATCTTAAATCCCTTTTTTTGAAATCCAGCTATGGTCTAGAAGGGCCTGGAAGGGCCTCTCCTCTCCCTCCTGGTGTCTGGCTCAGCCCTGCAGGCATAAGCGCGTTTCTTGGGCCTAAGCCTCCACCTCCCGCCCCCTGTCCCCCTGCCAGGCTCCTGGCCCATCTGCCCAGCAGAAGGCTCAGGACCTGGACCCAGGGTAGGCTTCACATGCTGCCTTCTGGGCACTTTGCTCTGCTTTCTCAATTGAACAATACATCCTAGGCCGTGGTGTCCATGAGCCTCTACCGTCGAGGTGATGTTGGTCAGTCAGGGACCTTTAGTCCTCCCTGGTCTCATTCGTGACTCCTGTCTTCAGACTAGACAGAACCATTCCTTCCATGTTTCACTGAATGGTGCTTGCATGCATGCTAAGTTGCTCAGTTTTGTCCAATTCTTTATGACCCCATGGACTATAGCCCACGAGGCTCCTCTGTCCATGGGATTCTCCAGGCAAGAATACTGGAGTGGGTTGCCATGCCCTTCTCCAGGGGATCTTCCCAAACCAGAGATCAAACCCATGTCTCCTATGTCTAACCTGCATTGACAGGAGGGTTCTTTACCACTAGCGTCATCTGGTCCTTATATTAGGAGATGTCCTCGGCAGAAAGACTGGCGACTTGGGAGGTAGGCATTTCTGTTCAACCTGTCACACTGCTGGGGGCTGGGGGCTCTTCAGTGTTCCTGCAAGGACTCTAGGTGAGGTCATCGAGCCGCCACAGGTGTGCTGACTACGTTCCTGGGCTGGTGGTGCCTTTTCTGAGTCTTTAGCATTCATGAGAGAAATCCTTCATTGACGACTTTAATCTCCTTCGCTGTGGCCCCACACCCTGTGGACCCTCACCGCTCACAAGCATCCTAGGGTGGTCACCCTGGGGGTGTGTCTGGCTAGAGCTCGCCAGCCCCTCCCACCCTGCTGCCCCCCAACCACTGCACTGCAGCTGGAAGCTGGTTCACTGTTTGATTGCAGGTCTCACTTGCCAGACATCCTTCCCCAAAACCCAGACTTTAGCTTTTCACATGTGGCAGAAATCTCTCAGCTTATCTTGATTTCTTTTACAAGCTTTTGAACTTAAATTGTTAATATAATTTCAATAAATTTTGTTTTTGAAATCTGGTATTTTTTTAGTTTTCAGCTTGTTGTGGGCTGAATATTTCTGTCCCCAGAATCCATATCTTGAATTCTTATGTTTGGAGGTGGGACCAGCAAGCAAGTCCTTGGGGTAATCAGAGGCCCTCCACACACCGGCCGGGGCAAGGAGAGTGGGGAGGTGGCTGTCTGCAAGCTGGAAGCAGGCTCCCACCACCCTGTCAGTCCTGGATCCTGGCCTTTCCAGCCCCAGGAACAAGAACCACCTAAGTCTCTTCCAGGAGCCAGGCTAAGGGAGGCAAAGCCTTCATTTCAATTTATTTAATCCCTACAGTTAGTGGCTACCAGTGCAAAGTCAGTGCTGATATACAATTGAAGAACTGGCAAAAAATATATAAAAAAGATTTATAGTTTGAAAAAAACAAAATATCCTTCAGAAACCTCCGTTGCCAGTAGCTGGAAGGGTCCCTGGACGGCGGCTCTGAGCATCTAGATCCCTGGGCTAGACCCGTCCAGGTGGAGGTCCCCCCGTGGTGCAACCTGGTGCTTGCTGCCCCCACTTCCCAAGTGCGTGAGGCTGTGTCCATATCAGGGGCATGATGCTCAAATTGGTCCAAGTCTCTGATTTCCACTCGGCCCCTGCTTCCCGGGTCTGAGGAGGGAACTGTCATTTCAGGGACCAGCTTTTGTGTCTGTCCCACGGCTTCACATTTGAGGTGACCCAGTCTCCCTCCAGCACCACCTCCAAGGACAGTGCAGGGGTGGGAGAAGCTGGCCCATCCCTCTTCCCCTACTTACCTATTGTCTCAGGAAGGAGCTTGCTTTCCTGTTTCTGATTTCTCGAGTAGCTGCTTGTTCCTGGGGAGCCCTGGCCAGGCAGCAGCTCTCCCTGGGGTCCATCTGGGTCCATCTGGCACCGGCCCGTCTTCGGGCACCTGCAGTCACCCCCAAGATCCCCCCATCTCCGCCATCCCCTGGCAGCTCCCAGTCTCCTTCATTCTCCATGGGTTTGCCTCTCTAAGTATTTCACCTGAGCAGAATCAGAGGACAGTGCTTGTTTCACTTTCACTGAATGTAACCTGTTGAGATTCATCCGCCTTGTAACCTGTGCCAGAGCGTCATTCCTGTTTATGCTCAATCACATTCTACTGCGTGGACGGAACACGCTCTGTCGCTCTGTCCCTCACTTTTAGGCAGGCACTTGGACTGCTCTACCTCTGACCCTGACGGCTGCTATCACTCTGAGCATGGACGTCCTCCTACCGATGGGAATGCTGGCCGTGAGGCCGCTCCTTTTTGAGGACCTGAGCTCCTGTGCTGAGGCTACATCATTTTATATTCTTACAGCAGCCTGGGGGGCTCCAGGACCCCCGTGCCCCATGGGCACTGGTAGGAGTGAGGGGCCTCCAGGTGCCGAGCTGTATTTCCCTGATGACAAATGACATTGAGCACCCCCATTGGCCATTTATGCATTTTCTCTGGACAAGTATCTGTTCAAATATCTTTGAAACTGGGATGTCTGCCTTCTTACTGAGCTCTGAGGTTCCTGTGCAGAGTCTGGGTGGAATCTCATGTCGGGGCACAGTTTGCAGGGATTTGTTCCTGATCTGTCCTCGCGCTTTGCTGACAGTGTCCTTGGAGGCCTCCGAAGGTTTGGTTTTGACAAAGTCCAGTTTAATCTGTTTCAGTGCCCACCGTGGTGTCACCACTGAGACTGTGGCCAGTTTGAGGCTGGGGCTTTCCTAAGGGTTGTGTCCTTTGGGCTCTTTGATCCATTTTGACGGTCGCCCCTTCTCTGAGAGACGATTACACAGATACTCAGAGCACACCCCTTATCCTGGGGGGCTCCCCCTCCCCCACCGGCCGTGTTCTGGGTTGAACCCCATCCGAAGTCTTGGCAGTAACATCACCGCTGTCCTGAGACCTCATAGCAGGACGGCATCAGGCTTGATGACAAGCAGGTGGGGGCCGGGAAGCTCCTGGCTCCAGCTTCTCCTACGTTTGCCTGCTAGCTGTTCGGAAGGTCTTCGAGCCGCCTGCAAGGTCTCTAACGTGTGTTTTCCTCCCCAGACGCGGACTTGACCATCGCTGAAGCCAGCAGCTCCGACAGCCGAGGGGAGAGGCCAGAGTTCCTCGCGCATGTGGACGAGGGGCTCCTGGGAGGAGAAGGCAGCTACCTAGGCGCTCCCCTCACCCCCGAGAAGGACGACGCGTTGCATCAGGCTACCGCCGTGGCCAACCTGCGGGCGGCGCTCATGAGTAAGAACAGCCTGCTGGCCCTGAAGGCGGACGTGCTCGGGGAAGACAGCTCCCTGCTGCTGGAGTACCTGCCCAAGGGCGCCCATTCCCTCTCCCGTAAGTGCCGCGGCGCCCAGAGTCGGCGGGAGTGACAAGCCTCAGCCCATGATGCGGTGCTGAGGGTGCCGCGAACGTGCGGGTCGCGATGGGTCGCGGGGTCGCAGCGATGAGGGGCTGTCGGGGGCAATGGGAGGGAAGCAGCCGTGTGCTTATCCGAATGTTTCATACTTGAAGTCGAGGCGTGCGTGCGTGCTTGCTAAGTTGCTTCAGTCGTGTCCGACTCTTTGCGACCCCGTGGACCGTGGCCCGCCAGGCTCCTCTGTCCATGGGATTCTCCAGGCAAGGATACCGGAATGAATTGCCTTGCCAGGGATTGAACCCGCATCTCTTATGTCTCCTGAATTGGCAAGCGGGTTCTTTACCACTTGCGCCGCCTGGGAAGCCCTGAAATCAGGCATCTAACCTTAAACTCTGATCAGCTGACAAGTGCACCGTTGTGCCCGGCCGAGGACGGCGCCAGGGCGGTCTCTGGACTGCCAAACTCGGGCTCCCTCTGCTGGCCACGCCCCGCCGGCACCTCCTCGACCTGCCTGGGGCGTGGTCCCGTGCGGATCCGCTTTCACCCGGCAGTGCTGCTGCCCCCGCCTCAGATGTGGAAAGGATTTAGGTGTTGTGCTTACACCTTAAATGTCTCCTGCTGAATTCCAGTTGCTCGGAAGCAAATGACGGAGTGACCCAAGAAGCCCATAAGGTACAGCGGTGCTGGCTGAGCCCCCGAGGGGGAGGCCAGCCTGGGCGGGAGCTGCTCCCCCTAGGCTCAGGTGCTCTGAACATCCCCTGTCCTGGGTGCGCAGGGGACCTATGTCTCCAGCCACCCTGGCAGGTTGGTGTCCGTGAGGAAGAGCCGGGTGTGGCCCTGTTTCCCTTGTCGGAGCAGGACGACACACCCCAGAAAGGGCAGTGCTGAGTGCAGAGGGTGTGGGGAAGGGGCGGGTCCCCGGTCCTACAGTCCAAGTATATGTGGCTGGCGGGGCCATGCGTGGTCCCTGAGCACCACTGAAGGAAGCAAAGGAAAAGCTGCAGCTGGTTTTGGGCATCTGTCAAGAGTGTCTTTAATTTTCACTCTAATTTTAAAAACAATATCTTCACAACTTTGCTTTCACGGGCACTAAAATATCCTGAGTGTCTGTGATGGAAATTGCTTGTGGCTAATAAAGACCGACATGGAGAGCAGCATGCCTGTTCTCATTGCTTCTCCTGCCAGAGTCCGAGGAAGGTGGCCACTGGGGCTGTCGGAGAACCTGGCTGTGAAGTCAGACCCAGGGCTGAATCCCCCAAGGCTGATGAACACACTTTTGAAAACATGTTTAGGTCTCACTTCTTTGCATCTGAGAAATGGAAATAGTGTTGTTTATACAGCTGTTGTGAATATAAAACATGGACGCATAAACCAAGTCAGTCTGACAAACGCTCCCCAATGTCAGTCCGTTTCTCCACTCAGATCAAACCCTGAATATGTTGGCAAAAACCAGTAGTTGAGGAAGTGGTCCCAGGGCGTCTGCAGTATCTGGGGTTTAGAGCTGGCAAGTCCACAGGAGCTGAAGGGACAGCTGGCAGCTTTGTGGGTGTCATGGCAGGAGCAGCTTGGGGTAGGGTGTGGGGAGGTGGGGGCATCCCCTGCAGGGCAGAATGGTTGTTCTGGCTTTTGGGGGGTTCTCCTAGTTGGTGCGTGAACCTTGTGTGTCAGAGGCCCCAGGAGGTGGGGGCAGCCCCTCTGTGCTGAACCATGTGGTCACAGGAAGGATGGGCCTATCTCCCTGTCCAGATGGGGAGTCCCTCCAGGGTGCCACACAGAACAGGCCTGAGCCCCTGGAGACCACCACCCTGGGCAGCATGGGATGGCATGTGCGCTGTGGACCTAAAAACACACTGGAAGGGAAGCATGGCTTCACACTGGGCACCACTGATAGCAATGTAGAGACACACAGAGGCCGCCACGTTTCTTCCAGGGAGGCCCAGAAGGAAGATGGGGCCCTGTGCCACGGTGCTGGGAGTCCCTCATGCCTGGTCTGGTATGAGGGGGCTGTAGGGTCTCTTTCCCAACTCTAACTCGCAGGCTCCTCAAGGTGCTTGCTAACGAGATTTTTCTGGACCTAAGCCTTTTGTGATGTTGGGGGACTTGTTGGGCTGACATCCCAGCAGCCGTAGCGCATGGCTGGAGCAGCGCGAGGAGGGCACGTCTTCATCACAGTGTCTGACGAGGGTGGCTCCATGGTGTGCGGTGTGCTGAGTGGGACTCCTGGGCCCTGTCAGGTTGTCCCAGTCTCCAGAGGGGAGCCCTGTGGTCAGTGTGGCCTGCTGGGCACGCAGTGTTGCCGAAGGAAGGGGTGGTATCGGCACATGTTTAATTAAGAGAACCATTAGATCTGCAGGCGGTGCCTAGCAGTGACTGAAGGTCCTTTCTGGACAGTTCTGGAGCCTCCAAGAAAACCGAGTTCAGTTGTTCTCCCAGATCTGATCGCTTCTGGCTTGGCAGTTAAGCTCCGCAGATGGTTTTGCTGGTGATTCTCCACTGGTTAACTAATTTCTCCACGAAAGGACTTCTTTACTTTTCATTTTGCTTCAGTTTAAGTTGATTTTTTTTCCTTTTATTACATTTGCAGTAGGAGGCTGACATCCCATTGGTTAAAAGTCTCTGTTCACTGAATAGGAACCATGGCAAGCACCTCTGTGGTGCCAAATGTGCTGTTTCCCAAGCCGTGTTTGTGGGTGTGTGTTGATCCAGGAGGGACTTTGAAAATGCCATGAGAACACAAGTAACCTTTATTTCTTGGGAACGAGCTGGAGATGAAGCAGCTGCTCTGGTCACTGGAGGCCAAGGCCCGAGGGCGATGCGTCCCCAACCTCCTAGAAACCCCGACGTCCTGTGCGTGTCGCCGTCGTGGCTCCTGGGAATGCACGAGGATCTATCTCCTTACAGCAGTGGCAGTGCTGTCCTGTCTCTATGGAAGGATGTGCTCCTACAGGAGAGAATGCAGACCTGGGTTGGCAGCAGGCGGGGTCTGCCCTGGATGGGGCTGCCAGCCACAGGCGCCCTGCCCACATTTCTCCGTGCACTGCCCCCAATGTCTGTCAGGGAAGCAGCTGGGTTTTGTTCTGACTGTGGTTTAAAGAATATTTCCTTCTGGTGTTTACATGAATTAAGGACCTTCACTTGAGTCTGGCTTAACATGGAACCTTAAACACTCTCCTATGTATGAAAGGACATTTGACTTAGGTATTACCACCCTTACAGGTAAATAGCTAGGTTGACACACCTAGAAGGACTTTCTAGAAGAGCCTTCCTCCAGGCATGGTTGGGCACGTGCTGTATCCTTTCTGACTTTCTGGATAGAATACCCCGTCGTAGCCAGACCACCCCCAAGGCAAGGCATGTGCGGAGACCCAGATGCTTGGGAGTGGCGAGCAGATAGAAACCTCATCCAGCGATACCCAGGCCTCATGACATGGCAGCGTGTGGCTCACTGCAAGATGGCCAAGGACAACGCTTCCTGAACTCTCCACGGCCCACCAGCTGGTGTCCGTTCACGCGGGTGAGACTCGTTTCCTGTGTCCCCAGGACCTGGCACCAGCCCAAGTCACCTCCCTCCGGCCCCTTCGCCCTCCTGCACTCAGAGCCCCGGATGCCCGCTCTGGTGACCGGCCAGACGGAGCCCAGGGAGCCGGCCGCCTCCCCAGCCCAGGTAAGACGCGAGGGCTGCCGGCCAGACGCCTGTCCACTGGGCACATCCCCATGGGCCCAGTGCCCAGAACCCACATGCTCAGCATGTCCTGGGTGAGCCTGTGTGATCGTGGCTGCTTTCCATCCACCCTCTGCCCCACAATCCCCTCAGCCCCGTGTCACTCAGGGTGATGCAGATGTCGGCTTTGCAGTAATAGTTGCAACATCCGTGACATTAAATCAGCTTTGATATTTAATTACAGTGCTTCTAAGGGGCAATTCTCCCCAGTGTACAGACTCCTACAGCAGTGGGTTAAAAGCCCTGAGCGGTGCTGGTTGGTCTCAAGCAGATTTTGCTGTGGTGCTGGCTGCTGTGTGTTTGTTACCACGCATCTGAGACCCACTTCCTATGTCTCAGGTAGTTATTTAAAGACAGGTCTGTTAGGTTCCATTATTTCCCTGAAGAAAAAATCTTCAAGGAGGGAGAGTTTGAGCACATGTTTTGTAATTTGAAATAAATCAAATGCTATTTCCGTGTGTTTGAAACCAGGATGTTTCAGTGGGAGGAGCTGGTGTTGTGCTGATGTGGATTTTTTGCATGTCCGCTCAGGCTTCCTTTCTGGAAGTGTGACGGTCATCCTGTGGTGGCTGGTCGGGGACCCGGTAAGCAGGTACCTGCCTCTCTGCCACTGTTTCCCCGAGTTGGCCACGTCCTCATGGCCCATAACTCATCTGTCTCTCCTAGGTCAACACCCCCGGACCTAGAGGCCTGGGCTGAGGGACTGGCCCCTCCGGAGGTGACTCCAGCTGGGGCCTGAGGTTTCCACGGGCTTTACCAGCCTGGCCAGAATGACTGGGGTGTCCTTTTGGCTCGTTGTATCGCCAGGAGCACTTTCACGGCCTGGGTGGACTTGCCTAGGGCTCCACCCTGAAGTCAGATAAGGAGCCCCAAGAGATGGACACCTGTGGATGATGGGTTTTGAGGTTGCCATACTGGAATGGGCATTTGGTACATGGGAGTGGACCTGGGTATGGGCCTCTCTGATGCAGGCAGCCTGGCATTGGGTCCAGGTGGCCAGTGGTGATGGCGGAGCCACACATAGACACACATTCACACACACACACACACACACACACACACACACACACACACACATCCTGGGGAGTCATCAGGGCAGGTGGGACTTGAAGGCTGCAGTCCTTGAGGGACAGAAAAATCTGTAGAAAAGAATCCAGTGAATCTGCTGGAACTGAAAATACAAAGTGTAAGGTTGAGGATGCGCTGAGTAGTGTAGAGCGGTCTGGGTACCACCCGAGACAGGACATAGGGACTGGAAGATAGTGATGGAGAGGATCCAGCTGAAACTTGGGGAAAAAGCCTGGGGACAAGCAAAGACACACTGAGGAGCAGTGAGAATGTCCAGTGCATGTGCACTGGGGTCCAGAGGAGAGAAAATAGAGTGGAGCAGTGTCAGGAGAGACGACAACAGAGAATGTTCCCAAACTGATGGAAGATATCCTTCCACAGATTCAGGAAGCTCAGTGAACCAAAGCAGAATGGCACCAAAATAAAACAACCACCAAACACCCAAACTGGGCACAATGCTGTCAAACTATTGAAAACCAAAGACAAAAATAGAAACCTTGGAAGCAACCCAAGAAGAGAAACATTAAAAGGAACAACATCAAGATGGATGTCTGACTTTGCAACAGAAACAGTGCCACTAGTCTCTAGGGCGCTGCAGAAACTCCGAGACCAGAATCCTATAGCCAGCAGATGTACCCCTCACAGACCAGGGCCACATGAAGACAACGTCTGCCAGAGAGACAGAAAGGAGGGGCTGCACTGTCACCCAACAGGAAAGACTGGCAAACAGCCTTGGTAGAAAGACTGTGAGCATCTAAAGCAAAGTTTATGGCTCTTTGTGGAGTTTTTGACTCAAGTAGCAGAGTAACACATGGCACAAACAGCTCAAAGGGTGGGAGGANGCAACTGTAGGGACTGAATGAGTCTCACCTTTTCTACGAAGTCACAACAAACAGTGACAAAAATCATCATGTACAGCTCAAAGACTTATGGAGAGAAAAGTGGAATGGTACTTGATTAATTTAAAAAAAAAAGCAAGCAGGGAAGGTTAAAGGAACAAAAAGCATAAAAGGACAAATAGAACATGTGTAGCAAGATGCAGACAGCACCCAGATTACCAATAGTCCTGTTATTACCAACATTTGAACACTACGGGGAAAAAGAAAGGATTATCAGCCTGCTTTTCAAAGAAAATCTGTTGTTTGTAGATAACGTGTTATAGATAAGAACGCAGAAAGGTTTAAAGCAAAGAATTTAAAGAAGGCTGAGCATTGAAGAATTGATGCTTTTGAATTGTGGTGCTGGATGAGACTCCTCAGAGTCCCTTGGACTGCAAGGAGATCAAACCAGTCAATCCTAAAGGAAATTAGTCCGGAATATTCATTGGAAGGACTGATACTGAAGCTGAAGCTCCAATATTTTGGCCATCTGATGTGAAGAGCCGATTCATTGGAAAAGACCCTGATGCTGGAAAAGATTGAGGGCAGGAGGAGAAGGGGGAGACAGGATGAAATGGTTGAATGGTATCACCAACTCAATGGACGTGAGTTTGAGCAAACTCCAGGAGATAGAGAGGACAGAGGAGCCTGGCTTGCTGCAGTCTCTGGCATCGCAGAGTTGAACACAACTGAGTGAGTCAATGACAACAAAAAGATAAAAAAGAGAAACCAAGGAAACACTAGCCTAAAAAGGCTCATCGGTATCAGACAAAGTGAAATATGGAAGGGTGTTGCTCCAGAGGCTGCTACACAGGACAAGAGAGTCAGTTCAGAGGGAAATGCGAATACTGGATGCACAGGTTGGGGTTTTAGATATATGGAGTGAAAGCTGACAGCATTGAAAGGAGGAAGAAAGAAGTCCACAGTTAGAGTTAGGGATTTTTAACAGATTTCCTCGGTAATTGATAGATCAGCAGACAGAATATCAGCAAGGATGGAGAAGATTTGAACACAATTTTCAAATATTAACCTGGAATAAACCCACTGAGTCACAAGATGCTGCTCTTTTCCTGTATGTTGGACTCAGCTTGCTATTTTGTTTAGGAGTTTTGCATCTTTGTTCAGAGAAGTATTGGCTTGTAACAACATGGTCAGCCAAGTCATACATCACACCAAACAAGTGCATAAACTTTCCAAGTGCACAGGAAACATTTACAAATAGACCAAGCAGGAATGTAACAGAGATCTAAGCAAATGCTAAACAGTGAACTCATACAGAGTGTGTGCTCGCTCTAATCTCAGTGAAGTTAAATTTTTAAAATCAGCAACAGAAAGATACTAGAGTAAGTCACAATGGAAATTATGAAATATTTTGAACTGAATGATAATGAAAATATGACAGGTCGAAACTTGTAGGTTACATCTAAAGTCCTATTTAAGGGAAATTTATAGCTCTTGCACTTATTAGAAAAGAAAGTAAGTTTAATTTGAGGAGTCAAGAAGGGAGAAAAGAATAGCAAATTAAACCCACAGAAAGCAGGGGGAGTGAAACAGAGAGCAGATGTCAATGAAATAAAAAGCAGATGGACAACAGAAAAATGAACAAAGCCAAACACCGATACGTTGAAAGATGAGTAAAACAAACTCCTATCACGGTGATCAGTAAGAAAAGAGAGGAAAGCTGATTGTCAATAATAGGTATTAAAAAATCATTACTAAGATACTATAGATGTTAGAATGATAATAAGGGAACATCGTGAACAATTTTGTGATAATACATTTAACAAGTTGGAGGAAATGGGCAAATTTCCTGAAAAAACAGTATATCAAATGGAGCATTTTAGGATACCCCAGGGCCATCGGTGGGTGGAGGGAGCAGGCTTAGACTGGCTGCTCTGAACCGAATCAGCAATGCTGGGACACAGGGCCAGCCCTGGAGGGGCTGGAGGGGACCATGACCCAGATGTGAGAGCTGGTAGAGGAGAACGCGGTGGCTCTGGGGTGGTCGGTATGAAAGCTGTGCTCACGGGCAGGTTATTTACCTTCTCTTGAAATCCCTCTCTCACGAGTAGGGCAGCCCCGGCCAAGTCACAGGGCCCCAGATGCTGCAGAATACAGAAACTGGGGGAGGGATTAACACAGACAGTGGAGATCAGAAGAGGAGAGAGCAGATGCCCAGCCTGGCAGCAGCCAAAAGGGATAGGCAAGGAGGCCGCAGACGAGGGTCTGAGCAGACTGTGATGGGGAAACTGAGGTGGGTGGAGTTCTCAGTATGTGGTTCTGGGCACTTCCCTGGTGGTCCAGTGGTTAAGACTCTGCACTTCCAATGCAGGGGGTGTGAGTTCGATATCCGAAATGGTTCTGGAATGTTCCCTGGTCAGTGAGTTTACCGCAAGTCTGATTCTCTGCAGAACTGGGCGGAGACCTGGCTTCCTCTCACACTGCTTCACTGAGAGGTACTCTTGTAGATACATTTCTGCAAAACTGTAGCCCCGTGTTATTGAACTTCATACTTTAGATAATCTGGTGCCAAGTTCTGACCTCGCTTCCTCATTTTCAAGCTTGCCATTCGTCTTGTCTACTTAATTCTAGGCAAAAGGGCTCTTTTCAGGGTGGATTGGTAGAAAGAGTGTCTGTTTCTATTTGATGCTATCTGTGTTTTTTCATTTGTTTCAATTACTTTTTCACTGTTTTTGCATTTTTAAGACTTTATTGGTATTTATGAGAATCGAACTCCATGATGTATAAAGGTCTTCTAAGATATATAGACTGTAAACCACAAGTTATGGAAGTGTTAGCATCTTTCCCGTACAAATTACGTCTTTCCCGTATTTTAATTACAGCAGTCAATGAAAAGTTTTCTCAGCACTATTCATGAAAGTAGTGGGTTGCATGGTGCCCCCCAACAAAGACACATGCATGTCCTAATTCCTGGGATCTGTGAATGTGACCCAGTTTGGGAAAAGGTCTTCCAGACCTAATTAAGGATGTTAAGATAAGCTCTCTGTGGAATATCCAGTTGGTCCTAAATCCACTGACCAGTGTCCTTATAAGAGACAGATGAGGAGACAGACACAGAGGAGCTGCTACAAGAAGATGGAGGCAGAGATAGGAGGGAGGTGCTGCAAGCCCAGGGAACTCCTGGAGCCCCAGAAGGTTGAAGGGGTAGGAAGGACCCTGCCCTGAAGCCTTGGGAAGGAGTGCAGCCCAGCGACACATTGACCTCAGGCGTCTATCCTCCAAGATAGAGACAACAGGTGTCTGATGCTTTAAGATGCCCAGATTGTTGACATTTATATTAGCAGGAAACTAATAGGTTCGGAGAAGGCAATGGCAACCCATTCCAGTACTCTTGCCTGGAAAATCCCATGGACAGAGGAGCCTGGTGGGCTGCAGTCCATGGGGTCGCTAAGAGTCGGATATGACTGAAGCGAATTAGCAGCAATAGGTTAAGAACACACAAAATGCATCATCGTGGGTAGGTTNTGCCTGGAAAATCCCATGGACAGAGGAGCCTGGTGGGCTGCAGTCCATGGGGTCGCTAAGAGTCGGATATGACTGAAGCGAATTAGCAGCAATAGGTTAAGAACACACAAAATGCATCATCGTGGGTAGGTTCAGTGTGCCTGGGGTGGGGGCCACACTCACGTTTGTGCAACTAAATTGTTTTTCTAGGGGAAAAATACAGCACTTGTGTACAGAGATAAGTATTTTTTCTAACATGTAGGTCTGGATTGTTAAATGCAAGCTAGAATAAATAACTCAAATTTTGATTTTTATGTTTATAGAAGCAGAATAGAAAGTCTAAAATAACTCAGAAAGGTTATTTGAAATAAACCAACCTAAAAGCTGTCTCCTCATACTCCTTTTCCATCTCAGAGCAGGTAGCACACTTGCTGTGTTCCGTGCGTTGTGAAAACTGGGTTGGTGCTGGGGGAATAGTGCAGAGGCCCGTGTGGGTGGCTGTGTTGCTGCTGCCTCATCGAGGGGTGGGTTAGGCTGGGCCTGGTGCTCAGATGGGAAGAGAGACATGGAGTGGGAGGTTTTCCTCCTGGGAGCGGCCGGGTATGGCCTGTCCAGATGTGCCAAGCTGGGTGCCCTCCCCTCTGTCCTGTCTTGGACCCTCACCTGGACCCACCTGTCCAATGGCCCTCCGTGAGGGACTGGAGCCTTGCTCAGGAAGGGCTGCTTCCTCAAGGGTCCAAGAGCTGCTGAATGCTCTGGTTGTGCCTGCATCTGAGACCCGGGCCTACAGCTTTGCAGGGAGCAGTACTGCTAACAGTGGTAACCACAGTCTGTGTCCCACGTACAGAGAGTAGTCTTGGCCTCGTGAGCCAGTATGGACCATGGCCTTGGTCCCTGGTGCATGCAGGGCCCGACAGCCTGCACGGCCGCTTCTTAGGATTTCTCTCCAGGGGCAAAGTTTCTCTAGTAGGCATCTTATTGTGGCACTGTTTGCAAGGGTAAAAAAAATAGAAACAACTTCTATGTTTCTTGAATAGTGATGTAGCCACACACTTAAGAACCTACTACAGTTAAGAATCATACCGTGAAAATATAGTTCACAGATGTTATTGTGGCCTCCTGTGTGAAGGGACAGTGAATGGTGACTGTTCACACCTCTCACTGCCTGGTCTCACCCACTTCCCTCCCGGTGCCTTCCCACCCACCCTGGCTCCCAGCCAGACGCATGTCGGAAGTTTCTAGATGTGAGAAAATGCCTTACTTCTTAGCGCAGGCTTGGATGCTGAGAAAGACCTTGTGGCCATGCCCAGGTTTGGTGGAGACGTGGAGCCCCTCTCTGTGTACAGACATGGGCAGGCGGCGGGCCCGGGGGTGGATTCTGAGCTGTGATGACGTCCACACAGCCCATCTTGGGGCTGTGATGGCCTCCCCTGGTGAATCTGTTGGCCTGTGCGTGGACAGGGGTCATCCTGGGCAGTGTGTCCCTGGTATCTGACTCCATGGGGTGCGGGAGATGACAGAGGGAGAGTGTGGGCCCGTGAGGTCAGCCAGGCCCCCGGCAGGCCCTGCAGACAGTCTCACTGACCGTGTTCTGGAAAATAAAGGGATCTGGCCGCTTGATTATTTAGATGCCCTTTAAGATGTCTCAGGAGAAAATCTATGGCTTGATTTTTGTTGGTGTTCAGTTGCTTAGTTGTGTCTGACTCTTTGCAACCCCATGGACTGCAGCACACCAGGCTTCCCTGTCCTTCACCATCTCCCAGAGCTTGTTCAAACTCATGTCCATTGAATTGGCAATGCCATCCAACCATCTCATTCTCTGTCGTCCCCTTCTCCTCCTGCCTTCAACCTTTCCCTGCTGCTGCTGCTAAGTCGCTTTAGTCGTGTGCGACTCTGTGCGACCCCATAGACGGCAGCCTACCAGGCTTCCCTGTCCCTGGGATTCTCCAGGCAAGAACACTAGAGTGGGGTGCCATTTCCTTCTCNTTTAAATAATTAAAATGATAGCTAAAGCTCATATCACTCTGGCTCTCACTATTTTTTATGATATTAATTAGAGGAACTCAATTCTTTCAGGAAGAGATTTTATCTAACCTGCAAATGGTTTGTAAATCACATTCTCTTATTCTTGTGTTATTATGTTCCCCCTAGTATGATTTCTGACACATTTTATGTGAAATCTTTTGTACAGAACTAATTACTGACACTAACAAATTTCTAGCCCTGTATCAACTATTTACTGGATACTTAACCAAGAAGGTTTTGTGCTCTCTAAAAATACATGTATCTAATCTACATTTTCTCATTAGGAAAGATTTTTTTTAATGAATGCTCATGGAGATCTTTGAAAAGTGAAAAAGTCTCATTCAAAACAAATGCTTTGTGTAAGTTCTTGTTTCGAGTACCTTAGGTTGGATTGTATAAAAGGCTGTTTCCCTTCCTGGGGGCCGTGGTATTAGCCAAGACAAATTTCTTCATTTATCAATATTTTAATCTGACATTTGGAGGCTGAGCAGTTACAGAGAAATACCCATGATACAGATTTCACATCCTTCCTTCTAGGATGATTCCTGAGTGTCCCAAACTTTTCACAAAATATATTTTGTCTGTGATTAGCCATTTGAATAATAATAGTGGCTAACAGATGTTACAAAAAAATTAAAATTTGTCTATTGTTTGTTTTCTTATTAATTTTGGGTTAACATATACTTGTACTTGTCTGTTTGGCTTATGTCTTACTGACATTGACTGATGTATTAGAAGTCACTCTGAAAGTGAAAGTGTTAGTCACTCAGTCCTGTCTGACTCTTTGCAACTGAATGGACTATAGCTCAACAGGCTTCTCTGTTCATGAGTTTCCCAGGCAAGAATACTGGAGTGGGTAGCCATTCCCTTCTCCAGAGGATGTTCCCTACCCAAGGACTGAACCCTAGTCTCCTGAAAAAAAAAAAAAAACACAAAGCCTAAAAGATGAAAAATCCAGAAAAAAAAAGTGTTTAGTACTTGGTATTAAATTTTTACTTTATGAACTTAGAAAGATGGTTTCAGTAGATAAAGTTTAGAGAATGTATAGAATTCCCCCTTCTTTTTAAAAAATTGTTTAAACTTTATAATCTGGAAAAAACATTTTTAGTATTTTAAAAATTCATTTCATTTCAATTTTTACCAGATTTGAGAGAGACATTTTTGTATGTTGGTAAAACATGGAGAACTACACTAGGAGGTATTTTTTTTTCCTACAGCTTTATTTTTTATGACTTCACTATGTCATGGGTTCTATGAATAACATTTCTGTGCAAGTTGATATAACATAGTAAACTCTATATAGGCGTTCAGACTGCCTGCGTTCAGGAGCTGTCTCTACAGGCATTTACAGTGAAAACTTAGACTACTTATTTATCCTTTCTAAATTTCATGTTTTTAATTTAAAAAAGCTAGAATCATAATATAACTCCTGGATTTTTTAAAAATTAATTAATTAATTTTTTGAATTTTATTTTACAATACTCTATTGGCTTTGCCATACATCGACATGAATCCACCACAGGTGTACATAAGCTCCCAATCCTGAATCCCCCTCCCACCTCCCACCCCACAATGTCTCTCTGGATCATCCCCGTACACCAGCCCCAAGCATCCTGCATCCTGCATCGAACATAGACCAGCNCCCCCGCTCCAGCCCCTTCCCTACCAGGACCCTGCCTCCCGCCCGGGGCTCCTGCCAGAAGCCACTTCCTCCGTGCCCCTCCCACTCCCACCCAGCAGTCGCCATGGGACCCTACGGCCCCTGGAAGGTCTGGCGGCCTGGCTCGTAGCTCAGGAGCAGGTGCTGTGTGGATGTATTTGCTTGGCCAAGAAGTGATAGAGAAGGTCATGCTTGAAACCTCGAGGCAGAGTCACCAAAAAGCAGGCGAGGAACCCTTGGGTGGGTGAGAAAACAGGGAGGTCAGGCGGCTGGGGGCTGGGGGGAGGAGAGAACATTGGGTGGTGTGAGTGAAGGCACCTCAGGGCTGCATGGGCTGGCCAGCAGAGCAAGCCCGCAGAGGCATAAAGGGGTCACATCTCTGCGGTGAGGGGCCCTGGTACATCCTGGCACAGGGCTGACCGTCCAGGGAGGCCAAGGTGAGATCTCAGGCATGATGAAGTAAGCCAAGTGAGGGAGTGAGTCCAAGCCCACCGCCATAGCACCCGCATCCTTCCTTGCCCATACATGCATCCATTCAGACAAGGGTCTGGCCATCTGGTGCTGGTGGACAGGCTCCCACAACTCCCCAGGAGCTGCCCCCACTGCCCAACCCTGTTGTGACCAGACTGAAGTCTTAGCTCTCTGGTTGGGAGAGGGTTGCATAAGTCCTGGATTTAAAATGTAGCAAATGATAAGAAGCAGGAAGAGCCCCTGGACCTAATGATCTGAGGCTCTGTGCTGAAATCACATTCTGTGAGAAGGCCTAGTTCCTCCTGACATCCATCTCAGGCTGCGTCCAGCCTCCCGCCTGCCCAGGCTAGCTGGCAGCAGTCCTCAGTCCTCGTGGTTGAGGTTTAGTGTAAGGGCACAGTAGGGCTGATCTTCAAGGTGGTCTGGGGGACCCCTGAGCTGAGAAGTCCAGGGCACTCGGCCAGGCACAGGTCCCTCCGTAGGCCTGTCGGTCGGAGAATTCAGAAAGGCTTCACTGTTCCCCTCGGAGCCCCCGGCCCTGCCTGCCCTGTGGGTCAGCACTCAGCCCAGCTCTCGGCTGTCTCGACAGCTTCACAGAAGTCAGGTGGTCGAGTCACCCCTGGTCACTGCTGTCCCGAGACTCCCATCAACCATACCCCCATGCCCCAGCCACCGGGGGCCACCAGAGTCCCATCTGTCCCCTTGTGGGGCAAAAGCTGGGGTGTGGCGGAGGTGACTCTGCCATTTTTGTTGGAAGGTGTGGGGGGAGCAGCACGACCTCCAGTGAGATCTGAGCCTGGGGCCAGTCCTGCTGGGAGACATGACCAGCCTGGTGCCCAGCACACCTCTGAATGGGAATGAGTTTTGGTGACACCTGAAACTCTGTATGTCCTGGCTTTGTGCCTCAACCCCTGGCCAGGGTTAGGGGTGTGAGCAGCCTAGCGGATTGAGTCTCCACCCCAACCCAGACCTCACCCTCTGGGCCCCTCAATCATCCCATCTCCCACTGCACTGACTGCCAGCCCCCTCCCCACTGACCTCTGTCCTCCCACACCGATTGTCATCCCCCGGCACTGACCGCCCCCCACACTGACAGCCGTGCCCCCGCAGGTGCACAGCAAGGACAAGAAGTACGTGTGCAAGCTGTGCAGCCGTGTGTTCATGTCGGCCGCCAGCGTGGGCATCAAGCATGGCTCGCGGCGCCATGGCGTGTGTGCCGACTGCGCAGGTGGTGGCAGGGCCGGGTCCCTGGATGGTGGCGGCGCAGAGGGCTCCCCCGAGCTGTTTGCGGGCGACGGGCCATACCTTGAGGACCCCGAGGACCCACGCGGTGAGGGCGAGGAGGAGCTGGGCGAGGACGAGGATGACGTGGGCCTAGCCCCCGAGGACGCGCTGCTGGGAGACAAGGAGGACGACGACTCACCACGGAGGCCCCACAGCCCCACTGGGGGCGCANCCCGAGGACCCACGCGGTGAGGGCGAGGAGGAGCTGGGCGAGGACGAGGATGACGTGGGCCTAGCCCCCGAGGACGCGCTGCTGGGAGACAAGGAGGACGACGACTCACCACGGAGGCCCCACAGCCCCACTGGGGGCGCAGACAAGGACTTCGCCTGGATTTCCTAGGCCAGGCGAGCAATGGGCTGCGGCCGCCCTCACCTGTGTGTGCCCCAGGCCTCTTCCCCTGCTGCCCCCAACCCCTCGTGGACAGCAACCTGGGGCTCTGAGGCGGCTGCCGCCCCAGCTAGCAGGGCTGGGGACACACACAGGGTGGAGGCACAGAGTGGGTTTGAGCCTTGAGAGAGCCCGCAGCATCTCCTCCAGCTGGGGCGCGTGTAAGGCCTCAGGGGAGCCCAGGAGGCCGGCGGCCAGGAAGGGGCAGCGCTGGCCAGGGCCTCCTCTGTGGCCCTGAGGCCCGGGTCTGGGGGCTGTTAGGATAGTTCCACCGGCCCCGGCCATCCAGGGCTGAGTCCGCGCCCCCCC
>SJYV01039046.1:493640-534071 GCA_006410875.1 Neotragus pygmaeus
CCGGCGGCCAGGAAGGGGCAGCGCTGGCCAGGGCCTCCTCTGTGGCCCTGAGGCCCGGGTCTGGGGGCTGTTAGGATAGTTCCACCGGCCCCGGCCATCCAGGGCTGAGTCCGCGCCCCCCCACCCCCCGCCCCTTGTCAGCAGCAGAGGGACTGCTGGCAGCTTGAGGGCTGTGCCTGCGGTGGCAGCCTGTGGGATCCAGGTCGGGCGTCCAAAAAGGCCTGCGGCCCTCCCACCTCTGGGCTTTGGTGCTCAACACACAGCAGCTGCCGACCTCGGCCAGGGCGCCCAGGTGCTATCTCCCCACGGAGGCAGCCGGGCGGGCAGGCCCAGGTGCTCCCACTGCAGGCGCCTCCTCTTTCTCCGTGTGCACTTCTCTGAGGGCCAGGCCGGCCTGCCCCTCAGCCCCGCCGTCCTGCTGCGCCTAGGCCACTCCTGCTGACCCTCCCGGGCGGCTTGCCTTCCTTGCTGCTAACGCCGGAGGGTGTCCCTGACGCCCATGCTGCTCACGCCGCCCGCGGGGGCCACCCCACTCCCCAGGTGCTCTGGGCCCCAGTTCCGTGAGTCGCTAAGGGAACTGAGGCCGGCACATGAAATGGTTTTGTTCGGCATTATCTTCAGAGTTGTCTTTCCTTTGGCTTCTTCCCGAGCCTCGCTGTCTTGTAAACGAACTCATCCACCCTACTCTCTTTTCTGAGGGCCCGGGGTCCCACCTCGTGCCGTGAGGACGCTGCCCGCTGCCCGTCCTCATCAGGCTGCCGGTCCAGCGCCAGCCTGTCTTCCTTAAGGCTCGTGACACATGCATTCTGTCCCCTGCACCAGCCTCTCTCGGGAGCCCCCGTGGGACGCCGAGTCAGGGCCCTGAGCTGCTGAGCTGGGCTGGAGGAGAGCTGGACTGGGTTTTCTCTCTTCCCTTAGCCTGCCTTGAATGGCTTCCCTGTGCTCTGCCGGATTCCCGCTCCTCCTTCTAGATGGAGAAGGGCAAACTCCTCCTACCCTTTCCAGGTGGCTGCCAGGGGTGGGGGGGCAGTCAGGGCTGGCTGCAGGCACCTGGATGGTGCTGTCTTTGAATCCCTGCCCAGGGGAGAAGTCACAGCTTCATGTTTTGTTTTGTTTTAAACACCATCAGCCACGTTTTTCTCAGAAGAGGACTGTGCGCCCATCCTCAGCTGTCGGCATCCTTGAGGGAAGGGCTGGCCGCCGGGGGCAGGAGCCCAGGGTGAGGAGGCTCCAGGGCCCGCGCCCCCTTCTGCCTTTCATAGTGGGGCCTGTCTGAATCACTCAGCGGGGTTCCCCATTGTGTACCTTTCCCCCACTTTCTAACCCCTTTTATAAACAAGACTTACTTTCTTATCAGATGCATTTGGAAACCAGACCTTTGCTACCAAGCATCTCTGGGTTTTGTACAGGGCCACCTCTGCGCCACTCTCAGGGCCTGCCCACTCCCGCTCTGGACCACCCTGGCTGACCCCTCCAGGGCCCTCGGTGCCACAGGGGCGTTTTCTCCCTCAAAACGATACTTCACTGGGAAATTCACCTCCCGCCTCTGAGCCCCCATATTAATTCTCGTGTGAGCTGGATTTCAGAGATGGAGGCAAACATGAAGGGAAAGACATGTAATGATTTTTTTTTTATCGTGGTCTTTTTTTCCCCCAAAGCAATGTTTAAACTAATAAATATTTTTTTATGAAGTGGAAAGCGTGTAGATCACATCTCACATTTTTGTACCTTCCCGTGTATGCGTCTGTGTTCGGCGTCTGCATCACCAACGTGGAAGGTGGGCCATCAGGCGGCTCATTCTTTGGGGTAGGGGAGGGGCGGGGAACCAAGATATTGTATCAAGCTCTGGATCCTGACGGGGTTGTATGTTTGGACTCTGGGTTTGGGAATAGTCACAACACTGCCAGGACTGGATAGGGACCTCGATTGAAAGGACACAGCTACTGCTTCCAACTTTGCACATCTTCCTTTTTAGAAAAGAGAACTCCTGAGAAAATGCAAAAACTGGAACTTTTTGCAATATTATATGAAAGATAATCTTATTTTCGCTCATTCTGTGACATGTGCAACTCTTAAGAAAGCCATACTTAATGGTGTTTTTATTTTTAGATCCTATATTGTGTTTTGTACCCGGCCCTTTTTAGAACTCCTTGTAGTGAGGGCGCCGTGTGTGTGCTTTTCTTAAATATTTATTTTTTCAACATGCTTTCAACCTGTCAACAAAAACAAAATAGACAAAAAAGGGCAGTGTTTGAAGATTGTTGATTTTTTTTCTGGGGATAATCTATATTATATCAACTTTATATTAACGACTATAAACCTGTGTTTGTATTGGAAATGTGTTTCACATTTGTGGGGGTTCTTTTGTAATCGGTCGGTGGAACATCAAGGCTGTTGCCTGTTTCCCTGGAGCCATCGATGCCAACAGCACCTCCTCCCTAGTGGTCTTGAGATTCCTTATCTGCTGGGTGTGCTCTGGGACCCCTGTGGGTCTCATCTCTGTGACGGGATTAGTTAGATATTCTTGCAAAGCGATCACTTTCAATAAATTGGGAAATTGCTGCTTGAGCCATCGCCTCGTGTGTGTTACAGACAGCATCCCCTCCTTCGGCCTTGCCCTGGGTAGAGGCAGTCAGAGGACGCCCCCCCGCCCCCACAGCCCTTTGTGGCCTGGCTACTGGCCTCCTCTGCCCATCTGCTACCCCTGCCTGTGGCAGGGTCCCAGTGCCATGTCCTTTCCCTCCCAAGAGACAAACACAGCTTTTGGAAAAGTCCCGAATCTTTAATTTTACTCTTCGCCTGGTTCAGCCCAGACGTGAGACACCTGAGCAAACACGGCACAGACACGCGCCTGGGCCCTCAGTCAGGTGAAGTGCGGGCAGGGGCGCCCCTCCCTGACACCCCTCAAAGTGCATCGAGGACGCCCTGCGTGGCCCTGTCACACTCCTGACAAGTCCAGGGCCGACTAGGGGGCGGCCATCCCGGGCCGAGGGGACAGCGGTGAGGTTTGGCTTTAGTGCAAAAGGCCAAAGGCTGGTTTCTTCAGAGGCACTTCTGAGTGGTGGGGACCTCCCCTCTTAAGAAGAAGACCCTGCAGCTCGGAGAGGCCCTGGGCAGGCTCAGTCCAGGAAACGCTGGCAGGCCTTCTTCCAGCGGCAGGCCGTGCACCACAGGTCCCGGTGGTCCATGCCGTACACTTTCCGGCACTTCTTGGCATCACCCCGGGGCTTCCTGGGGGAACACACAGATACATGGGGTGCTATCGGGGCTGGGCCCCTCCCTGCCTGGTGCCCACCCTGGCCCCTCTACACACACGCACCTTGGGTTGGCACTGGGTTTGGCTGGCAGGGCTGGTGCACAGGCCCTGACAGGGGTGGGCTGTGGCTCCAGGCAGATGGGTGCCAGGCAGCCCTGAGAGGAGGCACTGCTATGGCATTGTGCTCCTTGGGAGCCGCCTGTGACCTCACCCACCTGGTGGGCATGGTCACTGGGGCACACCTGGGAGGGGGATGTGGTGCTCAGCACCGGGGGTAGGGGCAGGGCAGGCAGGCGCAGAAGGCTGGGCAGGGCCAGGGGCTCTGGCGGCTCCAAGCGGGGAAAGGCGGGTGGCACTGAGGCCGTGGGGGACCCTGGGGTCAGGNTGACGTAATTGTATATACGTGCTGTGCTGTGCTGTGCTGTGCTCAGTCGTGTCTGATTCTTTGCGCCCCCAAGGACTGTAGCCTGCCATGCTCCTCTGTCTATGGCACTTCCCAGGCAAGAATACTGGAGTGGGTTACCATTTCCTCCTCAGGGGATCTTCCCAACGCAGAGATCGAACTTGCATCTCCTGTGGCTCCTGCATTGGCAGGTAGATTCTATACAACTGAGCCACCTGGGAAGCCCCAGGAAATTGGATACCCACGTGCAAATGAATGAAGTTGGATACTTACATCATACCATTAGAGCACATAATTTACAAGGGGAAAAAAAAAAACTTTTTAACAATATTTTATGTCAAAATTGAGTAAGTTATATCAAATATTCAAGGAAAGCAACATGAACCAAGAATCATATACATGTACATCAAAACTGCTGAACTGTGTCTTCATGAAAGACACAACCAGAGCCTAATAGACATGCTACTGCTAAGTTGCTTCGTCGTGTCTGACTCTGTGTGGCCCCATAGACGGCAGCCCAACAGGCTCCCCCATCCCTGGGATTCTCCAGGCAAGAACATTAGAGTGGGTTGCCATTTCCTTCTCCAATGCNAGCTGAGCCACCAGGGAAGCCCCATCCTGCCGCTTGGCCAGACACGCAGAGCCAGCCTGCAGGGAGCTCAGGTCCGGGTCCTGGAAGGGGCGCAGCTCGTCCACTGAGACTACCTGCCCGTGCGAGAACCTGCAGAGAGGGCCGCATAACTCAGGTATGGCCACCAGGGTCCCACAAGCCCACAGAATCCAGTCTACCTGCCTGGACACCGCCCGATGGAGAGATGAATGGAGAGAGGGACACACAGGTCCACACAGACATCCACAGACACGCATATAATACACAATTCTGTGCATCTACAATGAACAGAACATGTACACAAACACAACACCCACACACACACGTACACACATCCACACATATACACTCAACATGTATACACACACATCACACCCTCACACACATGTACACACATGTACACACATCTACACTGAACACATGTATTCACATGCAATACACCCATGCACATATGTACACACACCCAGATGTATACACTGAACATGTGTATAAATATGTATGCACACCCATATCTATACCTGCATACATATATACACAGGCACACATATAAGTGCACTCATGCACACATGTATGTACACACATGCATGGACACAGAGGCACATACATTCACACATGCACCATACACAGGCACACACACACTTACTATACACAAGCACACAAATACACATACGCACATGTGTGTACACATGCACACGTATGGACACACACACTGTGCTTGTGCTCTAACTCTCAGATGGACCTGGGTGCCCTGAGGACTAGAGGCTTCTGGTTACTCTCCAGCCTCCTGGGCTAGAGTCACGCACACACAGGCACACATGTGGCTGGGAGACACATTTGTGACAACAGTTCCCTGGCACCTCTCCACTGGACACAACAGGTCATCAAGACAGGGGGTCTGCTTGCGTCACTCACAGGACTGAGGCCTCCCCAGCCAACTAGGAGGACCTGGTTCTAATGGTGCTGCCTTGTCTTTGTCACTGAAACAGTGACACCAAAACGAAAACCAGGAGAGAGGAGGTGGGACAGGAAGTGTGGGAATAGAGGGCTGCAACTTTGAACTTGGCCAAATAAAGACATGAAGCCACTAGGCACACATCTCCTGCAGTGCCCCCATTTCAGGGAGGAAGCGTTCTAACCCACAAGAGCAAGCAAAGACAGGCCCTGGCTCCGACACACAGCCAGCCTCGTGTGGGAAGACCGTGGGGAGAAAGGAGAGGCGAGAAGGCATTTCAATCATCTTCCTGGGTGGGGTTCTGGGAGGTTCCTTCTCACCCCTGCCGGTTCTCGGGCACCCAGGGTACTGCCAGTGACACCAGCAGATGCAAGACCAGTCCACGTGTCTTTTGGCGGGCACGGTGGTTGAAAAATCCTGTTCAACCGAGGAAAGAGACCCAGACCCAAAGGGAATTTGGCCAAACTCCTCCACAACACACCCAGACACCGCCAATAAACCTCCCTGCAAGAATCTTCAGTACTCTTAGAAGCCCTAAATTTGGTTGTCCTCCTTAAGCCAGCAAGTGCGTCTATGAAATGGCCCTAGAAAAGTATGGTGGACTTTGCGTATCGTGGACATATGCAAAGATTGAGCCAGAAGGGTATGAACCAAACATGTAAGACTCAGAAATAACCGAAGTTCCCAACCATGGGAGTAGTTAATGGCATGTGCATGGAGATTCCCTGGTGGCTCAGATGGTAAAGCATCTGCCTGCAATGCTGGAGACCCGGGTTCAATCCCTGGGACGGGAAGATCCTCCTCTGGAGAAGGAAATGGCAATCCACTCCAGTACTCATGCCTGGAAAATTCCATGGATGGAGAAGCCTGGTGGGCTACAGTCTATGGGGTCACATAGAGTCGGACAGGACCGAAGTGACTTAGCACCAGCAGCATGAAATCAATGTCAACTAAGAGCACAGGCAGCCTGACCAATGGAGTGAAGGGCACCCAGGAAAAGCCTCTCACATGACAAAATCCACGCAGGACAGAGGTGTTACTAAAGAGGCAGGAAAAGACAGACTACAGATTTCATAAGGAAAAAAATTTTAATGTTTCCCAAACTCAAACCCCCAGCAACACCCCTCCTTAATCATCTACCTCACAACATTTATGAATAGTGCTTATGATTTATGAGTAATTATATTTGTGAATAATTATAATTATGTATAAATAACACCATCTAGAATAAATAAACACATGAATGAGAAAACAAACATTTAGAATAAGTACACATCATAACTGTGGTTTATCCCAGGAATGCAAGGGTGGTTCAACAGGTGAAAGCCATTCAATGAAACACAGCACATCAACAGAACACGAGCATATCAACTGATACGGAAGACACCTGGAAAAAACCCAACCACCTCGCTTGTTAAAAAACACTCAACCTGATAAACAGCATCTAAGAAAAACCCACAGTTCAGATCATACTCAAGGAGAGGAGGAGGGGTACTCTCCCCTAAGATCAGGAACCAGACAAGAAGTGCTCCTGCCACTTGCATTCAGTACAGTACTGGAAGTTCTAGGCGGGGCAGTTAAACAAGAAAAAGAAATAAAAGCCAGCCGGATTGGAAGAGAATAGGCAAAAGTATCTCTGTTTGTCAATGACGTAATTGTATATACGTGACGTGCTGTGCTGTGCTGTGCTCAGTCGTGTCTGATTCTTTGCGCCCCCAAGGACTGTAGCCTGCCATGCTCCTCTGTCTATGGCACTTCCCAGGCAAGAATACTGGAGTGGGTTACCATTTCCTCCTCAGGGGATCTTCCCAACGCAGAGATCGAACTTGCATCTCCTGTGGCTCCTGCATTGGCAGGTAGATTCTATACAACTGAGCCACCTGGGAAGCCCCAGGAAATTGGATACCCACGTGCAAATGAATGAAGTTGGATACTTACATCATACCATTAGAGCACATAATTTACAAGGGAAAAAAAAAAAACTTTTTAACAATATTTTATGTCAAAATTGAGTAAGTTATATCAAATATTCAAGGAAAGCAACATGAACCAAGAATCATATACATGTACATCAAAACTGCTGAACTGTGTCTTCATGAAAGACACAACCAGAGCCTAATAGACATGCTACTGCTAAGTTGCTTCGTCGTGTCTGACTCTGTGTGGCCCCATAGACGGCAGCCCAACAGGCTCCCCCATCCCTGGGATTCTCCAGGCAAGAACATTAGAGTGGGTTGCCATTTCCTTCTCCAATGCATGAAAGTGAAAAGTGAAAGTGAAGTCGCTCAGTTGTGTCCGACTCTTAGCAACTCCATGGACTGCAGCCTACCAGGCTCCCCTGTCCATGGGATTTTCCAGGCAAGAGCACTGGAGTGGGGTGCCATTGCCTTCTCCGAACAGACATGCTAGGTCTCTACAAATGTTATTCCTGTGAGCCCTTCCTAAAGAACCTTCCAGAAAATGAGTCTCAGACAACCAACACGACTAAGAAGACCCTGACAGACTGGCACATGGGAGCAGGAGATGCTAAGTTCCTTCCAGAACTAGCGCTGAGAGTGAAGGGAGACAACGGGCTGTGACATCCACGACAGCCCACTGTGCAGGCCTCGTGCAGGCAGACGGCAGGGAGAGTGGGGGGCGCCTGTCAGGCACTCTCAACAGTTTCCAGTCGTCGTAACTAAAGAACGAATGCTGTTCTGAGAGCGTCCTGTGTATGCAGAATGGGATAAAACAAGTTAATTACAGGACGTTGGTCCTTGAAGACCAGAGTCCTGAGGGAGAGAAGGATATACAAACGCAGTGCAGAAAAGATTAAGAAATCAGTATCAACTCACTAGGCACTCATCCTTGAACATACAGATGCACTAACACAGACATCAGTGTGTGTCCACCTGCACTTCTAGCTCTGTCTGCTGAAGAGACCTAGCATTGAGCCCCCTGCAGCGAAGTGCATCCCAGGGCCTCCACTATGAGTCTTGAAATACCATCTGCCACTAAAAGAAACCAGGGTTTCTCAGAGACTTGGCTGCTTTCAGGTCTGTGGCAGGAAGAGCACAGGTGAGGGTGGGGAATCCTGACTTCCGGGACTGTGTCAAGAGGGCGAGGAGCCAACATGAAAAGGCTCCACCTGGCAAGGGTGGGACAGCTTGAGTTTCAGTAAAAATCAGCATTTCAGTGGACTGAAATTCATCAAATGCATTTAAGTCCATCAGTCCACAAGGATATTAAATATTTTTTAAAGTGAATTTATCACCTCAGGATGAAAGAGAACCAATATGTTATCTTGGAAACTAAGCAAACGAAAGAGAAACATCAGGCATTATCCTGCCTTTTCTATACAGTCTGTCCCACTATCTAGCTGGCTTCTACAGAAGGAGAGGTGACTCTGAAACACCCTAGCTGGTAAATGAGCTGGTGGAGCTGAAAGCTCCTTGTTGCAATACACACCATACCAGAGATCCAGGCACTGAGCATCACGTCCTGCGAGAGGCAGCAGAGCACTGAGCTGTGCCCAGGTGGGAGCCCGAGAGTGAGCAGGTCCCAGGATCCAGCTGCCAGCCTTCCGGTCACTGCAAGAATGTGCTGGGCTGCACCAGGGCGGTGGGTGATGCTCAGCCTTAAAAGGTCTGGCCCTTCAACAGTGAAACTGGAAGGCCAGGAAAGGCAGGGGTTGGGGTACACGGACAGATTCAGACTGTGAGCAAGATTAAACTGTAACATTTATACCTCAGCGGTATCTGAGTGATATGCCACAAGGAACACAAGGAGGCGATTATCATAAAGGTCGGGGTGGTGGTTCTTTTTGGAAGAGGGAGAAGGCTGTGTTTGGGCTGACGCACAGAGGACTCCAGGGTAACCGGCAGCTTTGTAGTTTTCAGCTGAATACTCGAGTGTTACAGTGATCCCTTGTGCTGTCTTTACTTCCTGGATTTGACCTTTTTCACAACAAGATAAAAATTTTAAGTCCACTGTGTCCTTATTCCATGTTAGGTACTGTTTTTTTATGCATATTAATGCATTCCACCCTCTCAACAACTGCAAAAGACATGCTCCTCTCTGTTTTATGGATAAAGATACTGAAAGAGCGATAAAGTTAGAACAACGTATGAAAAAATGTTCAATCTTCCTAATAATCAAGGAAATACAAGTTCAATCAAGACCACCTCTTCACTTCAGTGGGTACGAATCCACAAGTCAGAGAACGGGACCAAGAGTGACTAGGGTGACTACGACAGAGTGGACCAGGGACTTAGAAGCAGACAGCGCACAAGGAAAGAGAACACTCGCGCCATCCACACTGGGGACATTCTCAACAGAGACAAAAGATGTGTACTAGGATTTTCAGTGTGTTCTTTTAGTAAATAAAAACTGGGAAACACCAGGAGACAAAATAAAATACGGCACATTAAGAGGAAAAATAACAGTTAAAATGCACAAAACAGTCCTATAAATATCAATGTAAACTTCTCTCCCAGACACGCTCAGTGAGAAGAGCAAGTTGCAAAACAAAGCAGGCTGTACAACACAGTTTATTTAGAAAATAAAGCACAAGAATATTCTGTTCACAGATACACGTGCCTGTAAAGGATTCACACGCTAGAGAGATGCTCATCATAGTTGTGATAAGCCTCCCGGGAGGGGAGGATAGAAAGGCAGGTCCCAGGGTGCTTCAACACTACTTTATCTTTACAATAAAATTTTAAATAAGTAAATTTTAAAATAAAAATCCAAAGTAAAAGCAACAAAATAATTGTTACACCTGGGTGGTGGTGGGGTTGGTGGGCTGCATGGGTCAGGCCTGAAGCTGACAGCAGGCAGCAGCATTTCAGAGCCGGACTGCCCCTCGGGGGTCCAGCAACCACAGCAGCTGTAGGGCTTACCTGGCGGGCTTGCTGCCAGGTGAGTGATACACATGAAACCCCTGGAACAGTGCTGCCCAGAGGAAGCAGCACATGGATACATCAGTTCTCATCCCCACATGGGACACGGCACAGGGACGGGGAGGAACCCTCCAGATGGACCATGGCAGGAAGGATGGAGGGCTCCCTGCTCTGCTCCTTAACTCTCTGCTGGGGGACAAGGCAGCACCCACCCTGTGGAAGCTCAAGGAGGCTTATGACTGATTCATGCACTTTCCTGTATGTACACTACACTTTTCACAAAACTCATGGGGAAAAAGGAAAAAAAGGGGAACTGCACCAAATAAGACTCTGGGCCCAGCAAAAATCTGTAAAGAAATAAGATACCCAAACAACTGAAGATATTGAATAGTTACCCTGGACTACTGACTAAAGAAGAAAATCTACTAGAAATCTCAGGAAATATTACTTGGAAAGGAAAAACAAGAAAAATTAAACGTAATGTACATAAGCAAAACACATCATTACAACATTCATGATTAAATACGAACAAGGTCTTGCTGTTAAGTTGGTGAGGTGTGAGAGTGACACGGAGGTAATTTTTAACATAACATCCTTGTCACTTAGGTTAAGCGGGCATCCTTAAGTACTTACAGGCAAAATGCCCAGTAAGTCCTACAACCTGCTTTAAAATACTCCAGGGACAGGAACAGAGGATACAAGAGTAGCAAAACATTGACCTACCACGACAGTGTGAGCAGTCTCTATGCTACTCTCCCTAGTTACCTGGGTGTTTGACCACTTCCCTAATAAAATATCTAAAATATAAGTAGATATTATAAGTTTCACTTTGAAGCATAAGACAGGTCACGGTGGGGGGCGGGGGGTGGGGCTCCATTCTTTTCAACATAAACCCTTCTGTACTCCTGACATATCTGGGGAAAAGCCAAAAAGACCTCTAAAGAAGGATACTGCTAGAAGAACCCCCTGCCCCTATAAAGTTCTCTTCTTCTCAGCATTTTGTTCGGCCAAGAGAAACAAAACTGCAAAGAACTGCAAAGGTTCTGTCCGTAAGTCCCCGCGCCCCCACCCCCCCACTGCTAGGGGCCTTCTAGAGAACTCAGGCCTTACCTGCAGTTTTCCTGGAAGCGGCACTTCCCCTCCAGGAAGAACGGGCAGGGCTTCAGGGACTTGTGAGTGGGGTAGAGATAGAGCACGCGCACGCCCGGGGAGCCATCGTCCGCCTCCTCGGTGCCCACTATCATGGCGTTGTGATACTCCAGGGTGCCCCAGGCACTGTAGTAGGGGGCGTTCACCTTTCTCCCACTCAGTGCTGCCCCGCCCTCCTCGTCCTCCCCGTCGTCCTCCTCCTGCCCAGGCTCCGTGGGTCCTGGCCCAGTCTCTCTCGAAGGAACAGTCTCCAGTTCTGCCCCGGGGGCTACCGGCACCTCCGCCGTCTCCGCGACGGCATTTTGGAAAGCCAAAGGCTCAGCATCCTCCTGGGCCGGGCGCTCTCCATCCAGCGCCGCCAGCAGCTTGCTCTTCCTGACCGACACCAGGCTGGCCTCAGTGAGCTCAATCAGCTCCTTCAGGTCCCCCTGCAGCTGCCGCAGGTCGGCCAGCTCTGAGGGATCCAGGCCAGCGCCCAGGGCCAGCTCCACCTGCTGCAGCTGCGCGTCGTAGGTCCGGAGAGCGGTCTGCAGGCTCTCCTCGTCCATCCTGCCGGGAGGGGCCGATTTCCCGCGCCTGCGGGGCTGGGTCCCTGGGTCCTCTCAGAGGGGAGGCGTGGGAGCCAGAGCTGCGGAGAAGAGAATCCAGATGAGTCTGAGACCGACGGCCCCCCGCAACGCCGGCACTGAGCGCTGGCCTACCGGCAACCCTCGGTGGTCAGCCTGCGGAACCGTGAACAGCAGTCTCTTCGTTTAGACCTGTAGGGATTTCAAGCTCCGAGAGGAGGAGCCAAACCTGGCCCTTGGCCACTGGCCCCACGGCCTCGATTCCCTTCCCGGGAGCTGCCTTCAAGCTCTTCCGGGGTCTATGCGTCCAAGTCTAGTGTCCCCGGCCGGGCCCACCTCTGCGGCCTCGCGCCGCTTGTCTCCGTTCGGCCAGCAACCTCGGGCCAAGGCCCCGTCACCCAGACCCCCTCGCCCCGGCCAGGGCCTTCTCCGCGCGGCTTCCCGGCCGCCGCCACAGACGGCCAGCTGGCCTCACCGTCCAAAGCCGCCCGGCGCCCCACTTCCGCCCTTGCAGCCCACAGGCGCTTCCGCCCGAGCGCCGCCGGCGGCGGAAGTGTCTGGCGCGGGGGCCTGCTGGGAAGGCTCCGCCCCTCCCCGGCCGACCAGCGCGCGTCCCGTCAGGCACTGCGCGGGGTTAGCGCGGGGTCGGTGGGTCAGGCGCGAGGCGGTTCCCCCGCTCTGCGGCTCGGCGGTCCGGCCGGGCGGTCGCAGGTACGTCGAGGCGGGTGGGCGGAGCTGGGCCCAGACTCGGCGACCGGTCCGCAGTCGGTCCGCGCCGCCCGCCCGCCTCACGACCGCTCTGGACAGTCACCAGTTCTCAGACGCCTCGCCTCTGAGAGGCGCTCGCGGCGGGCCGGGAGCAAAGCGGACTTTGGTTAGGGAGATCCGAGGGGAGCAAAACCTGAAGGGAGCCCGGGCGGGGGAGCAGCGAGAAGCGGGGCGGGACGGGCTGCCCTCAGCCTACGAACAGAGCGCCCTGGCCGGGCCGGAGTGGGCGTGTGGGCACCTGGAGCGCCGGGCCGATTCTGTAGCAGTTGCGGAGGCGAAGGCGGGCGGAGGAGAAGGGAGGGGAGGCGGAGCCAGGAGGGCCCTGGGCTCCAGCTGTGAGCGGCCGTGCGGGCAGCGGGACCCTCTGTCCACGGTGCGGGCCGTCTTGTCCGTGACCGATCTCGGGTGCCCAGGGCAGGATGTACACGCTGCTGTCGGGCCTTTACAAGTACATGTTCCAGAAGGACGAGTACTGCGTCCTGATCCTGGGTCTGGACAACGCCGGGAAGACGGTGAGTGTGGCTCCGTGTCAGCGCCATCCCCCACCCCCACAGTCATTTCGGTGTTTTTTTTTAGCTGCGTGTTCTCCACCCAGGCAGGCTCTGAACCCTGCTTAAGGTCATAGGATAGTTATCACCAGCCGCTTTAAAAGGCAAACGTTGTTCTCTTTTACTTTTTTGTAAAGGAATAAGCCCCAGGAGGGGTGTTTGAAAACTATTGCAGTTCTATCTCCCTTCTCTTTCTCTCTGCCCTTAGACCTTCTTGGAGCAGTCAAAGACCCGATTCAACAAGAACTACAAGGGGATGAGTCTGTCCAAAATCACTACCACCGTGGGCCTAAACAGTAAGGGTCCTTTGGGGGTGTGGGTTGGGGGTAGAACGCTGAGGATGCTGCAGTGTGCAAAGGCTACGGGTGAGGCCTTTGCTCCGGCTACCGTTGGTTCCAGCATCGTGCAGTGCAGGTTCAGCCTGTTTCTCCCAGGAGAGCTGGGAGCTGGTGGATCAGGGATCAAAACTGCAGCCTCACCTGTTTCTTCTCTGCAGTTGGCACTGTGGACGTGGGAAAGGCCCGCCTGATGTTCTGGGACTTGGGGGGGCAGGAGGAGCTGCAGTCTCTGTGGGACAAGGTAAGATGAGTGGGTGCCACATTGGCTCCCTGGCACCATCTCTATCCGGGTGGTACCTTAGTCTCATCCTTCCTTTTCTCAGAAGGCCTAGGATTCTTCTTTTCTTACTCTTGGCAGCTTCTGTGACCCATTTGGTTCCTGAGGCTCACCCCCATCCCAGTTCCTCAGTCACACCCCCAAGAGCAGGGACACACTGGTTCCTTTAGGTTTAAAGATTTTGTTGTTAGTCAGCACAAGACGAGACAAAGGATGCCTGAGGAGCAGGGAAGACAGAATGCCTCTTTGGTTCTCAGCTTCAGCCCCGGGGCCCGAGTCCCCCCATGGGGTCCCTCCTACTGAGGGGAGGATGTCCTCTAAGGCTCACAGCAACTGTCTCTTCTTTCGACCTTTTGAAGCATTTCTGAGACCTCAGAATTGGAATTAGTCTTTAACTCAGCCTCTGTCAGGCACAGGGTCCAGCAGAGAGCAGGGTGGAACGAGCCTCTTCCCCTCCCCCACCCAGTGGACTGCGGGGGGCACAGACAGGCTCACCCAGCTCTAGGGGCACTGATCACCCCGGCACTTGCTGATGTCTAATGCCCTAGTCTTGGTTTCTGGCTTGACCCCAGCAGGAGGTCCTTGGTCATTTTCCGCTCCTTCTCCCCGAAGTGTCCTCCCTGTCCTGACCTCCAGCCAAGAAGACCCTGTCCATTCCATGGCCAGAAGGTCATTGACAGGCCCTCTGTGACCATTTAAGTTGAACCAAGCCAGGAGCTGTTTGTTCAAATCTCAGATCCACACGGGGACCTGACATTCTTTACAGGCCAGGGTCTCAGAGTAGCAGAGGCAGGGTGTGTCAGAGTTTAGCAGCCGGCAAGTGTTGTGGGGGATGAAGATCTGGTCAGGGGCAGGGTCATCTTGGGCGCTGCCCCATGTCACGCCAAGCTGGCTAGGATCCCATCCCCTTGGCAGGTCACCATGGCAGGCAGCTATGACGTGCTCAGGTAGCTCTGGTGGGTCAGAGTGGGTCCTGCAGGAGCTGACAGGGGGCCCTGTGCTGGGCGCACTGCCCACTGTGGCAGCCAGGACACAGCCAGTGAAGGTGCTCTGCTGCCCTTGTGCCTCTGGCTGGGGTCTGGCTCCTCCTAAGGGGAAGCCAGCTTGGTGGTTGGTGGTAGCCCCCAGCTTCCACTTCTGGTCATGCCACGGCCTTGCCACTGCCTCCTCACCAGGACTGAGCCTGCCATCTCGGCAGGATGGGCCCTGGGTTTCTCACATGCTCCCCGACTCTTGAGATGGAGTGGGTGCCCTGCCTCCTGCTGATGGCATCAGATGCCCCTGCCAGGCCAGGGCTTTGCTGGCCTCTGGTGACTGGGTTGCACAGGGGTGCCATGTCCCCAGCCATGTGAGTCACCAGGAGGGCTGTAAAGTGGTTCTCCCGCTCTCCCCTTGTTCTGAGACTATGTCCCGGGGCCTGTCCCTGCCCCTTTGCAGTCCGACAGCATCTGGTGGACCTTCACTCCCACCTCTGTGGCCTTACCTCCACCCAGCACCTCTGCGCATGCTGCGAGCTGGTACCTATAGGTTTGTGCACGTGCCGGCTGCAGGCCATGTCTGTGGACCCAGTGGACCCTCTGGCACCCTGCCACAGGGAGGACTTGTGGCCTCTGTCTCTCCAGGCCGCACCTGAGAGCCTCCAGAGTGTGGGTATTGGTGACAACTGTCCTCAGGATCTGGGTCTGGTGGGCACCATAGGTTCACAGCTGCCGCTGCTTCCTGGTCATCCCCCGCTGGTGGACCCAGCCCCCATCTGCCAGGGCCCAGTCACACACCAGTTGAAGTACTCTGCCACCACAGCGGTCCGGGGCCCAAGTAGTGATTCCCTTACTGACTCGCTGCAAACCCCACAGTACCCCTGTCTGCCTAGGAGGCCTGCACTGTTGGGCTGCAGCTCCCAGGTCCCATATCACCCAAGAAGGCCAGCCAGAGAGGCCTCAGGTTTGGGATTCATGGTTGGTCTGTGGACCAGGAGGCCACCCATATGAGGGATGGATGGGTGTTCCCAGTTCCTGAGTTCTTGCCAGGCAGGAGCTGGGGTGGAGACAAGGGGCAAGGATGCAGTCACCTGCTCCTGCGACACGGGTGTTTCTCTCCTTTTAACATCAGGACAGAAGGTGGATTCACCAGGCCTTGCTTCATGTGTCTGTTTCCCCAGGGATGCTGCTGTTCACTCCCCATAGCTCTCCCTGTACCCTGGGCTCTGGTGTTTGTGTGTGTGTTGGGAGGGGGGGGTGCTGTCTTGTGTGGCTGCTGCTGCAGGAACCCAGGGCCGGCTGGCCTGCTGGTGCCAGCCTACATTGCTCCATACTCCCTGGGATGGCTCTGTCATTGGCCTTGTTGTCCCATGCGGGGGTCAGAGCTGCCTTGAACGTGTAGGCGGCCTTCTCTGGCTCCCTATTGGTATACCTGATGCCTTGCTGTCTGCACTGGGTCCCCCTTCCCAGGTGTACAGAGACCCGGAGCCCCATCCTTTCTCTTCTGGCCACTCTTCTCAGGCCAGGGGGTGTGGGTGGGTCTCAGCAGTGGATCCTGAAGTGGGGTTCAGAGCACAGCACCTGGGAAGTGGGTGAGGAAGCTGGCCACCCTGTCCCAGCAGGTCTGGGGTGTAGCTGCACTCTGCCCCACCTCCAGGAAGCACCCTAGCAGGGTCTCCCAGCTAGGGGCTGCCCTGAGGTGGCTGAGTGCCTGAGGCTCAGCACCTGGTTTTCCTCCTGCCCAGTACTATGCAGAGTGTCATGGTGTCATCTATGTCATCGACTCCACAGATGAGGAGCGGCTGTCTGAGTCCAAACAGGCATTTGGTAGGTAGAGCCAGCCAGGCTGGGGATGCAGGGAGTGGGAGGGTTCTGTCTGCACAGTCCCCATTCCAGAGCTGGGCTGGGGGGAACCAACTTGGGCCACGCCAGGACAGGAGAGCGCCAGCCAAGTGCGTCCATGTGGGGTCGGCAGGGATGTGGGGACCTGTGTGGAGGATGAAGGGCACTCACTGCCACCTCTCTGCCCGCCCCAGAGAAGATGGTCACAAGCGAGGCGCTGGACGGTGTCCCCATCCTGGTGCTGGCCAATAAGCAGGATGTTGAGGTGAGCCCCTAGGACAAGTGGGCTCCTGCTCCCGCCAGATGGGGACCTCTCCCAGGGGAGGGCCACTGCCTTCCTCAGTTACCCTGAGTGTGGCTGCCCCAGGTGAACAGAGCACCCCCACCCCCTGGGTTCTTCCTGCTGTGCTGGCACCTCTGCACCAGAGGCAGCAGTGCCCCATTCCTCTGCAGCTAGGGGCCTCCTGCTGGGCAGACCCAAGTCAAAGTCTGGAAAGAGTGCAGAAGCACCTCAGGGTGGGAGTTAGTGCTGACACCAACCTGTCTGCTGCCCTTGTGCACAATAGCTGTGCTGGCCCCACTCCATGAACCGCTGGTGAGAGGTGGCATCACGGCAGACGTTCACATGGAGGGGGCCCTGAACAGGCGGGTGGTATGTTCCTGTAGCATCTGGGTCGTGCAGCCAGGGTGTGTCTCCCTGAGGCTGCTAACCAGGCAGGTACCCTCCTGGACAGTAGCCAGGAGGCACCTCCTGGAAGGTGCCATGAAGCTTCCCACCTGCCCTCTACCCCTACAGCTCTGGGAACTGCTCCGGGGGTAGAGGGTGGGCAGGGTGGCAGGCCTACCCCTCATGGCCTCACCTCCCCCAGACTTGCCTCTGCATCCCTGACATCAAGACTGCGTTCAGCGACTGTGCCTCCAAGATCGGCAGGCGGGACTGCCTGACCCAGGCCTGCTCGGCCCTCACAGGGTGAGTGGGGTTCACCCTGGGCACCGGGGGCCACAGCCAGCCCTGCCTCATGCCACTGTCTCCACAGCAAGGGGGTGCGTGAGGGCATCGAGTGGATGGTGAAGTGCGTCGTGCGGAATGTGCACCGGCCGCCGCGGCAACGGGACATCACGTAGGCACACCTGCCTGTGTGCCCATCGCTTGTCCTGAAGAGCTCCTGCCTGCTCCACACCACCAATCCTGGGGGCTGGGTCGGCTTTGCCTTTTGGTTCTCCCATTTGCTTTATTTCTTCTCTAAGACAAATTTTTCTGTGTCCAGAAAAGCGGAGGCTTCTGCTAGGGGTGCTGGGGCCTTAGGGATGTCAGCCGACCGCCAGCAGAACTTACGGCCATAGCAGGCCTAGACCTGCCCGAGGCCCAGTCTGGGGCCCCTGCAGGCCACCTCTCCTTTTGGAGCTGCTGCCCCAGCAGGCCTGCCGGTTTGGCGCTGCATGGGGCCTTGATGGGGAACTGCTTGGTAATAGGTGTTTCAGAGCTGTGGGGCCCTCCATAGTGCTCAAGGCTGCTCTGTGCCTCATGCCCATGGAGGCGGGTATGACTGTCCTTGGCCTCTGTCCCCTCTGATCTTGGACTCAGGTGGGGGGCTTGGTGTCACCTGAGGAGACCTGGGCTTGTTGCTGTCCCTGTCCTGATGCAGCTTCAGGAGGAGGTAGGGAAACCTGCCTGGGAGGCTGTGAGCCCCACCCACNCTCCACGGGTAGGTGGGTGCGCTTGCTGCCGCCCCGCGGGCTGCGAGCGCCAGCAGCAGGGCAGTCACCGGCCACGGCGGAGCTCTCATGATCTCTATGGAGCTGCTGCGGCCTATGGCCGCGTCCTATAAGGGTCTGTCTGGCCCCGCCCCGCGGAGCCCCGCCCGCCGAGGAGGAGGGGTCGGCGACCTGGGGACCTAGGCTTTGACTCCTCCCTCCAGAGCCAGTGCCAGGGTGGTCTTGTGATGGCACCCAGCACAAATGGCAAAGGGCAGGGCCTGACGCCTTTACCAGGCCTGAGAACTGCGTGGTGGAAGGGGCAACGGCTTCCCCTTCGGACAAAAACATGTGGAAGGGAGACTGCCTAGATACCCCCATCCTCCCTGGCACCCTCACCCCTCCAATCAGCCCAGGACATGCAGACACGTCCAGCAGTACCAACAGCTTTATTACATCTCTGTCTCTTAGTGAACAGCGGGTCCGCCAAGGGCAGCCCCCAGGAGGGGCAGGGCTCCCTTCCTTCCTTTGGGGGCTCTGACCAGAGGCTGGCAGCCATTCAAATTCTGGGCAAGCACCTTCCAGTGGACCCACCCCAGACCCCAAGGTGACCTCAAGGCCTCTCACAGGGACCAGGATCCCACTGCCATCTCAGGGGCATCACCACAGACACTGGACTGGCCTCCGTGTCAGGCAGGCTTTTTGGCCCACCGCCAGCCAACACGCAAGTGTCCAGGCAGTGTCCCAGGAGGGGCAGCCTCAGTGTCCGCAGAGTGCCCAGAGGGGCTCCATGTTCACTGGGGCTCTGGCCAGAAGACCTGTGCAAGGGTCTGCTTTCTGGTGGCAGCACGGCAGCCAGGACACTTCCTGGAGACCTGTGGAGACGAAGGGCTGGACACACTGCCAGGAACCTCCTACCACCCACCCTTCAGCCCCACTATGGGGGGCAACCCCTGCTGGCCGTGTCCATAGGGTCACCACCGTGTCCACGGGGACTGGCTACCAACCTGGAGGTGCTGTCTCCAGCAGGCCTGGCAGCGGAGAAAGTCACAGGAGGGGCACTTGAAGAAGACCACATCCTCCGCCCTGCAGCCTGCACACGCCACGCCCGCTGCAAGGGGTCTGATGTGAGCGCCATGGGCCTGCTGCATCCCGGCCTCCACTCCCAACAGTCCCTGTAGCTCCTCCCAGGAGAACTACCCCACTCCAACTGCGCCTGCCCGCGGGGGAAACCGAGGGGCAAGCCAGGAGCCCCTGTGTCCTCAGCCGTCCTCTGCATAAGGAAGGATGAGATCTTGCTCTGGGTCTTCCTGGGGCCTAGAGACAGGATGAGGCAGGTCTGAGGGTGCCTGGCACTTCCCTGCTGCCCACCTGCCCACTCTGCGAGGGTTGAGGGGGACTGGATGACGGCAGCAGGAGCACCAGACAGGCGGCCCTACCTGGACTGGGAGCCTCGCAGACAGGGTCAGAAGGCATGGCAGGGCCCCCCTCCTGGGGTCCTGGAGCCTGGGTGCCTGGGCCACTTAGGTCCACACACATCTGTCGGAAGCGCTGCTTGTGGTGTGGCCGTACGAACATGCCGAACCCTGTAGGGAGCATGGCTCAGGCTGGTTCCGCTGCCAGCCCTGCTGCCTGCCCCTTCCCACCCATACTCCAGGCACTTGCTCTGTAGCAGGGGCAGGTCCTCAGGCTTCTCCGTGGTGAGTGCAGCCACCACAGCCACCACCTTCTCAAAGTCATCATCCTGCTTATACGTGGTCAGTGCCATCAGAAGCTGGCTGTAACCAGCAGCCCCCAGGGCGCGGCGGGCATCAGCAAGGTAGGCACTCACAGCAGGCGGGTGCTGCTTCTCGGCTTCAGGGGCTCTAGATCCCTTGTGCAGTGGGCAGCTGGGGTCTCCTGATGGGACAGTGACGTGTTTCAGTCTAGCAGTTTCCTAGGAACTCACACCAACCTGCCCTGCTCTGGAGATCAGAGCCACAGTGGCCCCCGGCGACTCCTCCCCAGGGTCTTCCTGCTGCTCCTGACTCTAACCTGAGACCTCGGGGAATGGCCCAGAGGCCAGGTGGGGCTGGCCCTGGTTCAGCTGCTCGCAAGGGTCCAGTTGCCTGGTTGCACCCTGGGACACCGTCAGCTTGGGGTCAGACTCCTTCCTTCCTGAAAAAAACAAAAGAGACAAGCAGCCGTCCCATTGGTCCCTGAGGGTTCAGGGGTGCCCCAGGACGGACAAGGTCTTTTCAAGGGGAGACCTGGCCTCAAACTCTTCTCAGGTCACCAGAACAGCCAGGAAGGGTGGGGCTTCTTTCCTGGGGGGCAGGCACAGGGTGGGGTGTGCAGAGGGTGACTCAGCCTGGAATCTTCGATCCCAGGGCCCCGTGACAACTATCCTGGGGGAAATCTTGTCCAGAGGTGGGCACTTGCTCACACGGGGAGAGCAGCTCCCAGGCTCTGTATGTGCAGGGCCCCTCTAGGTAGAGGCGGGGCAGGTGGGTCTCCAGGACTCCCCAGGCCCAGGCTCCATGAGGCCTGCGCCATGTGTACTCCAAGGGCCCATGGCCCCCGAAGTGGGTCACCTGTCTGAACCACAGGAACAGGGAGGCTGGGCCACGTGAGGACCCAAACCTCTAGGACCTGAGTCTGAGGCTCCCACCCAGGCAGAGGACAGCTCACCACTGGAGTCCAGGGCCGGTTGTGCCCCCTGCCTCTGGGAATGGCCGTGCTTGTGCGGGGAGCTGCAGCCTTGACCCGTCAATTGGAGGCAGACCTCCTCAAACTGCTGTTTGTGGTGGGGCCGCACGAACTGATAGAAGCCTGTGGGGAGGGGAGGGGTGGGGCTCTGGGCCTGCAGGTCCCCAGGGCTACAGCCACCACTGGGGGGCCACCTGCATCTCTTCCAGGGAGCAAGTCAACCGTGGACACTGGTGGCCCCCACCCCACAGCTGCAGCACAACCTCCAGGGCAGGACCCTCAGTGGGCAGCCTGTGCAGGCCAGGGCACCTTGGAGCAGGCTGTGCTTCTTGGGATCCTCAGCAAAGAGGGGGCTGAGGCGAGCAACCAGGGCCTCAAGGTCATCGGAGCTCTTGTAGTCCCGCAGAGCCTGGGTGAAGGTGTCGAAGCTGGCCTGGCTCAGTGCCTGCTTCACGGCCACCATGAACAGCTTGGCCCTGCCCGTGTCCATGCTGGCTGCCGGGACCCCCTGCACACAAATGCCCGGCACCTGTCAGGTGGTGCGGGCCCTTCCCGTCCACGGGGACAGCAAGCTGCTGCTGGGGCTGCCGGGGAGGAGGCCTGGCTGGCCTGGCCCGGCTGGGATCTCCAAAGGCAGCCAGGAGGGGTCAGCAAGTAAGGCTGGCTTCAGCCGAGGGTGTCAGGCCTGCCGAGCACAGCGGAGGGACAGCACAGGCTCGCCCTCTTGGCTGGCAGTTCCGGCTCCTCTGCCGAGCTCCCAGCACCCACAGCAGGAGCCGCTGCAGTGGGCACTCTTGGCTTGGACCATCCGCTCACAGCAAGGGACACTTCTCGATGTGCCAGACGTCCAACATTCCCGTGCCCCACTTCCGCCACACACCCCAGGACTGGCCCCAGACCCTCAACCAGGACCATCTAGGCTCCCAGGCTGTCCCCCAGCTCCGCCTGCAGAGTCCCAGGCTCCTGGCACCCAGGCCACCCCCTCAGTGTCAGTCCCCTGGGCACCGCCCGGCTCTTCCCAGAATCAAGGAAAACGGACAGAGGCAGTGGCATCTGGGGCTTTCCGGAGCTTCTGAGACTTAACTCAGCTGCTCTTAACTGCTTTTATTCGAGGCTGGGAACACCACACTCCTCACACGCAGGCACGTCAGCCTGCACGCTCGTGCCGAGCCCAGCCCAGCCCAGGGGAGACAGTCCAATTATAGGTGCCACCTCAAACCTGCCAAAGGGCCAGGCCTGGCTCCTGCCCAGCATGGAAGATGGAACCTTCTGGGAAGGAGCCCATGGGCCTGTGTAGATGTCACCATACCNGCCCGGTGACACGGACACTGAGACAATGCCTTCTCCTTCGCCCAGACTTGGGGCAGCAGCCCGGGGGGCTGGCTCAGGCATCTAGATAGTCACAGGTGGTCAGGAGTCACACCCGGCCCATCCCCCAGGCGGGCATGAGGGCACATCCAACTGATGCTGGGGACTCACAGTCTTCTGGGCCACACGGAAGAACTGAGCCACGTCTCGGATGACATGGCCAAAGCTATCATACACCTTGACGTGGGGGCGCACCCAGGAGGGCAGCTGGGCTCTCATGTCTGCATGGGCAAACCTGCAGGGTGGTGGGACCTCAGTCTAGGAACCCCACACCCCCACCATCCACCCCTCTGGCAGACCTGCCAGAGGGAAGAGCTGGTGTCGGGGGTGGGGGCTCTGCCCCCAAAGCTTGGTGGGAGGGGCTGCACCTGTGGTCGCAGAGAAAGACGGCCCCATAGTCGTGGCGATGCCGGATCACCCGCCCGATGGCCAGATGTGTATAAGAGACAGGATAGAAGCCTGTGGGGAGGGGAGGGGTGGGGCTCTGGGCCTGCAGGTCCCCAGGGCTACAGCCACCACTGGGGGGCCACCTGCATCTCTTCCAGGGAGCAAGTCAACCGTGGACACTGGTGGCCCCCACCCCACAGCTGCAGCACAACCTCCAGGGCAGGACCCTCAGTGGGCAGCCTGTGCAGGCCAGGGCACCTTGGAGCAGGCTGTGCTTCTTGGGATCCTCAGCAAAGAGGGGGCTGAGGCGAGCAACCAGGGCCTCAAGGTCATCGGAGCTCTTGTAGTCCCGCAGAGCCTGGGTGAAGGTGTCGAAGCTGGCCTGGCTCAGTGCCTGCTTCACGGCCACCATGAACAGCTTGGCCCTGCCCGTGTCCATGCTGGCTGCCGGGACCCCCTGCACACAAATGCCCGGCACCTGTCAGGTGGTGCGGGCCCTTCCCGTCCACGGGGACAGCAAGCTGCTGCTGGGGCTGCCAGGGAGGAGGCCTGGCTGGCCTGGCCCGGCTGGGATCTCCAAAGGCAGCCAGGAGGGGTCAGCAAGTAAGGCTGGCTTCAGCCGAGGGTGTCAGGCCTGCCGAGCACAGCGGAGGGACAGCACAGGCTCGCCCTCTTGGCTGGCAGTTCCGGCTCCTCTGCCGAGCTCCCAGCACCCACAGCAGGAGCCGCTGCAGTGGGCACTCTTGGCTTGGACCATCCGCTCACAGCAAGGGACACTTCTCGATGTGCCAGACGTCCAACATTCCCGTGCCCCACTTCCGCCACACACCCCAGGACTGGCCCCAGACCCTCAACCAGGACCATCTAGGCTCCCAGGCTGTCCCCCAGCTCCGCCTGCAGAGTCCCAGGCTCCTGGCACCCAGGCCACCCCCTCAGTGTCAGTCCCCTGGGCACCGCCCGGCTCTTCCCAGAATCAAGGAAAACGGACAGAGGCAGTGGCATCTGGGGCTTTCCGGAGCTTCTGAGACTTAACTCAGCTGCTCTTAACTGCTTTTATTCGAGGCTGGGAACACCACACTCCTCACACGCAGGCACGTCAGCCTGCACGCTCGTGCCGAGCCCAGCCCAGCCCAGGGGAGACAGTCCAATTATAGGTGCCACCTCAAACCTGCCAAAGGGCCAGGCCTGGCTCCTGCCCAGCATGGAAGATGGAACCTTCTGGGAAGGAGCCCATGGGCCTGTGTAGATGTCACCATACCACCCAAAACATACAAAATGAAAAGCCTGAACCTAACAAGTCTGTAGGACCCCAAAGTGTGGTGGGAGTGCCCTGAGGTGGGGGGGTTGAGGAGGGGCAGTGCCCAGGGACCCTGGGAGGAGACATGAAACTGGCAGTGAAGGGCACACAGGCCTCCAAGCTGCTTCAGAGAGCTGAGTGGAGATTGAGATGTTTTCACAGGAGAATTGGGATGGGATCAGAGCAGGTGGGATAGGGGGTGAGCACAGTGCGTGCCACAGGTCTATCGCCCCCATGCACCCCTGTACCCAACCTCAGGCCTGCCCAGCTTCCTTCCCTGGGCCCCAGCCACTCCAGAGCCCGCCCCCCAGCAAGGACAGACAAGTCAGGCCAGTGCACCATTTGCACCATTCGGAGCCACACAGCCAGAGGCTCCCCCCAGAACCCCGCGTCTGCCAAAGGGTCACATACCGGACTGCCGACCAGCCTGACTTTCCTCCTCCTGCCACGCTGTTCCTCCGCTGGCCTCTTCCCACGACAGCCCAACAGAGTGGAGCAGCCACAGGTCTGAGGGCGACACAGCTGTGTCCGACCCAAGACTCAGGGCCCCAGAGCACTGATACTGCTCTGAGCAGCAGGGGACCCTTAGCCCCCTTGCAGAACCAGGGGCCAAGCCATCCATGTCCTCTGCAGAGCGCCCAGCCCCTCACCTCCTCCTCCACAGGGAGGGCCTCGTCGCCAGGCCCCTCGGCCAGCTGCTCACTGTGTTCCAGGGCAGCCAGCAGCCCCGCAGGCCTCCGCTGGGCACGGACAGGCTCCTGCTCGAACTCCACACACAGGCTGCCCTCGGTATCCTTGGTGACTGGCAAGCCTGCAGGACCGCACGTGGGTAGCCAAGTCCACCAATGCCCACCAGGCACTCGGGTCATCAGTCCAGCACGTCACCTGCCTGTTGGAGGCGGCCCGCCCTCCACCCTGTGGCCCCACCCGGCTGTGCCACCCCGTCATACATACCCGTATGTCGCTGCCTCAGACTGGGGACATGCACGTCCAGAGTCGTGGCCTTCCTGGTAGGGAGGGAGNCCTGCAGGACCGCACGTGGGTAGCCAAGTCCACCAATGCCCACCAGGCACTCGGGTCATCAGTCCAGCACATCACCTGCCTGCTGGAGGCGGCCCGCCCTCCACCCTGTGGCCCCACCCGGCTGTGCCACCCCGTCACACATACCCGTATGTCGCTGCCTCAGACTGGGGACATGCACGTCCAGAGTTGTGGCCTTCCTGGTGGGGAGGGGGCCCGGTGACACGGACACTGAGACAATGCCTTCTCCTTCGCCCAGACTTGGGGCAGCAGCCCGGGGGGCTGGCTCAGGCATCTAGATAGTCACAGGTGGTCAGGAGTCACACCCGGCCCATCCCCCAGGCGGGCATGAGGGCACATCCAACTGATGCTGGGGACTCACAGTCTTCTGGGCCACACGGAAGAACTGAGCCACGTCTCGGATGACATGGCCAAAGCTATCATACACCTTGACGTGGGGGCGCACCCAGGAGGGCAGCTGGGCTCTCATGTCTGCATGGGCAAACCTGCAGGGTGGTGGGACCTCAGTCTAGGAACCCCACACCCCCACCATCCACCCCTCTGGCAGACCTGCCAGAGGGAAGAGCTGGTGTCGGGGGTGGGGGCTCTGCCCCCAAAGCTTGGTGGGAGGGGCTGCACCTGTGGTCGCAGAGAAAGACGGCCCCATAGTCGTGGCGATGCCGGATCACCCGCCCGATGGCCTGGTTCACAGCCCTGGATGCCTGCTGCCGGTACCAGTCGTGCCCAGAGAGGAACTGAGGGGGGCGGGGAGGGGCTCCGTCATGTCAGCTGGAGCACTACCAGCCCACTCCCAGCCCTGCCCCTCACATGGTCCCCAGCCTCACCCAGCCCCGCCTCTCACCTGGCCTCCAGCCCCGCTCTGGGCCTTCATCTCATCCAGGAACTGCATCTTAAGCAGAACCCTGGGGTCCATGCGGGGTGGGTACGGGAGGCCTGTGACGATCACTCCACGGCCATTCATGTCTGCGAAGTCCAGTCCCTCACTGGCCTGGAGGGCAGCAGGTACTTTTTGCCCGTTTGTCTCCATCAAGCCTGGGACCTTCCCTAAGGGTCCCCCTGTGCCTGAACCCTCAGGGCCACACGCCTCCAGGATGAGCAGGGTGAAGAACCCTCCAACCTTGAACCAGGCTGGACCTGGAGTCCACCACCCCCAGGACCCACGACCACGTCCTGATTCCCAGAACCTCCTGTCCTTCCTGCCCACTCCAGGACCCCAGGGCCCACCCCCTAGGGCCAAAAGGACCACAGCTTCCTGCATCTGCTGGACTTGGGGCTTAAGGGAAGTGACCAGCCTTTCCTGCCCATGGTGTAGCCCCAGGTCAAGAGCCCTCAGTCCCCTTGGGCACAGAGTTAAGGTGGGGAGGAAGGGCAGGCGTGTGGGACCCAGTCTTCTAAGGCCTCACCTTCCCCCGGCACACAGCCAGGAAGATGGCCCCACTGGACTCGGGGGCAGCGACTCTGGTGTAGAAAGCCTCCATCACCTGGAAGGGGAGGCTGATCAGCCCAGCCTGGCCCCTGACCCCTCCACCTCCTTGAGCAAGCCCCAGGAATCACCCTCCGAGACAAAGCACCCCAGCCTGGAGGCAGGCCAGCAGGCCCAAGCAGCTCCTTCACGGCACAGCTTCCAGCCCAACCTGGACTGGCACCCAGCACCTGCTCACTATTCCTAGAAAACACACGGTCTGGGGCTAGGGCAGGAGGGGTGGGATGGGGTCTGCTGTCATCCCTGAGCCCAAACTTCCTAAAAGGCCAGCAGGACCTCAGCCAAGCAGGGCCTGAGGGTGGCCTGAGCCCAGGGCAGCCGGGGGTGGGAGGCCTGGGACCCGGACCTCTGAGAAGCCTCCTTTGCTCCTTGGTTCCACGAACAGGGGCTTCCGGACCTCCAGCTTCCTGGTGAAGTCATGGGCCTACGGGAGGAGACTTCTCAGATAAGGTGTGCACCCAGTCCTTCTACAGACTCTTGGCCATTTGGGGCTTTCCCTCCACACCCATTCCAGAGAACACTGGAGGGGAGACGTACCCGCCAGAACTCCAGGCTTTTCTCCATGACCGGGTAGGAAGGGAAGAAGACCAGGAGCCCGTGCGGGACCACGCGGGAGATGTTACCTGCAAGTGCCATGGCCTGGGTCAGCAGGACAGGTGTCCAGAGAGCCCCTCCACCCACCCCCCAGAAGACCAGGCAGGACAAGGATTTGGGGGGGCACCCATGCACTCACTCAGCACCTTCCCCAGGGAGGACAGGCACTCATCAGAAAACCTGCAGAGAACCAGGGGGCTGCTGCCATGAGGGGCCGGTACTCACTGCCCGCCTTGCCCAGCTGGCCTACCAGGCCCCCTACCGTCTGTCGAAGGCAGAGCTCAGCTGGGCTCCATCGGGGCCTTTTGGGATGACCCCCACCCAGATCTGGTGCTGGTTGATGACGTGGGGGTTCTCCAGGCAGACTGGGAAAGGGCTGGAGGGAGGCAGGGGGTGGCGCCTGTGAAATCCTGAACCCCAGCACCCTGCGGCCCAGGGCAGGGGACTGGCTTCAGGATGGCTGCCCCCACCCCTGAGGGGCACAAGGACCTGCCCTTACATCTGCATCTCCAAGCTGAAGGAGGCCATGGGGGCCAGCGTGCCGCTGGTGAGGATGAGGGTGCGGACGCCCTGGCGGACCAGCTCACGCATGCTGTGCCCAGGGCTGAAGCACCAGTAGCTCAGCACCTTCCCTGCAGGGGACGCACATGAGGCCCAGCTGCCAGTCACACAGTTATCAGCCTCCCCAGCGTGTGGCGCTGGGCCCTGAGACGGGTGTGCAAGTCTGCCCAGGGGCCTGCCTGAGTCAGGAGCTGGGCCTGGGGCTGAGTGCTTCTTCGGGATCCCAGGAACAGCAAGCACACTGGAGAAGCCCCTCAGCACCCGGGGTCAGAAAAGGGCGCTGAGGTCACTTCCAGAGAGATCAGCCCACTCCAACCCCAGAGGTCCCTGTGGCTCAGGGCATGAAGAGCCGATCCCCTCCTTACACCAGGTGGGACTGCAGAAGAGGGAGGGGCTTGGGTCCACAGCCCCCTAAGGCAGGAAGCCAGTACAGACGCCTACAGGAGAGACATGCCTGCCTGCCCTCCGTGCACCACAGACCGAGATGGGAACAGCAAACGCAGATGTTGGCACTGCGACTCTGGGATCACAGCCACATCACAGGCCAGCAGTGACACTTCCAGAAGTGAACCAGAGAAGGCTCTTCCAACCTTTAGGATGGGACCTGCCCTCAATGGAGAGGATGGAAGCGGACCCGGGCCCATACTGTCCCAGGCCAGCCTGCTCCAGCAATAACAGGAGTGTCCACGGAGGATGACGGAGACTAGGAGCCCAGCCTCGGGGCACTCTGGCTTCTCTATTCGGACTCTCAGAAGACAGGTGGGTGGCACCTAGATAAGGCTGGACTGACAGGCGGCCGGGAGCCCACAGCTGGACAAGGTGCCACCCCAGTTCATGGGGAGCGTGTCCCTGCCCACGAGGAGCTGTACCTGGCTTTCTGGCCGCTGTGGTGTTCCAGACATCTGACCGCTGAGCTGTCCTTCGGTGACCCGCATCCAGGTGGATGTGCACCTGTAGGGGCAGAGTCGACAGGTGTCCCAGGAGTGCACATGTGTCCCAGGCCCCACTCAAGAGCCCATCCTGGAGGCAGCCCCACCTGGTAGGACTGAGATCCCACCCAGGAGCCCCATCCTGGAGGCAGCCCCACCTTGTAGGACTGAGAAGCCAGCCCCACCATGGGAACAGGTTCACCTTCGGCAGAGTCCACGCTGAACACAATCTGGAAGGCAGAGATGAGGGATGAGGTGAGCAGGACACACCCAAGACTGCCTCTCCTGACATGCTGCTCCCACGCGGGAGAGACAGGCACTCAGGGCATGGTCGTCACCTGCCACTGCCTCCAAGCCAAGAGGCTGAGGGGAGAGAGCTGCCCCGTGCGATACAGCAGTCCTGCTGGCCCCTCCTCAGCCGCCAGTCCGCACCTCTCGTGGGCACCAGGCCCAGGTCAGCAGCTCACCTCCCCCTCCCCACCAGGGCTGGATCAGGGCCAGGGCAAAGGACCTCAGTTTACTCGAGAACTAAAAGGATGAAATTAATCCCTAAGTAAAACAAGCAGAATTATACTCTTGGTGAATGCAATAAGCCAAGAAAAAACAACAGCACGGATAAATATTGGGGCAAAAAGTACAGAACACTAAACATTACAAACAACATGACTGTCCACTTAGAAAACCCAGGAAACAGAACAACAAACACTTTGAATGAAAAGAAAACTTAGTGAGACAGCTTCACACAAGACCAACAGAAACAAGTCAATAGATTTCCACACACAAGCACTGGTGCACTAAAACAATCCCTTTCTCAACAGCAACAAAAGTATTTAACATTGGAAATATATAAGACACTGATGTCACTTTCTCCAGGACAGTACAGCCGCCCTGGAGAGCAGAGATTGAGCCTCAGGCAGCCCTCTGGACATCACAGAGCCCCGGCTTGCCCCCAGACAGCCCGAAGGTCCAAGAGTCATGGCAAAGGCTCAAGAGCCTCTCACAGAAAAGGAAGAAGCCGACAGACCCTCGGCCGGTAGAGACAAGGCCAAGACACATGTAGAAGGGACAGTGTGTTCCACAGCCTTGCGGTCCCAGGGGCCTCACGCTGGGCTGGACACCGACCACAGAACCTCGACTTCTACCTGGTACCCATGAGAACAGGAGGCCGGCACCACCAGCGGCTGGTGGCAGAAGCTTTATCCATCACACCTTCCTACAAATGGGTCAGCACCCTGTTCACAGCAAACTCCTGCAGGACCCAGGGTGCACGGGCGTGGGCGCGGGGCCAGGAGGAGCAGCAGGCACCCTGCGGCCCTGTGTGAGACCCAGACACACGGCCCGTGGGCACAGGGCAGCCTGTGAGGAGTAAGCACCAAGGGCAAGAGGAGCTCTAAGAAGCTTTTCCATCGTCCAGATGGCAAAACACCTGGCCTAGTAATTTACCCAAGTATCTCCCTGCAAGGACAGGTCCACACACATGACTCCCTCCCAGGGTGGAGGCCATGCTGGCAGGTAAGGCCATTTTGGGGCCATGGCTTCCTTTGCAAACCAATGCTGTGGCCCCAGAGCAGCTCCCACACTTCAAGGGATGGGAGAAGTTTCAGACCCCAGTGCGGTCGCCCTGTGCTGAGTGACACGGGTGAGGGGGAGGGCCAGGTGTGGCTCCCCCGTGGCTGGGCTCCAGCGCCAGTCCGCTGGCAGCTTGGCACTCCACCCTGGGGGCTCTGTCCTGTCTGTGAGGCAAGAATGGGGCTGGAAAGGCAGCCAGGCTCACAGAGAAGGACACTCTAGAGTGTGGTCCTTCAGGCCTGGGCTCTGCCTGCTTCCTCGTGGTACTTCCGTGCCAGGGTAGCAGGCGTCTGAGGCCTCCACTGTCTGTGCAGTGACCCATCATGCCTGCTGGGTCTCTAGGAGTCCCAAGTCCTGACTGCAGGGCCCTGGCCCTGCCCTTCCAAGCAGATCCTCCTTCATGGCACGCTCTGCCCATCCCTCCTGCCCTTCCTCACAGGGTCCTGGGTTCTAGGCCTTTGCAGCCCCACCCCTCCCGGATTCCCTTTTATGGAGTGGGTTCCTCCCTGCCCCAGACTCTCTGGAGCCCAAACACCACTAAGCCCGTGGCTTTGGAATCTCCTTTGGCAGCTGCTCTGAGTGGCCCCCGCGAGTGACTCAGCGTCCTCTGCTGCCTGAACTGCCTGTAGGCCATTCTCTTTCGCTGGCACGTCCTGTCCCCTCCAGCTGGAGGAAGTGTGACGCAGCAGCTACTCATCTCACATCCCAATATGATGAGCACCTGTGGGTGCGGCCAGGGGCCCCACGGATGCCACCCATGCAGTGGAGTGGAAGAGGGCATGTGGTCTTGGAAACAGCAAGGGCTGGAAAGAGGGACAATGTGGGGTGACAGTGACAGGCGCTGCTGGGCAGGTGATCCAGGGCGTCAAGCCCACTGAGCCCATACGCAGCTAGGGACCCCCCACTGTGACCCCTTGTGGCATGGGCACATGCCACACAGGGCCTCTGGTGCCCATGTTGCAAGGAGCAGCGGTCATGGAGGGGCCTCTGCTGAAAGGCCCAGAGAGGAGGAACAAAGGCCCTGAGCCACTCAGCTAACAGAGGACAGGCCCCAGCTTGTCCACTCGAGTGGAGGAAGTGCCTCCGCCGAGCCCGAGGAGGATGGCACATCAGGGGCAGGAGGTGGGGACACCAGCGACCCTGAGGCATGTGATAGCCCTTGTCCCCTGGCCTAGGGAAGATGGGGTCTCCACGGGGCCAAGAAGGCCTCGGCTGCCCCACCTCCAAGAAGATCCCAAAGCCCAGAGTGAGGCTCGCCTGATCCAGGGATGTGCAACCCACCACTGATTCCAACACCAGCCCTAAGCCCCACCAATGCTCACAGGCATCACCTGGATACACTCACCCCATCCATGTCTGGACACCCTCTGGGTGAGGCTGGCCCAGCAATAACAGGGCACAAGGCACAGAGTGCCCCTCTTCCCCCTACTCTGGGATCCACTTATCATTAACTTTCCCCTGAAAAGCTGTGTCAGCAAGAAACGAGAAGAGCTGACAGCTGGCCAGGCCTGTCCGAAAATCCGGGGAACCCACTGCCCGCCTGGTCCCATCCTCAAGGCCAGAAGCAGGTGCCCAGAGTGAGAGGAACTCCACATTGTGGGGCTGACCTGAAGCATGTGCCGGGGCAGCTGGCCCTGCCGCCAGTCTAGCACCACCCGCAGCCCACAGATGGAAGCCCCAACCTTCCATCGGGGAGAAGAGGCGCCACCTGCTGGCGGCAGTCAGGCCCTACCTGAATGATGTCCACCAGCTTCTGCAGGCCCGCTGTGTTGGTGAACAGCCCGGCACCTGTGGGGGCAAGGGAGTCGGCGAAGGGCGTAACCTCGAAGGCAGTTCTCCCCTCTTCCCAGGGGGTCTCCTTTGGGTCAGCAGGACAAGCACAGAGGCTGCTGGGGTTGCCCAGGGCCCCAGAGCATGGCAAGGCTGGGTGCCCCCAGGGAGACCAATATGGAGTGTTCTTGGGGAACCCTCTGGGTGGAAACAGCAGGGAGGTTTGGAGAAGAGAGTGGTGGGGCCCACGGTTCATTGGCCACCCAGCCCCTCAATGCTCTTTCCTGAAAGGGGCTGACCAGGAAGACTGCTCTTTATGGGACACATGCCATCAGACATGCTAAGGACTCAGCCTCCCAATCAGAAAGCAGTCAGAGGGCCAGAGGAAGGGGCAGCCCCAGTGTGTGGCCGGGACTCACGTCCTGCCAGGTGTTGGATGAGCTGGTCCAGGGAGTCAAGGATGCAGCCCTTGGTCTGAAACGTGATCTGGGCCTCGGCAAACAGCTCAAAGATGTAGCTACGAGAAAGAGGTGGCTTGGCTGCGCTTTGGGAACTTGACAGCCATTAAGGCATTTTAAGTTTCCTTCACCTGCAAACAAGCTCTGAGCCTCCAGGGAGGCCCAAAGCTGGAGGGGAGTGGCCTCTCCCCTCAAAGGCCCCCATGGGGAGGAAAGCAGTCTGCCTGAGACCTGCATACCCAGAGAAAGACCTGGGCTTGGGGCTCAGGTCTCAGATGGAGGCCTCTCTGGAGTGGAGGATCTGGGCAGGGCATCCAGGGAGCAGTTCTGGAAAAAGAGTCGGGAGGAGGTGGGTAGTGGAAACTGCTGAGGAAACCTGCGAATGTGCGAGCCTAGGAGATGCCTGGGCCATGCGGGGAGCAACTGGGCCCTTAGAGGGTCTGAGCAGGCGGGGCTCAGGGCCCGCATCCTGAGCTGGCACAGCTGGCAGCATGCAAGGAGTTACACCTGCTCTTCCTCCCAACAGAAGGCGGCACTTCATTCTAAAAGGCAACTGCAGACAGAGGGCTGGACCAGAGAAGCGAGTGGTCCCAACTTTCTCAAGGACCAGACGAGATGCTGGCAGCCACTCCAGGGCCTCCTGGATGGGAAGACTCCCTGCATTGTGACCCAAGACATTCCCCGCACACCTGCCCACTCCGGCCCTCACCTCCCAGGCTTGGTGACACCGCTGTTGCCTCCAGGCAGCTCCACAGCATCGATGGCCCCCTCCAGGCGAAGCAGAATCACTGTGGCGGGAGGGGGTTATCAGGTTGGGGCTGTGAGGGTCCAGGGGACAGGCAGGAGAAGAGGGGCACTTACTCTTCAGCTTGGCGAGGTCTTCCAGCTCCAAGTTCAGCCCTGGGGAGGGAAAAGTGCACATCCACAAACCTACCTACTTCCAGCTCCACCGGCTGCCCTAAGGAGCCAGGATGCTGCCGTGGAGGGTAGGACGCCACAGAAGAGCTGCCCTGAAACCCGTGCTGTCCCAGTTGGACAAGCAGCAGCAGCCTGAGCAGCGTGGGAGCAGGGGGCCACCTTCAAAGGGACCCAAGGACACACAACAATCATGGTTCTGATCTGCATTTCCCTGACGACCAATGGGCTCCATTTTTCGTGAGCATATGGACCATCTGTGTCTGTTTATATCTTCTGCCCATTTTAAAACTAGGTTGGGTGGTCTTTTTGTTAAGAGATTCCTCCACACTTTAGATACAAACCCCTCATCAGATATATTATTTGCAAAAAAATTCCTCCTGTTGGTGAAATATCTTTGGTTTCTTTTTTATTTATTTTCGTGCTGTGCTGTGTCTTTGTTGCTTACGGGTTTTTTCTAGTTGTGGCGAGCAGGGGCTACTCTTCACTGACTAAGTCAGCGCTGTGGCAAAAGGATTTGGAGGCACCATGATGCTGAGACCTGGAGATGGGGAGATCACCCTGGATTGTCTGGGGACCCTAAGCAGGATAGAAGGTCGTCAAAGGGTCAGAGAAGATGGAGCACTGCCCTGAGAAGATGGGAAAGGCCAGGAGACAGAGCCTCCTCCACAGCCTCCAGTGGAGTCGGCGCTAAAGACCCTCCAGGGCTTCTGGGGGCCATGAAAGAACACATGTGCTGCTTCAAGCCACATCTGGGTATTTCCTTTAGCAGCACTGGGAAATGAACACAGCTGTGACGTGTGCTATCATGTTACAAGATTCAATTACTTTATATTAAAAAAGGCTATTTAAGTTAACATGTTCTGGATTGAATTGTGCCCTTCAGAAAGTTATGTTCAAATCCTAAACCCTGATCCCTGTGAACGTGACCTTATCTGCCGACATAGTCAGTTAGGATGAGGTCCTAGTGGACTGGGCTGGGCCTTCACCTGGTGACTGATGACCCAAGGAGGGAGGACATGGTGTGAAGATGGCGCCAGACTGTAGTGATGCATCTACAAGCCCAGGTCTGCCAGCAGTTACCAGAGCCGGGGCGCATGCCCCAGGAATCACAGAAGGAGCCGCCTGGCTGACACCTGACCCCGGTACTGCCGGGGTATAGCACTTAGTTAGGGCAGGCCTGGGAAACTGACACAAAACATGGAGCAACACAGAATAGTTTGTTATTTAGTTTCTTAGTTTCCACCTCTAACACAATTAACTATCTGTAGATGTAACTCACAAAAACAAAGCTTAGTAAATTTCCACAACTGAAAGTTTAAGAACCTAAAGGGCCCTGAAACTGACATGTCTGAGAACTTCTGTGTTAAACACACAAAGCCGTTTACAAACCCACTCTCCCCGCGACACAACCTGTGAGCGCAACAAGAGAGAATCTGAGACCCTCACAGGCAGAAGCAGGCAGCCTGGTGAGAGAAGGGGCCTCTGCTCCCTCTGGAGTCTGTCCACATGTCACAGTCCCTGCAAGGGACTGGGAAGCGAGGGCTATTAACACCCTGCTGCAGCTTGTGTGAGGGCACAGTGGGATGTGGAAGATGCCCACAGGGCAGGTGTGAATGCCACAAACCCACCACAACTCAACAGCGAAACCCTTGCTACCAAGTGGTCCAGGTGAGCAAAACGTGGATTACTAACTACCAAAGGTCATGCAGAATCCATGCACACACTAACCACACACACACACTAACCGCGTCCACCAAGACCTCTACGCACACCCTGATCAGACAGAAAAAGGGGGTGAGGACTCCAAGAAGAGAACATTTCATGCACACGATGCTCGCAGATTGTTACTGAACATCCCTACAGTTAACACCCCTGGTTTTCATGTCTATCCAGAAGTAGATCCACGCCTCAGGAAGATGGTAGAAAGGACTTGAGAAAGTGCTGACTCATTGGGCTACCCAGCCCCCTAGTCTGTGAGGCTGAGAAGCTACTTACACAGACTGACAAACTGATGTTTCCAGAAGCCGAATGGAAAGAAGGGTGCTGGGCAGACTGGCCCCTGTCCCGCCTGTGCTCCCCACCGCGAGCTCACCTGACCCGGCGGAATCTGCACTGAACTCCGGGTGGAGCTCGGCCTGCTGCGCCACCTTGGTCCGCTCCTCCAACACCTGGTCAATCACGTCCAGCCCGGAGGCCACGTCGTGGGGCGTCAAGTCGAAGGACGCGGCCTCCTCGCACATCTTCTCCTGTGAGCCCAAGTCCACCTGTCATGGGGCTCCAGGAGGCAGACGTGGGGCGGGGGGGCAGAAGGAAGAGGAAGTGAGAGCCCCCCAAGCCCCACCCTGTGATCTCAAGGCCAGCTCTCAAATTGGCCCAGAGGTGACGTCTGGTCCAGACAGTGTTGAAAAACTATTTTGTTTGAGTTGCCATTATTAATAAATTTCCCATTAAACTTTGGCTTCTAGCTACTCTAGAATCAAAACCAGCCCACTGGGCCCACTGTCGCCCATGGCAACAACTGCCTGGAATCAAGTGGGACTGAGGGTGACCACCTCTGTCCCAGGATGCCAGGCTCCCCAAGTGGTCTTCCTCCAGCACCCCGGTCAGGGCCCACCACTCCTGGAGACATGGTCCCTGGGCCCCGGCAGAGGCCGCAGAACAGGTGGGGCGGAGCAAGCAGGTGACGGAGGCAGGCAAGAGGGACAAAGGGAAGAGAAGGGTAAGATGGCAGGAGGAGTCTGGGGTCTTGTGTGGAAATAGCGGGCACAGGCTGGAAGCCTGCCTTGCTCAAGTTTGCTTGGTCCTGACAGTGGGGCACAGGGGTCTGGACAGGACGGCCCAGCTGTTCTGTGTGAGGAAGGGGATGCTGGGAGGCCCGCTCACTTACCACATTGTGAGCTTCATCGAAGATCACGACCGTCCCCTTCAGGTCGATGTTGTGTGCACGACGACTCTACAGCAAGACGTGGGACGCTGGCCTGGGACTGATGTGCCCGGGCTGCCCTGTGGCGTCCAGTGGGAGGACCCCGACCCGGGCAGCCCCTCACTCCCGCCACCTCCCAAGCTGTGCTGATGAGGGAGGCTGGTCCCCCGGTGCCAGCCTACAGCTCCCAGCAAGGGTCTAATACTGGAACCAGGACCAGTAAGGGCCCCTTCGCTGGCACCTCTGAGCCTGGGACCTTCTTGCCATCAGGCACTGTCAGCTGCACAGGCTGAGGCCTCACCTTGGCATCCAACAGGTAGTTGTAGGGCATGAAGATTATGTCTGCCTGCTGCTTCAGGTTCCGAGACAGGTAGTAGGGGCACAGCCTGGAGGAGAGGAGGTGCTGGGGGACTGCATGGGCAGCGAGGCTTGCCACCCCTCACACATCCGTCCTCAACTGTGTGAGTGGAGCACTCACTCATGTAAAATCTACAAAAGCCCCAGGCCCACTCCTGGGCAGGTGGATGAGGCGGGAGGAAAGGGGACAGCCGGGCCTGTGCCCCCATGACCAGAGCCCTGAATCCATGAAGTCGCAGATGTTGGGGGTGGGCGCACACCAAGTGGAAGACAAGCTCAGTGCCTGGGGAGTAGAGGGGGACTGGGGGCCAGGAAGAAGGGTCTCACTTCTTACATCACCGTCCTCACAACTGCCACATACTTCATACCGAACAACGTTAGCTTCGTGATTTCAAAAGGAAAGAAATGGATGTGCCTCTGCACGTGGAGGGAGCCCAGCCTGGGGCGGCCGAGAGGGGAGCTTACTTGTGCTTGGTCCCACTCCTGACCAAGTCCTCAATGTCCAGGATGGGGGTGGCCAACTCCTGCTCCAGGCTTTTCTCTGGGGACACAGTGGGAGTTAACACAGGCACTCAGGTCCACTGAGTCCCCCTGGACCACAGGGGTCACCCGGGATGGAATGACTCCAGGCAGCTCCTGGAGAGGGCAACAAGCCTCAACCAAGTCCTGAGGGAGCCCTGCTCTGTGCTTTAGAAGGCAGCCACAGGCTGAAGCTGAGCACCAATGGGAGACCCAGGGGAGGAGGCTGAGGGCAGTGGGGGGTCTACAGCCCAGGGACCAGCAGGCACCAGCTCCNGTTCTGTGTATTCTTGCCACCTCTTCTTAATATCTTCGGCTTTTGTTAGGTCCATACCATTTCTGTCCTTTATTGATCCTATCTTTGCATGAAATGTTCCTTTGCTATCTCTAATTTTCTTGAAGAGATCTCTAATCTTTCCCATTCTATTGTTTTCCTTTATTTCTTTGCATTGATCGCTGAGAACGGCTTTCTTATCTCTCCTTGCTCTTCTTTGGAACTCTGCATTCAAATGGGAATATCTTTCCTTTTCTCTTCTCTTCTTTTCACAGCTCTTTGCAAGGCCTCCTCAGACAGCCACTTTGCTTTTTGGTATTTCTTTTTCTTAGGGATGGTCTTGATCACTATCTCCTGTACAGTATCATGAACCTCCGTCCATAGTTCATCAGGCACTCTGTCTATCAGATCTAGTCCCTTAAATTTATTTCTAACTTCCACTGTATAATCATAAGGGATTTGATTTAGGTCATATCTGAATGGTCTAGTGGTTCTCCCCACTTTCTTCAATTAAATGTGAATTTGGCAATAAGGAGTTCATGATCTGAGCCACAGTCAACTCCTGGTCTTGTTTTTGCTGACTGTATAGAGCTTCTCCATCTTTGGCTGCAAAGAATATAATCAATCTGATTTCGGTATTGACCATCTGGTGATGTCCATGTGTAGAGTCTTCTCCTGTGTTGCTGGAAGAGGGTGTTTGCTATGACCAGTGCGTTCTCTAAGCAAAACTCTATTAGCCTTTGCCCTGCTTCATTCTGTACTCCAAGGCCAAATTTGCCTGTTACCCCAGGTGTTTCTTGACTTCCTACTTTTGCAAAAAATGGTACAGATGATCTTATTTGCGAAACAGAGATGGAGACGCAGACATAGAAAACACACCAAGGAGGAAAGGCGTGGGGGTGGGTGGGATGAATGGATAGGTAGGGATTGACATGGATACACTACTATGTATAAAGTAGATAAGGAATGAGAACCTACAGAATAACACAGGGAGTGCTACTCAGTGCTCTGTGTTGATTTAAATGGGAAGGAAATTCAAAAAGGAGGGGGTATATACACATGCAGTTGGTTCACTTTGCTGTACAGCAGAAACTAACAACACTGTACAGCAACTATACTCCTATAATTTTTTTTTAAGTATCTGCTATAGATATGCCAGTGCTACCCTGGCAAAAACCAGACAAGCCCGTAACTTTCCCAGTGCATCTCAGATGCAGACAGGTACTGAGAAGAGGGACTGACAAATGGAGCAGAACCCCTCAAGATCGACGGCTATGAACCCTTGACATGCTTGTGGTTTTCCAGCCTGTCCACCTTCCTGGGGCAGAGACAGGCCAGGGGATGGGTTCAGACAGGGAAGTCCCCTGAGAGAGACGACAACAGAATTCAGGTTTATGCCAAAGAAGGGCTATCACCTGAGACCCCAAAATCCAAGCTGGGAAGGAGGCAGGTGAGGATGTGACATGAACGAGGCGCAGGGACCCGGTGGCAGGGCCAGTGGATTGTAGAGCAGGGCAGGGGCTGAGCCAGAGCAACTCTACAGGAAAAACAAGGTTTCACATCTCATCATCGAGACGGAGGACAAGGTGGATTGAGTCCCCTCACCAATGGCCGCTGGTAAACTCGTCTGTTGAATATTAAATTCTTCTGAAAATGCTTTAGCTGTTACAGTATTTTGCCCCTGCTTCTGTGCTGGGTTTTCACAGGGTGTGTAAATACGCTTAGATTATTTCATATCTTGGTCCATTTTCCCAGCACTCACTACAAAAGTTTCCTCAAAGGTAGTTTTGTTAAATTGAATAACACACAAGTATACAGCTGGATAAGAACCCTTAGTTCAGTCAACCTTCAACAACTACGCTGCCATGTTTATTGATTTTTGTCTCTATTTCTAGAATGATGTTTCATTTATAAAAGCATCAAAATCTCTGAGAACACAGTCTTGGTTCTCAAGTGAGGCTCTTTTTCTCTCTCCAGAAGAACTGAGTACAGCTTCCTCTGAAGCATTCCATTTATTTCCTCAATCATTTTCCATGGGGTGTACAGGGAATTCTTCAGTACAGTAAATACCAACTAAGACCCAGATGTTTAAATGAGCTATGGAGAAACAGTGGTGAAAAAATGCTACTTTTTCATACTATTCATTTTCTTTACCCTTAATGTTGATCATTTTTTTCTCTTGCGATTGCTATTTTAATGGTTTCTTGGTACTTACACTAACAGAAAAAAATACCGAGGAAAGTAAGTCAGAAAGGGAGAAACAGATATCGTATATTAATGCATATATATGGAATCTAGAAGGATGGTTCTCGTGAACCTACTTGCAGAGCAGTAATGGAGACACAGACATAGAGAACAGACTTATGGACACGATTTGGGGAGGAGGAAGGAGAGGGTGGGATGTACCGAGAGAGTAATACGGAAGCATACATTACCATACGTAAACTAGATGGGATGCTGCTGTATGATTCAGGAAACTCAACCCAGGGCTGGGTAACAACCTAGAGGAGTGATGGGGAGGGAAGTGGCGGGGAGGTACAAGTGAGAGCAGACATGGGTAAACCTATGGCTGATTCATGTTGATGTTTGGTAGAAACCAATGTAATTAGTGAATCCTGTAAAGCAATTATCCTTCAATTAAAAGTAAATAAATTTTAAAAATACTGTAGGAAAAAACTAAGAAAGAGACTGATTTCCACCTTATATCAACAGTTAAAATTAGATCTGATGATAGATCTCTTGAGATCTTAAGTCATAATGTTTAAAATCTCATCTCAGAAATATCTGTAAATGATGTGACTGACAAGGCCTTAATCTCCAAAATATACAAACAGCTCATACAACTCAACAACAACAACAAAAAACAAACCCAGTCCAAAAATGGGCAGAAGACTTAAGCAGACATTTCTCCAAAGAAGAACTACAGATGATCAACAGGCAGATGAAAAGATGCACAACATCGCTAATCATGAGGGAAATGAAAGTCAGAACCACAATGAGGTATCACCTCACACCTGTCAGAATGGCCGTCACC
>SJYV01039046.1:553633-574847 GCA_006410875.1 Neotragus pygmaeus
CTGAGTCCCTGAGACAGAGCAATATCGAAATTAGGCCAATTAATAACATTATCTCTACATGTCCCATTGACAGGAAGAATCACGCCTCTCTCACTTTAAATCCAAAGATAGAAATGGTTAAGCTTTTGAAGAAGGCATGTCAAAGCCAAGATGGGCCAGAAACTAGGCCTCTTCCCCCTAATTGTCAAGTTGTGAATGCCAAGGAAATGTTCTTAAAGGAAATCAAAAGTGCTCCTCCAGTGACTACACAAAGGAGAAGTTAGCAAAACGGCCTTACTGCTGATATGGAGAATCTTTCAGTGGACTGGAGGAAAGATCACAACACTGCCTTAGGCCAAACCTAATCCAGAGCAAGGCCCTAGCTCGCTTCAAGTCTATGAAGGCTGAAGGAGGTGAGGAAGCTGCAGAAAAAAAGAGCTGACAGCCGATAGAGGTTGGTTCATGAGTTTTAAGGAAAGAAGCCATCTTCATAACATAAAGCACAGAGTGGAAGGGAGAGGGTTGATACCGAAGCTGCAGGAATTTATCCAGAAGATCTAATAAAATAATCTCTGAAGATGGCTATCCTAAATTAGAGCTTTCCAGTGTAGAGAAAAGAGTGTTCTTGGAAGAAGATGCCCCTGAGGACTTGCATGGTTAGCAAGGAGTAGTCAGTGCCTGGCTTCAAAGATTCAAAAGATAGGCAGACTNCCCACAGAGCTGCCTTTCTTCCCCTGTTCTGTGACACCTCAGTACCTGGCCTGCCCTGAGCCAAGCATCAGAGGGTAGAGAGCAGCAGGGCAGTGAGTTGCCTCCAGGCCCCCGGAGTTTTCAGTGCCTGCCTGACCGCGACCATCACAGAGATTAGCGGGCTGAGGCTCACTGGAGGGCAGAGAGGCAAAGACAAAGTAACACCAGGGAGGGTCTCCCAGACCAGAGACAGGGGGTTCCTAAGGGCCTTCTATGTGAAGCCCCGGATTCCGACGGGACCCGCCTTCAGAGGCATCCGCCTGCATCCTGGCTCCTCCCCAGCGCCTGAGTGTGACCGTGGGGCTTTCGGGCCTGGTGCAGCTCCACAGTTCTGCCGGGGCTTCCGCCCTGTGCTCACTCCACTGTCAGAAGGTAGCAAGGTAACCATGCAGACCTGTGCCTGCTCTGTTGCCCTGCAGGCCCGGGGCCCTGGCGTCTCCTGTCCGCTGAGCCATGGCCACCCCTGATGTGAGTGTCCACATGGAGGAGGTGGTGGTGGTGACGACACCTGACACGGCGGCGGATGGCAGTGGTGTGGAAGAGGTGAAGACTGTGCTGGTCACCACCAACCTTGCCCCGCACGGGTGAGGATAGGCTTGGGAGGGGCGGTGGCGGAGGGGCTCAGGTGAGCAGAGGGCTGTGTCTCTTCTCCCGCTGCCGAGGCTTCGTGTCCCCAAACGCATGGTAACTTCTTCTCTGAAGGGTCAGGCCAGTTGGGAACCAAGTTTTCTAGGTGAAGTGAGGAGAGACATGTGTGGGGTCAGGGATGCCATGACCTCTGCCTAGACTGGAAAGCGGGGCAGAAACGGTAGTGGAGCATGAGGCTGGCTGTTGCAGAGGTGCTGATGTCCCCTCTATCTCCTTCCCTTTTGTCCCCAGCGGTGACCTGACAGAGGACAACATGGAGACGGAAAATGCCGCAGCGGCTGCTGCAGCCGCGTTCACGGCGTCCTCGCAACTCAAGGAGGCCGTGTTAGGTAGGGAACCTGCCTTCTGACAGTGGCGCCCGCAGGCCGCTCCAGAAGTGGTTTTGCCTGAGGGGACTGTCCTCCCTTCAGTAAGGGAGCAAAGGTTCCCGAGGCCCCCCTGGGGCTCCTCTCCAGAGGTGGGCCTGAGGCGCCACGGAGGCCCAGGCTGCAGGGTCCCCAGGTGTGGCGCTGGCCCAGGGCTAGCAGGGAGAGCTCGGTTTGCAGTCCTGGTTAGTGCAGTTGTCTGTGATCAGCAGTGCAGACTCTTAGCACCTTTGGCCTTTTTCTGTAGCCTAACATTAGAGGCCTCAGAGCTCTTCCAAATATTAAGAGTAGGTTTCTCTGTAAGTGTTTGGGTGACGTTTTATTTTCATCAGTTGGTCTTTACTTTGGGCTGAGGAGAAACGCCCTCTGCCCACCTTCGTCTTGTCTCAGTCTCTCCTGGATTCTGATTTCTCTTTCAAGGTAGTTAACCTTGTACTTTTGCAGGCAGTGCTTTGGAGAAGTTGTAACTGATTTTCTGTGTTGCCCCTTTCCCTGTCGACACACCTGGTGAGAAGTGAAGATGGCTGAAGAGGAGGAGAGCCTGGAGGCGGAGATCGTTTACCCCATCACCTGCGGGGACAGCAGGGCCAACCTGATCTGGAGGAAGTTTGTGTGCCCCGGCATCAATGTGAAGTGTGTGCAGGTGAGAGTTCCTTGCAGCCAGGCTTCAGGGAGGCGCTCCCAGGGCCGCAGGTATGGAGCAGATGAAAGGAGACCCCAGTGACAGGGCTGTGACCTTGGCGGGAAGTTCAGGAGGCAGAAATCCCATGTTTGGGAGAACAGAGGACAAGGAGGCTTCAGGGACAAACAGGTTATCACCAGGGCATGAGAAAGCCTCAGGGCAGTGAGTTCCGTTCCTGGAGTGACTCTGTCGGGCAGTTTAAACAAGGGGGCTGCTTTGCAAAGACTCATTAGCAGCCGTGGGTAAGGTGGACGGGAGAGGGGTCTGCTTTTCCTGCAGCATGGTAGCTTAGGTACCCACTCACCTTGTGCTGAAAACAGCTAAAAATGCCACTTAAGGCATCTAGAAGATGCCTTCTTAAGCTGGCAAAAGAGGAGGAAGTAGGCCCGGGGCCTGAGTAAAGGTGGATTGTAGAGGGCAGCTAACTTTTGCCTGACACTGGTTTCTCAGCCTTGTAGGCAGGAGATGAGGAGCCAAAGCTCAGGGCCCCCAGTTGGGGTGTGTTGTTGGGGTGGGGATTGTCCCTGTGATGCTGCCACTTCCAGAGGTCTCCACCCTCAATTTTGGGAGCTAGAAAACATGCTGATCACATCCTCCCAGCCCCCCTACCTCTAGGACAAGGAAAACGCCCCTCCTATATTAGCACTAGGTGGAGTAGGGACCCTCCTGAGGAGTCACATGTGGCCTGTACACTGTGAATACCTTTAGCTAAGAGTTTAGTTGTCAGATGATTCCTGGCTCAGACCTCCCCCAGGAATCTGACAAAAACAAATGAAAAATCCTTTTTCAAAGAACTCACCTTTATTTCAGGTTTCAAGTAACTTTGGTAGACAAAGTTCCAAACAAAGGAGCAGCTCACAGTAATGCGGAACATAACCCTGAGCACACAAGGAAACAAAGCACCTGAGTGAGTGCACACAGAAATCACAGACAGCAAAATAAGGCCCACAAATGCTACAGGTTGGAATCCTGAGACACAAAATAGAAAATAATTATGTTTAGTTACTTCACGAAATAAAAAAGAGACTCAAACGTGAATAAAGCATAAGCAGATATGAAAAAAACTAGAAATGAAAACCAATTAAAATCGAACACTAAGTGGGTGGATTTACAGCTGATTAGACACAGTTAAAAAGGACATCTTTTTTGGGTGTTAGTTCTAGAAGATCTTGTAGGTCTTCATAAAACCGTTCAACTTCAGCTTCTTCAGTGTTACTGGTTGGGACATAGACTCAGATAACTGTGATATTGAATGGTTTGCCTTGGAAACAAACAGAGATCATTCTGTCGTTTTTGAGATTGCANAAGGCCAAATTTGCCTGTTACTCCAGGTGTTTCTTGACTTCCTACTTTAGCATTCCAGTCCCCTATAATGAAAAGGACATCTCTTTTGGGTGTTAGTTCTAAAAGGTCTTGTAGGTCTTCACAAAACCGTTCAACTTCGGCTTCTTCAGCATTACTGTTTGGGACATAGACTTGGATAATTGTGATATTGAATGGTTTGCCTTGGAGACAAACAGAGATCATTCTGTCGTTTTTGAGATTGCATCCAAGTACTGCATTTCGGACTCTTTTGTTGACCATGATGGCTACTCCATTTCTTCTGAGGGATTCCTGCCCGCAGTAGTAGATATAATGGTCATCTGAGTTAAATTCACCCTTTCCAGTCCATTTTAGTTCGCTAATTCCTAGAATGTCAACGTTCACCCTTGTCATCTCTTGTTTGACCACTTCCAGTTTGCCTTGATTAATGGACCTGACATTCTAGGTTCCTATGCAATATTGCTCTTTACAGCATTGGATGTTGCTTCTATCACCAGTCACATGCACAACTGGGTATTGTTTTTGCTTTGGCTCCATCCCTTCATTCTTTCTGGAGTTATTTCTCCACTGATCTCCAGTAGCATATTGGGCACCTAATGACCTGGGAGTTCCTCTTTTGGAATCCTATAATTTTGCCTTTTCATACTGTTCATGGGGTTCTCAAGGCAAGAATATGAGAGAGCCAGCCCGGCACACTAAGCACACGTGGCTGCGAGAGGAGCTACCCCACGTCCGAGGTCAGGGGCAGCAGCCTAGAGTGCCAGGCCGTGACAGTGCAGGAACAGCCAAGAGGAGCTACCCTGTGTCCAAGGTCAGGACGGTGGCCAGGATGAGCTACCCCACGTCCGAGGTCAGGGTGGCTGAGAGGAGACACCCTGCGTCTGAGGTCAGGGGTGGCCGGGAGAAGCCACCTCGCACCCTAGGCCAGGGGCGGTGACCCTGAGGAGCCACCCCAAGCCCAGGGCCAGGGGCGGCAGCTTGGAGGAGCCACCCACGCCCAAGGCCAGGGCCTTTGGCTGGGAGGAGCAACATGAGGAGAGGTAGCTGGGCAGGCGCAGGAGGGCCTAGAGGAGCTAGCCCACATTGAAGGTCAGGAATGGCGGCAGTAAGGAGATACCCCTTGTCCAAGGTAAGGAGCAGCAGCTGTGCTTTNTGTGAGTCTGAGTGAACTCCGGGAGCTGGTGATGGACAGGGAGGCCTGGTGTGCTGCGATTCATGGGGTGACAAAGAGTCGGACACGACTGAGTGACTGAACTGAACTGAGACACAGTTGAAGAGATAATTAGTGAACTGGAAGACAGAAGTGAAGAAGTTATCGAGACAACTACCTAGCGAAATGTCACAAGGGAAAATGGAAGCACAGGAAAGTCTAACTTATCTATGTGACTTCTGAGAGGAGAAAGGGTCTGAGAACTTTCATAACCCAGGAAAGATAGTCACCCGCAGGTCAAGAAACTTAATACATCCCAAACTGAACAAATACATTCAAAATTTCACATTTTAAAATCTACACTAGGTGCCAGTGCAAAGGACCTTCCACTGGCTCTGGGACATTTTAGCATCAGAATAATGAATGATGGTCATGGATTATAATTCAAGTAAAAATAAGAATCTATCTGCCCATATTTATTGCAGTATATTTATTTCATGTCATTTATTTACATCAAACAAGAAAGCTAAAACTCTTGCGCCAACTAGCAAACATAGACGGGGTGCTGGAGCCAGAGCGCCGTGAGGAGGTGTTGCATCTAGTCAGGGGAAGCTGGTCTCCAAGTACCCCCATCATTAAGGTGCTGCTTACAGAGGGTGAAGCCTGCAGATCACCCGCTAAGTGAGTGGTGATGTTTGGGCGTCAGTGTTGGGCCAGTCTCCGCCACAGCCTCCTGATGGAATGGGCAGGGGTTCCGTGGCATTTCCTGACACATACGCACAACCTGGTTCTGCTCAGGAAGATATCAGACAGATACAAACTGAGGGACGCTATTTTGTCTGCAGAAACACAGACCTGCATGCTTCATGAATGTTGAGGTCGGGAAGACATGGTCAATCTGAGATGCTCCTCTAGGTTAAGGAGAAGAGAGACAGGGCAGTCAGAACAGTCAGACGGGTGTGAGTGGGACCAGTTAGCTCACCCTGAGTGTGGAGCACATCTGCCCCACCAGTAGAGGAGAACCTGGTTCCTTAGAGGGTGGTGGGACAGAAAGGGGTAGCAGGATATAAGGGAGAGGCAGGCCATCAGGTGGTGCTACAGTCAGTTGGGAGCAGGGTCAGAGAAGGCATCACATAGTTGGGGGGCACTTTGGGTCCACCATGGACTTCTGTGCTTGGGGACTGGCCAGAGAAGGTGCTGACTATCCCTGCCTTCCTGGGCTCAGAGGCAGCTCCCAACCAACCAAGGCAAGGGATAGAATAGCTTCCTGGCTTGGAGGGGCAGTGTTTAGGCTCAGGAAATCAAGACAGTCGCTTCCATCAAGAGGGCTTCCCAGGCTGGTCGCAGGCAGTCTTGGAGAAGGCCACCTTGCAATAGAGAGTCACACACATTTTTTGTTTTCCCGGCACATATAAAAAGTATATTTACACTGGATCGTGCTCTGTTAGTGGTGTCATAACATTGTGTATAAAAACAATGTACATGCCTTTAGCTTTATTGAGAAAAATGGTAACCATCATCCGAGCTCTCAGAGTCATGGTACTGGCACTGAAGATCACTGATCACAGATCACCGTGACTAATGAAAAAGTTTGAAATATTAGGAGAATTACCAGAATGTGACACAGAGACCTGAATTGAACAACTGCTATTGAAAAACAGCATCAATAGCCTTGCTTGAAACAGGGTGTTTGCAAGCCTTCAATTTGTAGAGTATGTATGCTTTGTGGAACATGACAGAGCAGGTGTGGCTTGTACGTGAACTGAGGCAGTTTTGCTCCAGTGGCAGGGTAACCTGGGCCCAACCCGACACAGACTGCAGGGCCCCTCAGGGCAGCTGCCCTGGGAGGGAGGCCCTGGGGAGGGGAGGCCCCGGGGCATCCGGCACCCAGGTCAGGTTCCAGCCACGTGTCCAGGCCACGTTGGAACTTTTGTTTCTGCCTCTGCTGCAACACATCCATCCCCCCTGCTTGTGCTCTAAGTAAATGCAGTTGTGTGTTGGTTCTTTGGTTTCAGTGCATGTTTGTTCTACAAGACTGAGTCGGATACTTCACCTTCTCAGGCCACATTTGGGTGAAGCTAGCAGACGTGCGAGGAGGGAGGGCAGTTCCCTGACTTGAATTGGGCATGTGCTCCTGTGCCATGAAGGCTGCTGTTAGGGCTGGGCCAGGCAAGCTGAAGGGGTGTTCACAGCTGACCCTGTGACTGTGTCTCTTGTTACTTGATGGGCTGTATGTGAATGTTATTTGTGGAATAAGTTACGTACAGGAAAGTTTGCTGCTTACTGTCCGGAGGGAGAGAGCACCCTGTGTTTCAGAGTCAGGTGGGCTCCCTGGGTTCCAGGCACTGGGTATGTGGTTGAGGGAGATCACCAAGCACCCAGCTCCCTCCCTGCTAGGGGCAGCACCTGACCATCCACTGGAGCAGGACAGGGCCAGCACCTCACTCCGGCCTTGCAGCTCAAGGATCAGGCGTGGCTCACCTGGTGGTTCTTCCTCCCACCTCAGTCAATATTGCCAGTGGCTAAACCCTGCATGTCCGCCTCCACAGTGGCTGCCCTGCCATCCACCCTCTTTCCCGGCTGGCCCTGGACAGAGGGTCAGGCAAGAAGGAGGGCATCGGGGAGGCCCCATCTTGACCCTGCTCTGCTCTTCTGTTCACAGTACGATGAACATGTCATCAGCCCCAAGGAGTTTGTGCATCTGGCTGGCAAGTCCACCCTGAAGGACTGGAAGCGAGCCATCCGAATGAACGGCATCATGCTTAGGTGGACGGGGCAGGGGTAGGGTGGGGCAGAGGGAGTGGGGCCCACACGGGACTGGCCAGGGACCCTCCATCAGGGGGTACTGTGGCCACTCTCTCAAAGAGGCCCAGCCCTCAGTTCCGACCGAAGTCTCCGGGATAGCTGCCTCCCTCTGGGTACCAGCCGCTGTGGTTGCACTCCTCGTGGACAGAGCCACACACAGGCATCCCCACGCTGCTGAGAGAGTGGTGTTGGGGTGCAGCACAGGCAGGCCCTGAGCCTCTGCAGCCGTGTCGCCCTGTGTGATGCCCGTCCTCCTCCGTGCAGAAAGATCATGGACTCCGGGGAGCTGGACTTCTACCAGCATGACAGGGTCTGCTCCAACACCTGCCGCAGCACCAAGATCGACCTCTCTGGGGCACGNGCACAGGCAGGCCCTGAGCCTCTGCAGCCGTGTCGCCCTGTGTGATGCCCGTCCTCCTCCGTGCAGAAAGATCATGGACTCCGGGGAGCTGGACTTCTACCAGCATGACAGGGTCTGCTCCAACACCTGCCGCAGCACCAAGATCGACCTCTCTGGGGCACGCGCATCCCTGGGCAGCCCCACGCCCACTGAGTACATCCCGCTCACGCCAGCCACCGCTGACGGTAGGTACCACGTGTTGGGCTCCCTCTGCTGCTGGCTGCTTGCATGGGGCCTCCAGTCAACTTGGCTGTCCCTTCTGGGCCCCAGTGGTTTGCGCCCACCTCCTCCTTCCTCACCGAGGAAATCTAGCTGCATTGCTGTTCTACCCACAGGGTAGACTGAAGGATTTTATTTTCTTAAGCCATTCTTATTATAAAATACAATGATTCATAGATGGAGAAGAGAAGAGCATGAAGATTAACAGGGCCAGTGTCCAGTGCTCACTTCCAGCTTTGCCCGTTTGGGGGAGCACCCTCTGCCCTTGCCCTGGAGCCTCTCCCCTCAGCACTGGTCTGGGCTTGTGTGTGCTCCCTGCCACTTGAGTTGCTGATGTGTTTATAGTAGATAAGCTGATGTGTTTAACTGGTGGAAAGCTTTGGTGTTCCCTGGGATTATTTCCAGATGTTTGAGCACAGAGATTCTTTTTAAAACAAGTTGGAATGAAATCGGGTCCCAGTTTCCCTGTTCATGTTGCCCACTGATGACTTCATGGTGCTGCCTTTCCCAAGATGGGAATTGGGTTGCCCCTCAGCTGTTCCTCCACTGGTCGCTCTGGGCCTGCTGCCATGTGGCCAGGGACTGTCCTCATGGCTGACCAGACAGTGGTTGGTCGAGGGGCCTTGTCCTGTACTTGGGAAGCTGGAGGGGAGGCTTGGGGGCAAAGAGAGCTCCTGGAGTTCACCCTGCATAAGTCACTGCACCCTACCTGCCCAGACTGGCAGCCGGTTCAGTTGGGGAGACCTCTGGGAGATCCAGGAACGTGCAGGCTGCCGGCTGTTGGGGCTGGCCCTTGTCAACTCTTTCCTCATCCAGTGGTCACTGTTTGCAGTTATTGGGTCGTGGCCTGGCCCTGGGACAGCATGACACTGTGAGAGGGGCTGGGTCATGGCAAGGCCCCTGCCCTTGGGAGAAACGGGGGGACACCACTCCTGGTGAGGCGGTGGCTTCTGTGGGGGCAGGACCTCCTCTGGATGATTGGATTCACACTCTCTTCTCTGCCTTGTAAAAGGCGGCCGCAGTGGCTGGTCTCCAAGAAGGCTCTGATCACTGAGTCTCCAGTCAGTGCCATGCTGAGAACAGGCCAGGCAGGAAGGCTGGCCTGTGGCCCCTGGCCGGCAGGCATGAAGGCTCACCATAACTGACAAGGACAGCAGAGTATTGAGGACATGGGGACAGCTTTGAGGAGACATTTTCTAGCTCCTTCTTTGTCCATATTTAGTAGTGAAAGTATAATGTGTGGATCCTCTGTTGTGCTTATACATGTTAATTAATTTTTTGAAAACGGGGGGTATGAGGAGGGGTACCGTGGTGGGTGGAGTGCTGGCCTGTCACCAGCAAGGCTCACCAGGCTCACCTTGGTTGCAGTGAATGGGGCTCCTGCGACCATCACCATCGAGACCTGTGAGGACCCAGGGGACTGGACCACAGCCGTTGGAGGTGCGGGCCTCCCTGGGCTTCTTGCTGCGGGGTGGGGCTCCCACTTGCTGCTGGCTTTGCCCGGGGGACTTGTGGGCTGCCGGGCACTGTCTTGGTGGATGCACAGAGCTGACCCACTGGACTCCCACTTGTGGTTGGGCGGGGGACACTCAGACAGCTCCGCCAGAGCTGAGTCCTCCTGGAAGTTCTTTACTCCTCCCTGTGATAGAACCAGAGGGGCTGTCTGTGCAGGACTCGCCATCTCTGAGCCCCTCCTTCCATCTCAGATGATACGTTTGCCTTCTGGCGGGGGCTGAAGGATGCAGGCCTGCTGGACGAGGTCATACAGGAGTTCCACCAGGAGCTGGTGGAGACCATGAAGGGCCTGCAGCAGCGGGTGCAGGACCCGCCCCTGCAGCTCCGAGGTGAGCCGTCCGTCTGCCCTGGTCCATGGGCCCCAAGGCCTCTTCTGGCTCGGCGTGGTAGGGGTGGCCTCAGGATGCCGGTGAGTCTAGCCTGCTTCTTCCGGCTCCGAGCTGGCCCAGCAGCATTGGCAGGGGTGGGCAGTTAGCTTGCTCCCTCTGGATCCCTCCTTGATGCTGGGAGGAAGCCAAGCCCTAGAATCAGGACCTGCTGCGCCTGGTCCCACACCTCAGCAGGTGGCATGGAGTGCCCCAGACCTGCTAGCGGCCCATTCTCATTGTTTGCCTGCCCTGCCCCTGTAGACGCCGTCCTCCTCAACAACATCGTCCAAAACTTCGGCATGCTGGACCTGGTGAAGAAGGTGCTGGCCAGCCACAAGTGTCAGATGGACCGTTCTCGGGAGCAGTATGCCCGCGACCTGGCAGGTACACAGGCCTCGGCTGTGCCCACAGGTGCTTGGGTGTGCGGAGGCAGGCATGGCGTGGATGACACTGGGACGGCCCCAGCCAGACCTCCCCGGGATTCACCCTCGACCCCACGCTTTGCCTGTGAGGTGGCGCCTTCCTGGGAAGTGCCTTTGGGTGTATGTGAGGCAGGCTGGTCCTGTAACCAGGCAGTTTGCCTGCAAACGTTAGCGTGAGCAGAGCATGTGACAGAACAGGGAAGGCTGACCCAGTCGGGCAGCTCGAGCCAGCTGCTCTCTGCTGCTTCCTCAGAGCAGTGAGTCCCCTGCAGAGAAGGCCCTGCAGACAGCGTCCCCACGCACACACAAGGTCAGGCCCCAGGCCAGTGCAGGTCCTTCTCTGGTGGCGGGTGCTCTGACGCCCTGTGCCTGCCCCGCAGCCCTGGAGCAGCAGTGTGACGAGCACCGTCGGCGGGCCAAGGAGCTCAAGCACAAGTCACAACACCTCAGCAACGTGCTCATGACTCTCACTCCGGTCTCCCTGCCGCCCGCTGTGAAGCGGCCGCGGCTCGCAAGGGCCACATCTGGGCCAGCTGCCATTGCCTCGCAGGTGCTCGCCCAGTCTGCCCAGATCGCCCTGACCCCCGGCGTGCCCGTCTCCCAGCTCACCAGTGTGCCGCTGGGCAAAGTGGTGTCTACCCTGCCCTCCCCCGTGCTGGGCAAGGCTGCGCCCCAGGTCGCTCCGGCCAGCTCCCCCGCCTCGCCACTGCTTGGCGGCTACACAGTGCTGGCCTCCTCTGGCACCACCTTCCCCAACACGGTGGAGATCCACCCGGACGCGTCCAGCCTCACGGTCCTGAGCACCGCCGCCATGCAGGACGGCAGCACTGTGGTCAAGGTGGTGAGCCCACTGCAGCTGCTCACCCTGCCTGGCCTGGGCCCCACACTGCAGAACGTGGCCCAGGTATCGCCCGGGGGCAGCACCATCGTGACCATGCCCACGGGGACTGTAGAGAGTGCCGTGGCTGCCCCGGGACCTGAGGAGCACACGGCCACCATCGAGGTGGCCGCCATGGCGGAAGGCCATGAGCACAAGTAGCAGCCAATGGAAGGTGAGGCCCCACGTGGGCACTGGGCTGGCCACCTCTCCTCGGGCTGTGGGGGCACAGCACCGGTGCCCGTGGGCCACGTGGGGCTGCCGAACCAAAGAGAGGAAACGCCAAAACAGACGGAGAAGAGAGGAGAGGCGAGGGATGTGGCAGCAGCCTGGGATGTGGGGCTCTGAGCTCTGAGCCTCCTCCCCTGTTTTCTTGGGAAATATATTTTCCATCTGTTGCTTATTAATACTGTTTACACGTGGGGCCTTGGTGAGGAGCCAGGTTGGGGGCCAGGGGCCCAGTGCAGCTGGCGGCAGAGGCAGGGCAGGGGCAGGGCCTCGGCCCGTAGCTGGGGAGCCCGTTACTAACACGTGTCTTGGGAACTGTCCCCAAGTGTGGAAACCCATGGATCCTATGGATTTGGTTTCTTCCCACAGTTTTCTGTAGGTTTAGTGTGGCCAGCACTCTGCTCTCCCATCTCTGGCATAAGCATCAGTGGTGCTTCAGGCGTGCACGTGGCTCAGGGGCCGCCAGGGCACCCGGGGGTCGGGGTGCAAGCCCTGGGACACCTGCCTAGCCAGAGGGACCCAGGGGTCCAAGCAGTACAGGCCAGACGCCTCCCACCCCTGCCCGCAGATGCTCAGGGGCCATTGCACATGTTCTGTGGGTGTTTCTAAGTGAACCCCTTAGTAGGCTCCAACAAAGAGTCAGGTTTATCGTGTTTTCAACCTAAACAAGGCAGAGTGCCTGGGGTCCCTGATCTGCTCTGGGTTCAAGAGTGTCTTGTACACAGGGACAATTGGGACAGCCCCGAGGGCAAGAGGTGGGTGTGCCCTGTGGCTTTTCCCGGGGAGGACACAGAGACAACGACCAGGGCCTGTAGAGGGGTCACTCCATGTCCAGTGGGGACACGCCTCGGGTTGGGGCTCATGGTCTGGTGTTCAACTCTGGGCTCAGCTCAATGCTAGTGGGGGCCCCCTAGAGGTGGGCTGCGCCCCACTGGCTGACACTGGTGCCACAAGGCGTCTGGGACCAGCATGGGTGAGGTGGCACCCAGGTGCTCGTGGGGAGGGTGTCTGCGGGATGGCTGGCCCTCTGCTTTTCTGGTCTTGGACTTGGAAAGACCAGGGAGGGGCTGATCTGCAGGCCGTGAGCCACTGCAGTGGGGGATACCACGGCCACCCTGGGCCTCCTGTCCATCTGACACCTGCGGAGACCCAGAGAGAAGCCTCTGCCTGCCTCGCACTTTGAAGGGAACTGGGCTCCGTCCATCCGTCCTTCCGTCCATCAGGTCCCCTGGACCCACCTCAGCGCCCTCGCTGAGGCTGTTTTGTTTCTGTCATGTCTGGTCGGCTGCCGTTTCGGGCGTGCTGGTTTCAGCACAGTGTCACTTCCTTGTTAGACGCTCCTCTTCCAGACGCATCTCTGATACACACAGTTGAGCCTGTGGACGGGGCACCCCAGCCAGTCCTGCGTCCAGCTCAGATCATATCAGAACATGTTGCTAGTGAAACTGGGCATCTTGTGCTTGGAACCTTGACCATTCAGACCTGCTACGCCCTGGAAAGCTGCCTCTGCCCACCGGCCATGGGGCACTGGGTGGAAAGTTCGTTTCAGAGCCATATAGACAGAACCGTGACGGCTGCTTCCAGACACAGTGCCTGGGGGCCGAGCTCCAGGTGGGGGAAGGGGCTCACTGTCCTCCAGGAACCCTCAGCCCTGTGTGGGGATCAGGCCATCTCGCTGTCAGCACCCCACCCTTCCCCCCAACCAGGCATGCAGGGGCTGTCCCAGGCTCGGGCTCCAGGAGGCAGGATTGGATCTGGGGGGCTCGGAGGCAGCCTGGGCAAGGGACACCTCTGAGTTCTACTTTGTACGGTGTTTTGCAAGTATCTGCTTGGTACTTTGATTTCAAATAAAAACATTTTTCGTAACCTGTGTCTGTGTCTTGTGATGAAGGGCTGTGAGTGGATGGGTTTCCAGGAGGGACTCCTGCACCCAGCACCAGGACCAGGTGAGGACCCTGACTCAGGGTGCCTACAGCTTCTTCCTTTACAGTTCCAAACTGATAGTGGATCTCAATTCCCCAACCAGGAGCAAAGTCAGTGCCCCCTGCAGGGGAAGCACAGAGTCAACCACTGGGCTGCCGGAGAGGTCCCAAGTTACTGAATTTTAAGATTAAGAAACTACNTCTTCCTTTACAGTTCCAAACTGATAGTGGATCTCAATTCCCCAACCAGGAGCAAAGTCAGTGCCCCCTGCAGGGGAAGCACAGAGTCAACCACTGGGCTGCCGGAGAGGTCCCAAGTTACTGAATTTTAAGATTAAGAAACTACAGTTCTTCCTCAGGTTTGTGTACTTTGAATATTTTCTTTCAGTCAACACCTTGCCTTTTCTTTATTTTCACTGACATCTGTTGAAGAGCAGGCATTTTGGATATTTATGAAATCCAGTTTATTGACTTTTTTAGGGCTTTTCCTGTTCTTAAACATTTGCCTACCCCAAGGCTGTGAAGATTTCATCTGTTTTGTAGAAAATAGAGTTTAGCTTTGACATTGAGATGATCCTCTGGAGTTAATTTTTAAGAGGGTGAGTCAGGGACTTTGTTTGTCTGAGGACCCTCAGTTGGGAAGGTTGCCCTTTCTGTGTCTTGGCGCCCTTTTAAGACGAGTTGACTGCAGGTGCAGGGGTGGTCATCCTGGGACCCCCGTCGTCCACCCATCCCCTCTCCTGATGCTGGTAGTGGCTGTGTCCAGTGCTCTACATGTTCTCCAGACAGGAACATCTCCCCAGCAGCCCAGCACCCACCACGCAGGAAACGTTCTGTCAGAGACCAATCCCCTCCTAACGCTGTAGGTCCTGCGGACACCTATTGAGCCACATGGCCAGGAGTGGACCTCCCTTGGTAGGTGGCAGGCAAGTTGCAGGCAGAGATTTGAGGCCCAGAGGCCAGGAGTGTGGACATGAACCTCTGGTCTGAGGAGTGAGCCTCCCTGTGTATCCAGGAAGGACATGGGCTCTGGCTGTGAGGCCCCAACTGGAACCCCAGTCTCGGCAGATGGTGTGCGCTGGCTTTGGTCTCCAGTTTGTATGGTCAGGAGGGATGTGCAGCTGGATTGAGGCACAGCCCATCTGACGGGGTCCACAGGCATCAAGCCTGGCGTGGTAGGGCTGGGTCAGTTGGGGCTGCAGCCCCTCCAGATCTCTGAGGCATGGAGCCAAGCCCTCCTCAGCCTGGAACCAGGGAGGGCTTCCAGTAGGAAGAGGCATTGCATCCCCGAGGACTGCAGTTCTGCAGTCAGGAAACTGCTTGCCTAAGTGGTGTGAGACAGGGTCATGGGCAGAGGGCGGACAGTAGGCCTCACCATGGTGAGAGCTGTGCTTTCACCCAGGCTCAGTTTGAAGCCTGGGGTTGTGAGTGCAGGGCAGTGAACGGATCTAGAGGAGAGAGAAGCTGGTGAGGCAGAAAGCCACAGGCTCGAGGGGCGGGGCAGGCACAGACCTGTGCCCTGACCTCCAGGGCTGCACTGGGATGGTGCTGTGGGTCACTTGCAACCTGGCACCTGCACTGGCACCATGAGGAAGGTGCTAGGAGGGGCCACGGGAAGGAGGCATTGACCCCGGAAGGCCCCCAGATGTGCCAGGACTCAGAACCCATGCCTTCCTCCCTTGGCGAGCTCTCACCCCAGTGTGCTGGGCTCTGGATCAGTATGACCAGCATAAACCCCCATCTCTGGTCCCCTGGCTGGCCCCTGCTCCTCTCCCCTCTAGGCTTCTCGTCCTCATGCCCCACCCTCCACTGCTCTGGATCCCTGGAAGCCTTGGGGTGACTCCATCTGCAGGACACCCAGGAGGGAGTTCCCCTCCCCATGCCATAGCCACATAATGCCACAGACCACGTGACAGTCTGGCTGAACCCTTGGCTGGCACGTGGCAGCAAGCAGGCGCCTGGAGAGATCTGGGAGGGGAGCCCTAAGTGAAGACACCCCAACCCTGCAGAAGACACTGTCAATACCTGGGGAGGGAGGGTGGAGCTGGGCTCTCTTACCCAGCTGAGATCCTCTCTCATCAAACCACTTTTCAGTGGGCAGGGGCTCTTTTTCTGACCCCCTTGCCCTAGCTACACCATATCTTTCCAGAGACCTGAAGTCCTAGTGGCTGCTCTGGTGTGAGCAGTGGGCGACGGAAGGCTGGTTGGCCATGTACTGGGGGAGACTCTGGGCCTTTTGCTGTGAACAGTCTTCTTCAGCCATAGCCAGGGTACACGGTGCCGTCCCTCCTGGACCTGAGCAGGGCCAAGTTGCCAGAGCAGGTGGCCGCCGGCATCCTCCTCACCTTCCCGAAGTGGGTATGTGCACAGGCAGCAAGCAAGCTGCTGGCCGCGCTGACCACTGGCCTGGATCTGGGCAGGGTACCCTGCCAGTCTCCCTTGCTAGGATCCTCATCCACCTAAGGATGGGGCTGCAGATGAACTTCAGCTTCTTTGGGGGAGAAGATAATACTTTTATTTTCATTAAAAACAAAATAAAATGTGCTCTTGTTGGGCCCCCTGGCCTTGACAGATGAGATAGAAATGGGGCCATGACTGCCTCCAATGAGGTTTGGGCAGGACTTGGGGGTATCCACCCGCCTTGGGAAACCCCAGCCTAGGAGGCAAGGAAGGTAACCAGAGCCTGTTCCCAGGTCACATGGCTGCTCACTGTGATGGGAAGTAGGTCCGGGCACATGGGAGGGGCTGGGGCAGAGGTGCCAGAGCTTTGGAGCCCTTCTCACCGCTGATGGTGGCAGCCACGTGCCAGGCAAGCTGAGGCTTCTTGTTACAGGGATCAGTGTCCTGCAAAGGCCAGCCTGGGGCTCCCCGCCAGAAAAGAGAGCAGAAGCTGGAGGGGGCGGGACTCATGGGTGGGCTGTGCTGAGACAGGAAAAAACACTCATGTGGCTGCCGCCACCTCTAAAACGTAAGTAAGTCTGTTTCTTTAATTGTGTGTGTTTATACTCCTCTTTATTAGTGGATAAATACTAGAAAATCATCTCTCGGAAGGTGCGGTCAGGGACGGGCCCAGCTTGCCCAGCCTACTGGGGGCGGGCCCTTCAGGGGGCCCTGGCCGGGTGTGCAGGGTGAGGCTGTCCCTCCAGGGCTCATACACCAGCGTGTAGCTCTCCGCCCTCTTGACAGTGAACTTGTAGGCACGGTTGGGCAACAGGTTTCTGAGGTCAAAGGCGCAGGCGGTCACGGGGATGATGCCACACTGCATGCACTCCTGCTGTGTCCGTGGGTCCAGCAGCTTGTAGCGCAGCTCAAACTGCTCCGGCACAGCCTGCTGGATAGTGACAAACCAGCGCAGGCTGACCCAGTCCTGGTGGGCCACCGACTCCTTGCGGTCAAACATGACGGGCATCTTGGTGCTCAGCATGAGCCGGATGTGGGGAATCTTGGTGGCGCCAATGTCAGACACTAGACGGTGCTTGACGTGTAGGCGCCCCGGCACCATCATAGCCAGGAAGCTGTCCATGACAGCCGACAGGTCCGCCAGGCGCTGCTCCACAAGCCCCCAGCCTGCCAGGAAGGGCCGAGGGTCTGGTGAATCGAGCAGGGCATCCAGCTTGGAGCGGCCGTGGTCTAGCTGCTCCAGCAGGTCCCCAAGCAGCAGGAGCTGGATCTTGGTCTGGGCGGCACCCACCTTCTTCATGCGCTGGAACTTCCATGGGTCAATGAGCTGGAACATGGTAGTGGGCAGCACCAGTGGGTTCTGGTCGCCCAGAGCCAGGTGCTTGGGGAGGATCTCGATGTAGTAGGAGCACTTCTTCAGGAGCTCCATGCGGGCGTGGTGGCGCTTGAGCAGGTGGGGGCTCAGGTCTGAGGTCAGGAACTCTTGCAGAGCATTGCGGCGCTCCAAATAGGTTCGCCAAGCCTCGGGCTCCAGCAGCTGCCCATCCTCGGCCTCCTCCACTTCCTCCTGATCCAGGAAGGACTGGGGACTGTCCAGCTTCATTTTGTCCAGCCCCAGGCCTGTCACCTGGAAGTTCATGGTCTAGGAGCAGGGGGCGGAGGGCAGGGCGTGAACGGAATGCTCAGACTGGCCTCTGCCGCCCACCCGGGGCCCACTCAGGGCAGTGTTTGTGTGTGATTTCAGTCCCACTGGCCCCCATGCTGGGTTCTCTGGCCTCCGGGGGAGGGGGTGGGAGTGAGAGGAGGCTTGTGAGGAGGGCTCATCTCTCTGGACAGAGGCTGCTTGGAGGGCCAGGTGGGCAGCCTGCAGATCTGGATAAAAGTGGACATTGTAGGGCCGACACTTTACTGATGGTCTTTTGTGATGACACAGGGAAGGGCTGAGACAGGGGCACTGGGCCTGTGCTTTGGAAAATCCAGCCACTGCCTAGCTGTGTAGCCCCATCTGGAATGGGGTTATACTGCTCCTCTGGAGCTGTCGACAGGATTCAGAGTGATCCTGTCTGAGCATCACCAGACCCCAGCTGGGGACCTCACTTTCCTCCAGACCGTCCACACCCCACTGCAGGTGCAGGGCAGAGGCCCAGGGCCAGCCCAGAAGGCAAGGTGGCCTCAGCTCTGAGGAGCAATCATGCCAGTTCATTAGCCCTGCTGTATCTTGGGGCCTCAGGATGCTCCTGAGTCCATAAGAAAAGCCCCTGAACAGTGCCCCTGCTCATAGATGGGGTGCCTGAGCCCAGAACACTTGGTAGTTTGCTCTCAATCCAGGCTTTGAGCCCAGTGTAGACCCCAGAGTCTATCTCCTTCTGCACCCCTCCTCCACCCAGGTTCCCCTCTGTAGGAGGGTCCAGTATGCCCCAGAGCTGGGCATAGCTGTGCTCCCAAGCCTGGCAGGTCCTGACCACAAGGCTGGGGTTCCTTGGAGAAAGGGGGTCAGCATTCCTGGCTGCTGCGCCAGGTCCCAGCCACCCCCAAGGACAGCGAGACAGACCCTGTGGTTTCACTGGGAGGTCTGAGGTTGTCCAGCACCCAGAAAGTTGGATGAGTTACAAACGGGAGCTGAGAGGCTGAGTGAGAGGCCCAAGGGACAGAGTGAGGTTGGGACCCAAGTCGGTCTCCCTCCCCAGATGCCAGGACCTTCCTGGGACAGAGGCGGCAGACCCAGCCCTGGGCACAGCAGCACCAGTGTCTGGGCTGAGGTGCAACAGACCAGGAACAGGATTGCTGGCCTGCGTCCTTCAGTGGCCCAGTATCCCAAGGTTGGGACAGATTCAAGCCGCCTCTGGAGGGAGCTTTAGCTTCAGGTAGGGCTACAGGTCAGAGGTGCTTCCAGACGGCCCCAGTTTCTCCGTTGAAAAAGCCAGGAGGGGTTGCTGTTAAACTCAGGAAAGAAGCTGCCTGCCCTGGCCCGCTACCCAGACCTACACCCTCCTCCGCCTCCGGGACCCTCTACACTCCCCTGGCCCTGGGCCCACTACCCCTCAACCGACCCCCACCAGACCCTGCCTGCCCACCTCCGCCACACTCCCCTCGTCCTTCACCCCCCTAGCCTGCCTCCCGGCGCGCCCACTTGCCCTGCCTCCTGGAGCAGCGCTGCCTACTGCGCACGGAACCATTGGCGCCTAGCCTCGTATCGCGGCGTCCCGGGGGTTGCCATGGGGACCGCGGGTCTTTGTGACGCTCCGCCCAGAGGGCGGGGTGGGCGGAGAGTCCATAGTGTGGGGATCGGGCCCCCNATCTTACTTGGGTTTCTCTTACCTTGGGCGTGGGGTATCTCTTCACGGCTGCTCCAACAAAGCACAGCTCCTGCTCCTTACGAAGGGTATCTCCTCACCGCTGCCCTTCCTGACCTTCAACGTGTGATAGCTCCTCTAGGCCCTCCTGTGCCCTCGCAGTAAATTTCCTTTTATACTTAAACTAGTCCGAGCAATGTTTTTGTCATTCAAAATTAGTGAATTAAGACCCAAAGGATTATCACAGAGGTCACACAAATCTAGACAAAAAAAGTATTACATAGAGTTGAGACACAGCAGGGTTAGATTCCCTTCACGTTGGGACCATAAGAATCCAGTTTTCTTGGAGAATCTTTCCATATGCTTTATATCTTTTTCTAGCTTACTGTGTTTTTATTCTCTCCAAGGGCCTCTTTTAAAAGGTTTGACCTGTTCCTAAGTATGAAGTTATTTAAAAAAGACATTCAACTAAACTTTGAGGAGAGACAAGAAGTTTGTTGCTTGGAAGTAAAGAAGGTACAAAGACTGATTATTAGGGTTTTCTCAGCGTATACATTTGGGAGGAGGGAAGGAAGTGAAACTGACCAGCAAACTATAGCAAATAAAAATAGTTTCAAAATTTAGAAGGTATATTGGGGAACCACAGAGTGATGTAACTGACAAATTCTCAGATAGTAGATAATGAATGTTTCTCTTCAGAGAGAACCCAAGCAGAGAAACAAATAAAAGTCTCACCTGACTAAATCAAAGTGGACTGTTGTGTTTGGCTTGAAAGAGAACTCTTTAATTCTCTCTCTCCTGTCACAATTACCCTTTTTTGCCTTGTAAAACCCTTTATTTCTGAAAGCAACAGAATCTGATTCTTAGTTACTTAAGCAAAAAAAGAACTATTGATCCACAAGTTATGGAGTAACCTACAGAATGATGGGAAAACTAAATAGCTAGAATGGCTAGATTTTGGAAAATATAGAACCATAAATGCTACAGGTATAAATATGTTCATTGCTGTTAGACCTCCTCTTCAAGATGATGTCCCCCAAATAATTCATATCTCTACTCAATTATTTTCCACCTTTGGGCCCTTGCCCTTAAATTGCAAATTTCAGGACGAGTGTCTAATTGGTCTATCTTGGTCACATGCTCATCCTTCACTGGGGATCAGGGGCTGAGAGGTGGGGAAAGTGCCTTCACTGTCTGCCTGGCTCATGTAATTGAAAGGGGTGGGGAGGTGTTCCTCAAAGGAAAACAAAGAGCTGGTAACAAAAGGAGGGATGAGGCACACTGCAGAGGCAGAAACAACAGACCCAAGGGGAACCCTTGGCCGGCTTTACCTTGGTGACATCCAGTCTACTCTCTGATGGGATCTTTGCAGAGTCCCATAGGAGGCATGTGGGCTGTCCATCTTGGGCCCCTTGGGGAGGATGATAATGCTGGCCTTGGCTTGGAGTGCTCATTTGTTTCAGAAGATGTTTTTTTTTCTCTAACGAAGACAATGCTTTTGAAGTCTTTACTGGGTTTGGGAAGCTTGTTAATAGACTCTTCACAAACCAGCAGAATGTAAACTCTCGGTTCATTAGCTCTTTTTCTGTCTTCATACACACATTTACTCAACACACTTATTGAGTGTCTACCATATACCTACATTGTTCTAAAAGTTGTGATACAGCATATGTTTCTATTTATTCTCTGTAATAGGTCTGTACTAGATTCTAGAATATTGCAAAGAACAAGCAATATCCCCACCTTCATGATTGGAACCTACATTCTAGTTCACCATTGTATCCTAGTATTGGACTCTAAATATTTGTTGAATGAATAACTGAATGGTACCAACTTGAACTATGTTGCTGCAAGCATAGCTTTTTTTG
>SJYV01039046.1:580396-664701 GCA_006410875.1 Neotragus pygmaeus
TGGACGGGGTGGGCACCACAGCCCAGACAGTGCACCCTGGGATGGGGATGGTGGTACAGCCTCAGGGCTGGGGCCCAAGGACGGCACACAGACCAGCACTGACACCAAGCCTAGATACCCAGGCTTCCCCGGACGATGTGGGGACTCAGACAGCAGCCTTCCTGCTGGCCATGGGGCTGGTGCCTGCAGCCTGGGTTTGGTGAGTGGTCCCTGAAGCTGGGGCCTGGGGCTGATCTCCCACCCTCTGCTGGGCTGGTGAATAATTGAAAGCAGGAACCACCAGGACCTGACTGGCAGCTTCGGTCTGCACTTTGGATGCCTCTGAAAAATTCATGAGTCCTTGGGGCGGCAGGGTCCTGCTGAGCTGGCCGGATCTGATCTATCTCCTGCCCTCGTCTCCCCAGGGTTCCCAACACTTCCCCTTAAGGCAGGAAGCACCTTCCCTCTGTCCCCCAGGGACCTGAGTGACCCAGGTGGTGACCGTCCTGGGAGCAGCCTCAGACTGTCCCCGGGTACGGCTGTGGGCGTGTCTCCTCCTGGATGCCCTGATATGTCTCTAAGTGGGGCTGTGTTTGTGCCATACTGCATGAATGTCCCTGGTATGCGTACCCAGCTGTGCACACGTGTGCGAGTGTGACCTGGATGTGAAGCTTGCGGGCCTGTGTGTAGCTGTGTGGGGTGTGAGGGGAACGTGGTGGGCTGTCCTGGAGCCCACAGGAGCTGGCATGTATGCAGGTGTGTGTGCAGGTATGTATCTCATGCATGCTTGAGAGAGCACGCATGTGCGTGCACACATATGTACATGAATGTGTGTGTACACCTACACAGGCCATGTTGGCTCTACCTGCACTTCTGGCTGGCTGCCTACAATCAGGTCTGAGCTCCTGGGGGCGCCGTGGGTGGCTGGACAGCGGCAGTGCTGGGCAATTTTCCCGGCCCTGCAACCATGCAGGGAGAAACCAGCCAAGTGGCTGGCTGGCTGCTCCCAACTCTGCTGGGGTGAGTCTGGGTGGGTCATGGAGGAATGGAGCATTGTGTCTGGAGGAGCTACTGCTTTCTGTAGAAGTCGGCTGGGGAGGAGGCAGAGGAAGGCTGGGGGGCCACTCAGATGTGGGCTTGTGGCTGGGAACCCTTGCAGCATGGAGGTCCAGTCAGCTCTTACCGAGATCTGGCCCTGGACTGTGTGCAGAGCGGGGCCTGAGGCAGGGCTGGGGGAGGTGACAGTGTCCAGGCTCTGCCTTTCTGGGGTCTGCCCTGGCAGAATGGGTGGGCTTGGAAGGGTCAGGGGGGCAGAGACCAGATCACAGTCTCTGGAGGTGATGGCGTCCAGGCTCTGCCNGCTGGGGGAGGTGACAGTGTCCAGGCTCTGCCTTTCTGGGGTCTGCCCTGGCAGAATGGGTGGGCTTGGAAGGGTCAGGGGGGCAGAGACCAGATCACAGTCTCTGGAGGTGATGGCGTCCAGGCTCTGCCTGTCTGGGGTCTACCCTGGCAGGGTGGGTGGGCCTAGAAGGGTCAACGGAGCAGAGACCAGATCATAGTCTCTGGATTGTCTCTCTGAAGAGGCTTGGCAAAGTGGTCCCAGCTTCTGAAAACCATCTCCTCAGGGATGCTGGTAACTCTGGGGGCCATATTGCTGTGGCTGGGCTCGTGCCAGCCCTGAATGCCTGAAGGGTCAGCTCTCTGGGCCAGAGAGCCCACCCAGGGCTCTGGTGGCAAGAATGGTGCCAGATGCTATTTGAAGCTAGGTCTGTCTAGCTGGCTGACTGGGTCCAGGGCTCAGCTGCTTAGAAGGTGGGCGGGGCGGTAAAGTTGAGCCAAATGAGGATGGATGGGGAGGGGGCACGACCATGTTTCTGCACCCCGTGTTGGAATTCATGAGTTTCCTCATCCATCTGTGGCCTCTGAGCAGACCTCTTGTTTCACAGAGTAAGCAAGGCCTGGAAGGGTGCTCCACGCACCAGAAGGGTCTGGGCTGGTGCTCCTGCAGACCTCAGCTCTCTTGGAAGGCTGTGGCTGCCCCTGCTGGGGTGGGGGTGGGGCTCCTGGGACACTCTGTGCCTCCTGTATCCTCTCGTGCCATTCTTTCCAGTGTGTTTCCCAACACCCAGGGTCCTCGTCCCCATGTTGAGGAAGGTGGCACACGTTGGAAACGCGAGTTTGCAGGGCCAGCCCTGGAATCGACTCACTTAGTTTTACTTTAAAGCTTATGTAATGCTTACTCATGCCAGGCATTGTTCTAGTGCTTTGCAAACCTTAACTATGTGCATGGTCATAACAATCCTGTGGTGTGTTTACTCTGCCTACTCGCCATGCACAGGCTGGGAAACTGAGGGGCAGAGAGGTCCAGCACTGTGCCCAGCTACCGACAAGAGCTGTGAAACAGAAGCAAAGACTGCAGTGCTCTGTGATGGTGTGAAGGTGGAGACTGTCATTAGGTAGAAAACCCAAGGTTACTTTGTGGGACTCCAACGATGACTGTTCTGTGGCCACTTGGCCAGTGTGGCCCCCAGAGATGCTTGCCCTGTCCAAAGCCCTTCCTGGGGGAGAGCAGCTCTCCTCCCCAACACCCCAGACTCCTGCCTCTTTGCCATGAGCATTCTCATTCCTTGGTTTAGGTATTATTAGGAGCTTTAGGGAGAGAATTCATTTGTTGGCACTATTTCATACTAAGAAGTGAATGGCTAGCTTCCCAGAAATATTTGCAACTTAAGAGAAAATCTTGTTAACCTAAATCATGGTGTCTTTTAAAAATATATTTATTTATTTATTTTTGGCTGTGCTGGGTCTTCATTGCTGCATACAGGCTTTCTCTAGTTGTAGTGCGTGGGCTTACGGTGGTGGCTTCTCTCACTGCAGAGTACTGGCTCCAGCGTGGATGGCCTTTGGTAGTTGCAGCTCGCAGGCTTATTTGCCCTGCAGCATGTGGGATCTTCCTGGACCAGGGATCAAACCCATGTACCCTGCATTTCAGGGTGGACTCCTAGCCACCAGATCACCAGGAAGTCCCTAAATCAAGGTGTCTTAACCTCAGTGCTAGCAACATCAGGGGGTAGGGAATTCTCTGTTGTGGGGGTGGGGAGCCTGTCCTATCCTCTGCCCCCACTAGATACCAGTAGCACCTGCCCTAGGCAAGAGTGACTGGCCTAACTGGATCTTGTCTCTGTGGGTGGACACCAGGAGGGGACAGGATCAGTGTATCTGAGCTGGGAGACCCTCCACAGGGGAGGGTCTATAAGAAACCAAGAAAGAGAGTGCTTGTAAGCCAGGACTGGGGGCTGCCATGCATCGCCCTGCTGTTTCCTGGGTGCTGCTCTGTGCTGGGTGATGCTTCACAGGGTCATCTCTGTTCAGAGTGCCCAGCAGCCCTGTAAGGTGGGAGCCATGGCTCTTCCCTTGATCAGCGAGAACTCCTGCAAAGACCCTTTGATCTGCCCAAGGTCACACAGTTCAGAGGAGCCCGTGAGGTCACCTCTGGCAGTGCCATGGGGTGGACTGCATTTCTGGTGGAGTAATTCATCAAAGGCCACCCCGCCAGAGCTCTCAGTGTGGGCTGAGGGCGCCAGCTCTCTCTAGGAAGGTGTGTCCTTGTTTGCTGGTCCAGGAATCCAGCCTTTCTGTCCCATCTCCCTGGCTTACAGTGTGGTGACCTTGTCCTGGGTGAGGGGGCTGTGGGGAGGGACTCTGACACCCCACAGGCCCTGCCCCAGGCTGGACAGCTCTGTCCAAAGTCTACTGGACATCTGGCCAATCAAGCCAGGCACTCAAGCGAGCCAGGGCTGGCAGTGGGCAGGCAGCCAGGACCCAGATGCCAACGCCTGTGTGTGGGCAGGGCGGCTGACCACTCTGCTGGTAGGGAGCCTACCTCCACGGCATTGCACTCCAGTGCACACCCACCCACGGTCTACTGGGCCACCCCTCAGCCACACAAGCCCCAGGCCAGTCATCAAGGGTGCATCCTGGCTGGAGGCTCCAAGCAACTTCCAGTTCTAGAGAAAAGTGACTGTTCACTCATTCATCACCTCCTGTGGGCAGGGCCAGAGGCTGTGATGTGTGTGCACTAAGATGTGAGTGTGTGTGGGAGGATGTGAGCGTGTGCACTGGGCTGTGTGTATGCAGAGGGCTGTGTGTGTGGGGGGGCTCTGTGTGTGTGAGGATGTGCGTGTGTGCATAGAACTGTGTGTGTTTGTGTGTGTGCACGCGCACACAGGGATGTGAGTGTGGCACTGCCTTCTTCTTGAGCTCCCTGTCTGGGTGGGCAGGGGACGAACAGGAGGTGAGCTAATAAGTAGCACAGTTTCCGATTGTGACTGTGAACCAGAACTGACAGTGAGGGCTGGGGTCACACCTCAGGGGAGACCCACAAGCAGGGACCTTCTGGTGCTAATGGAGGGAACAGCATTCCTGGTAGAGGGAACAGTACAGTGAAGCCTGCTTCACCTGCTTGATCATCCTTGGAGCATCGTGTGCTGAGGGTGAGGAGCTGGAAGCGTGGGGAGTGAGTTGATCACCCAGATGAAAAGGCCATGGCGAGGAAAGTGGGGATCAACTTGCCATGGGAGCGTTGACACGCAGAGAACCCAGAGGGCCTGGATCACACCTCCAAACAAGAACACATGAACTTGAATGGGGACGGGGGTTACAGACTCCTCATTTGCCTGGAGGCGTGAGAAGGGGAATGTGGGATGCCTTCTAAGGAAGCTATGGGCTGGCAATGACAAAGTGCACAGCCTACCAGCCCCTCCCAGAATCTCCGTGTTGATTTCTGCCCATCTGTACATGTCCAGGGCCAACTCTGCTGCCTGATCTTTTCCTGCTGTCACAGGCGACTGGGGACTCCTGGCATCAAGGTGTTATTGGTAGCTGAGGGACACAAGTCAGCTCCTGCATGCAATTAGCTGGGTTGCCAGGGGCCAGGGAAGCTTGTTGAGAGATCTGACCCTTCAAAAAGAACCTATACATTAAATTTATATTGACTTTAGTGCGTAAGATGTTAAAATCAATTCTTCCATGTCTTGAATCTTTCCCTCACTTCCTTGTTCCTTCCATGAGCTGGAGAAATAACACAGCCTTTCCTCTGAATAACGGAAAATTCCTTGCAAGTGGTGGGGGTGGGGGTGGGGGACTGGACTCTGTCTGGGCAGGCACTTCCTGTTGCCCCAGATCAAGGCGCTGAGATGACAGCAGCTCAGGCCCAGGTTGTATGATTGAGAACCTGTCTCTCCTCGTTTTCCCAAATTAAGTNGGGGGGGGGGGGGGGGGGGGGGGGGGGACTGGACTCTGTCTGGGCAGGCACTTCCTGTTGCCCCAGATCAAGGCGCTGAGATGACAGCAGCTCAGGCCCAGGTTGTATGATTGAGAACCTGTCTCTCCTCGTTTTCCCAAATTAAGTCTTGCTTCTTGGCCTGGTGGAGCTCTCGCTCTGGGCCTTGGAGGAACCATCTGTTTTTCTGAAGGCATTGTGGTTGGGGGGTGGGGGGAACTTGCTCCTTTTCTCCTAGAGGAAAAGGGGTGGTGGTGAAGTAGGAAACGCTGCTTTTCAGTGTCTACCCCCCACATCCATGTGGTTGCTGGCCATGGACCCAGGGGCTGAACGCAAGAACCCTCGGGGCATGCATTTTTTGTGACCACAGGGTGTCAACAAAGCAACAGATGAGGCTCAACCAAAAGGGCTCCCACAGCAGGGTACCACAGCCACCTCCCCTGGGGATGGCCTGCAGGACCTCAATGCTTATGGCCCTTGGCCAGGATAGACAGCCAGGGGAAACCCGGCTTCCTCTCCACTTGCTCCCCTACGCTCTGATGTCTTCAGGCTACACTCTCTGATGTTAAGTCTGTGAAGCTAGAGTCACCACCCCAAGCCTAGTGGAGAAGTGGGTTCTTGGGAAACGCTGAGACCGTGATCTGGGCCATGGGAAGGGTCACCATGAAGGTTCCCAAAGGGGACGATCCAGACCTGCTTCTAGATGGCCTCTGCCACTGGCAGCTGTGATGTCCCCACTCCCAGTGCAGGCCTCACGTGTGCCAGGGACACAGTGGTGGATGAGACGCACCCAAAGGCAGGGGAGCCTGGCCAGGAAACAGGGTCACAGCCCTGTGTGCTGAGCTCCCCGATGGGAATATGACAGCTCAGTGTAACCAGTGATGTGGGGGATGGGAGGAGGAAGCCAAGAGAGAGGGCAAAAATATGCGTTGGTCTCAGGAGGCTCTGAGGTGGTGCTGAAAGGACAGCGCCTGGCTCAAGAGTGCAGGAGAAAGCTTTCTCCCCAAACTGGAGCTGGGCATTGTGTGCATCTGAATTTTTCCACTCCTCTTCTCTGGATCCTGTCAGTGCAGTCTTGGCAAAGATGGCTTGAGCCTGAAAGCTTTTCCCGTCTATTTTTAAATAAATGGAATTCTTGTCGCCTGCATGAAATTCACCCCAACTGACTGTTTCCAATGACCTGTTTTGTCTGGGTGTCAGGGCTGGGAGCACTGGACAGCGTGCAGTCTACCTGTGCAAGACTCAAAACTGAAAGCACAAATGATTACAAGAAGGAGCCCTGAACAGCAGAAGCAGAGGTTTTCAAACCTCAACACAGGGTTCACCTTCCAGAACCTCCGAGAGATGCAGTGAAGCGGTTGGTACCAACACCACTGGGCCTGCACTTGAGCCTGGTCCCCTTTCAGCTGGGAGGGTGGTGCTCCCTCTCGGCACCCCAGGAAGTGGTGAAAGCAGCTGGGCCCCTCCGGCCTCTGTTCCTGCCCAGGGTCTCGGATGCAGAGCCCAAGTTTGCTTCTGTCTTGATGCGCCTGCACCTCTGTGAATGCCCCAACCATGAGCCCAGTCTGCTCTCCCATCCAACCCCAGGGAGGGGCACCCCCGGGAGGGACTATGCCTAGCTCAGGTGGAACCTCAGGGCCTGGGAGGCCTCCCCTCAGCAGGATGGGCTGCGTCAGCCCTCATGGAGCGTGCAGACTGAGTCACAGGTGCTTTGTCCGGTTTCTGAGGACTGAGCGTGAGTGTCCCCGAGGTGAGAAGACCCAGTGCATGCATGAGACAATGGTCCCTTCCTCCCTTTTGTAATCCAGGTCCCTCCTCCTCTTCCCTCATCCTGGGCTCAGTGAGGGGCGAACCCACCTAATGCTGGCAGTCAGAACCAGTGACCAGGCACAGAGGCAGGGAGGCAGTGGTCAAGAATGTGGCCCCCGGCATGCACTTGTGTGCACGGGTGTGTGCGTGGCATGCGCTGCAGTCCCCCCCTTCCACATTCTAGATGACTTAGCACTGTGCCTGCACTGTCCATTTTGTTTTCTGCCCAAGTGAAAAAAACCCCAAAATCAAGCCACTGGTTTTGGAACCCAAAGGGCAAACAACACGGGTGACTTGGCCCCAGGGGTCCTGCTGTTTTAGGAGCCCCAAGTTACTGTTGAGGACGGCACCAACTATTAAACAGGCTGTTCACTTGGTGGATCCCACACTGCCCAGTGAATGTAGGAGGAGTCTGAATGTGGTCAGGAGGCCCACCTGCAGCCCTCAACATCCCATGTGTGCAGAGCGGGCTCCCAGGGGGCTGGTGAGAAGCTGGCAGCAGAGCGTACAGGGGACCCTCAGGGGCTGAGGAGTGAGCTTGCTGGTCTTCCAGCAACACTGCCCCCCTCCCTGGGACATCCATGGCTAGGGGAAGCCAACTCTGCCAACTCCTCCCAAGGGACACCCTGCTGTCTGTGTCCCAAGCCTTTGTCCTGGATTGTGGCATCAATGTCCCCAGTGGCCTGAGGCCTAGGTCTTGCCCTGGGGCTGACTCTCCAACTGCTCCTCCTGCCAAAGGCCCCTCTGGAATCTACAAAACAAAGCCCAGGCCCCTTGGGGGGCTTCCAGGCCTCGGGTGTCTCGGGCCTCACTTTCCTGACCGTCGACGCCCCTTTTCCTGCCCTGAGGTCTCTGCAAATCCAGCCTTTCCCATGCTGTGTGCTTTCCTGGATCTGCTCTCCAAGGCCCAGTTCAGGCCACCTCTAAGGCAGTCCTAGATGCCTCCCTGCTCACCCAAGGGCCTGGAGTCTACAGCGTCTGTCCGAATGCCTGGTCNTTGCATCAGCCCCTCCCCCGCAGGATGGGGAGCCTTGCAACGCCCCAGCTTCCCCTCCTCAGCCCGTGTGGCCCCTCCCCACGGTCGCTGTACGGAACAAAGGGCCGGCCTGGGAGGAAGCGCAGCGCTGCCCGTCCTGCCACTGGATCTGGACTCCTGGGGGCCCCCCTCTAGATGGGTTTCCCCAAAGAAAGGGAAATGGGGGAGGGGCTGGCTTACCGTTCCCCATCCCCACAAGCCGCTTGCTCTTGGTCCAGGCTGAGCGCCTGGATCGCGGAAATGGGGAGGGGTCCAAATCTTTCCTCCCCAGCCCTAGGCCCAGGGCAGCTAGCAGGTCCCGTGGACCTGCACCCATCCCTGAGCTGTCCTGCACCCCCACTCTCCCTCTGCGCAGCGCGGCCCTGACCCCTCTCAGCAGCAGGAGGGGCAAGTGTATGCCTGAGGCCCCTGTGCACATTCTGGTCTCTGGACCCGCTCACTGGCAGAGCGGACCCCCAGAAGAAGGGGTGCCACTATCCTGGGGCCACCCGCCCTGGCCGAGGAGGGACTGCCGGTGTCCCCAGGCCCAGTGTTCAGGGAGCTCCTGGCTCCTGAGGCAGGGCTGGTGGCCAGGGGCCAGCGTGTACACATGAGTGTTTGCATGTGTGTGGCGTTTGTGCCTGTGTGTGTGTGTGCACCCATGCCGGTGGCGTGCACGGCTTCTGAGCCTGCAGGAGCTCTCTCCCATCCCAGCCAGCCTGGGGCCGGGACTCGGCCATTTTGTGAGAAGAGGCATTTTGGGATGGGAGTGAGGGGTGGATTCTGGGAAACCATCTCCGACCAACTGAGGGCCCACCTAGAAGAGGCGCTGTGTGCCTCGAGAGCGTGCTGTGCCTGTGAGTGTGTGCTCTGTATGGACCCTCCGTGGGAGCGGGGAGAAGGCCCTGGGAGGTAAGTGCCCAGCTGCTGAGGAGTGGGTGTCCTGGGGGTCACCACGGCCCTGGAGACCTCCTGGGCACTGTCCCCAGGGCTCCCCTGGCACCGCATCAGCCCTGCCGACCCTGTGGAGGTGGCTCCACCCTGGTAATCCCCCTGGGCGGACGTGCCCAGGTGTGCTCCTCACCCTTGGAAGAGCCCTGTCTTCTCTCTTGCCGGGCTGGGGCTCAAGGGGGTCCTGGGGGCCGGCTCTGGCCGGCAGGTCCTGGCCTGAGGTGACCTCTGATCCATGGACACAGCCCACGGTGCCCTCACTCCTGTTTGACCTACAGTGGGGCTACTGGAGGGTTTTCTGTGCTTTGACACTAAGGTCCCAGATGGCAGGGCTTCCCAGGGCCCCTCTATTGGCCCCTCCATGCCCAACCTGAAGCAGTCAGCCGTCTGTGCTTCCTGCTTCCAAAGCTGTAGGGATAGTGTGTGGGGCTGGGGTCCAGGCAGCCACTCCCAGAGTGGGGTTTCTGTTGCCTCCTTCTCAAAGGTCCCTAAGTCAGGACAAGTGGGCCTGCAGCGCATGGGGGCTCTGGGGCAGTAAAGGGGCCCAGCTGCCCCTGCCTCAAGGCACTGTGGAGGTGAACTGTGTGGGGCCTCCCCTCACCTGGCCCCAGGATACTCCCTGAACAGCGACATCTCTGTCGTCTCTTGTTCATCGGTCATCACCCGGTCCCTGAGCATGGAATCTGCCACTGTCCCTAGGCCCCGCCCATCCTTGGGGCCCAGGCCATCAGTCTCAGGAGATCTTTTCTGCCCTCATTCTGGTCCCCGAGGGCGTGGCCTCCCCTGTGCACACTGCCAACCTCCCCCCATGCCCCCAATAGGGACCGACACTCCTCAGTTTGGTCTGTTGATTCATCAATTAAGCCAGTTCAAGCCCCTCCTGCGCTGGGCCTGGGGGAGCCATGAGGGCAGGGAGCATTGTGGTGGGGTGGACAGCATTGCCTTCCTAGGCCACCTTCCTCTGCCTTTTGCCACCGAAGCCTGGCTTCTGGAAGGCAGGGGTATGCCGGACCCTCTGAGCATCAGAGGAGGGGAAGGAGGTGGCTGCCTTGTGGCCCCCCCAGCTTGGTGGGCGTCAGGCCAGGTCCCGTCCCCCTCTCTCCCACCCTTTGCGGAAGGGGCCGTCTCTTTGAACGTGCCTCTAGGCCTGGAGCTATGGCCATCACTGCCTCTGCCTGGGAGCGGCCCCAGAAACACTTCTGAAGGCAGGAGGCTTCCCTGAGTATGGAGGGATCTCAGACCAGGCGGAGGGTGGGCCGCCTCTCCCAGCCCCAAGGTCCCTTCCTCTGTTTGGGCTGGAGGGAGAGCGGTCCCTGGGCCGGCTGACCCCTCCCCACATGACTCCTTCCCCTGGGCGAGCAGGCTGGTGTTGTGGGGGATCTGCTTGAGGCCTGAGTTAGGAGGAGAGGGAAACCACACATCTTGCGGGCCTGCAGTCTGCTCGTCTCAGGTTTTTCTAATTTTGTGGCCCCATTGTCACTGGTGGGGAGACTGAGGCAGGGGGTAGAATTCCGGAGTTGCCCCACTCACACCAGAAGGGGTCTCTGCCCAGAGCTGGGGTGCAGATTGGCTAACTTCCAACATCCGAAAGCCACTAGGAGTTGCCAATGAAATGGTGTTTAAAATAGGCAGATGGAAAATGCTGGCAATGCAGGACAGCGACTGACCCCTGGAGGCCAGGGCTTGTCTGACCAGCTCATTGCTGTGAATTGCCTCCTCTTGGGTTGGTACACTGAGCCCCCTCTATCCTCAGATGGCGTCAGCTAGACCTCCGGTGGCCTGTGACGGTTTGGGCCTGTGGCTGTGGGCAGTGGGATTGGGGTCTGGGACCTTGGGGCCATATGCTTGTCTCCTGCATGGCCTTGGATAACCCAGTTGCCTCCACATCTGGTCACGTGCAGGCTGCCTGCTGCCCCTTCTCATCTGTATGTCCTCAGTGGGCAAGGCTGGACCCCACGGGCTGGTCACTCTTCTCCTCGCCCTGACTGCCTTTGGGGATGAGTGTGGGCCCAGGGAAAGTGACCAGGGCTCTGTTTTGAGAGGAGACTGGAGTCTGAATGGCCATGTCCTCAGCTCCTTCCAGCTCCCAGACTCCCTCACCGTCCTGGGGAGGAAGTGACTATTGATTGGAGAGTTGGAGAATCTTATGGAAATTTCCCCAAAGGTGAGAAGGTGGGAGGATTGTGGTTTCCAGGGAGACCAGGGCTTGGCTGATTGTCTCCGGCCACCCATCTGGAGACCTCAGGCCTCCTCGTAGGATTTCCCTCCCACAACCATGAAATGTTTTTTAATCATGGTGTCTAATTACATTGGGCCGTGATGCCCCACAGACAGTCTGTGTCTTCAAGGTAACAGTTAGTTGAAAGCTCTGTTCTTGACAGTTTCACAGATCAGAACAAAGAAAGATCTCTGTTTTGTTAGAAATCAGTACAAGTCAAACTTCACAACTTGGCTTTGCAGAGATTCTTGCGGCAGGGGGAGACCCTTGAATGGGTACCGCACCTGAAAACGCCTCACCCCGGAGTGTCTGTAGAAGGACTGGGTCATTTCTGAGAGCATAGACTGAGTTCAGCAGTGGAGGGAGTGTCTAAGGAGGTGTCTTCTCCCGTTTGTTTGAGTCAGTCAGTGAATGTTCAGACTCTGTTAATCGCAGCGCTCCGGCTAAGCAGAGGCCGCTTCTGCTCCTGGGTGTTGCTCACACTACCTTCTGAGTATCCCCCTAGTGAGCCCACCAGGCTGCCCCTACCCTTGGGAGCGGGGTTCTGAACCTACTGGAGAAGGAACCGGGTCCAGGGAACCGAGGGTACTTTGGGCATTTCATGGGAGGTGCTGAGGGCCGGAAAGGTGGAGGAGACCATGGGGAGGGCTGAGCCTCCATACCGAGGCATGTGAGGAGGACGGGGAGGGGGGCAGGGGGCAGGGCCNTCTGCAGTGATTTTGGAGCCCCCCAAAATAAAGTCTCTCACTGTTTTCATTTCCCCATTTATGTCCTAAAGTGAAAAGTGATGTCGCTCAGTACTGGAATGGGTTGCCATTTCCTTCTCCAATTTATGTTCTAAGGAAGTCTCAAAAACAATAGAACGATGAGCTAACAATTAGTGGACACTTACTGCTGGATGTGGTGCTAATAGAAGCAAATTAACTTGAATCTTACTATAGAGATGAGAAACAGGGAGTCAAGAAGAGACTGGCTAAAATCACTAGCATCCCTGGAAGCAACAGTTAGAGTGACTGTGTGCACAACCAAAGTTGCATGCCCTTAGGAGTGACATTAGAGTCACTAAGCCACGTGGAAATAAACTTCATTGAAATAATCCAGCTAAGTCACTAAACAAAGAAATGTTAGACTGTGTGGGTTTTCAGGGTTACAACAATATATTACCTTAAAGGACTAGTTTTCTATCAAAAAGAGAGAGAGAAACTTGAAAAAAAAAAAAAAGTGTGACGTATACAGGAAAAAATGCATGCAGCAGACATTGTCTTAGATAAGGCCCAAATGTCAGACATAGCAGACAAAGAAGTCAAAAATATATTGTAAACATGTTCAAATTGTGATAAATATTTTTAAGGAAGTAAAAGGAGGTATGATGACAATGGCTCATCAGATAGAGAATATCAGTATCAAAACTAAATGGAAATTCTGGATTTGAAAAATGCAATAGCAGAAATGTAAAAAAATCACTTGCAGGTCTCAGCAGTAGTTTATCTGACAGAAAACAAACAAACAAACAGTGAATTGGAAGGCAGATAGATAAATATGCAATATAAAGAACAGAGGGAAAAAGAAAGAAAAAAAGGGAAATAACCTCAAGAAAAATGTAGGATATCATTAAGTATGGTAACATATATGTATTGAAGTACCAGAAAGAGAAGAGAAAAAAAGAGCAGGAAAAGTACTGGAAGAAATAATGGCTGAAAACTTCCCAGAATATAATGAAAAGATATTACACATCCATGAAGAACAACTCCAACTTGATGAAAACAAAGAACTCCATACTCAGATATTTCAACTGTTGAAATGTTTAAAGACAAAGGAAAAGAAAAAAAAAATTTGAAAGACTGGAGATAAAAAGGACCCAATTAAAAGAAATGTCCCTAATAACATCAATCAATAGCTTACTTCTAGTCAGAAATAGTGGAAATCAGAAGGCAATGAGAAGTCATATTTAAAATGCTGAAAGAAAAAAAAAAAAGCCAATAAAGAATTATACATAGAAAACTATCTTTCAGTAATGAAGGTAAAATAAATTCATTCTAAGATGAGCAAAACTGAAAATCTTTGTTGCTAGCAAAAACTCCTTACAAGGTTAATAAAGGAAAATATTTGTTAGATAAGCTACAAGGATAGATTGTGCAGCACAAAATATTGTAGCCATTATCTTACAATAACTTCTGCTGCTGCTGANGAGGACGGGGAGGGGGGCAGGGGGCAGGGCCAGGGGGTCACTGGAAGCTGCTGCCCTTCCAAGGGTGAAGCTTGTAAGGGACGTTGGTCCATGTCCGATACCTGTTACTACAAACCGTGCTGCTGGGTTAGCTGGTAGGCGGGTCACTGAAAACATTCTTGAGGATAAATGCAGGCTCTTTCCTGGGTGGGCACATGCATTAGTACCAAATGTCACCTTGTCGTGCCCACACCCCTCTTAGGTGCAGCTTGAGGTTATAACCAGGGATGGTTCAGAGGACATGTGTGGGTGAAGGTGGGTGGGCGGTGGGGATGGGGGCTCCAGCGAGCCTGGTAGGGATCCTGCCCCCACAGCCGCTCCTGGAGCAGGGCCCTGCGTGTCTGTGTCTGTGACGTGGGGACACAGTTCTGGGCTTATCTCCTGTGAATCACTCAACACAGTGCCCGGCGTGATGGTCACGGGGTCCTGGCTGCATCATGAGTTGCTCTGCAGGAGGAATTCCGGGCAGATGGAGGTGGGCACGTCTGGGACAGCACCCTGGGCCATCCGCCCTCAGCCCAGCCCTTAGCCCAGTCTGGCATGTTCTCAGTCCCATTGGCCAGGGGCTGGTCTGGACTGGGGTTCAGGGCTGCTGTGAGCGTGGCTGCACGATTAGACCCGGGGCCCAGGCTGACGCTGTGTGTTTGTCCAGGGGGACTGGCCATTCCCTAAAGGACCTCGCTTGTTCTGCTGCTGCCCAGGTGCTGGGGGAGGTCTTCCTTTCATCGCTAAGTGGTCCTAGCACCTGGTACCTCCAAGCAAGGAAGCCACACGGTTTTGGTTTGAAAAGCACCAAGGTGGACAGGTTGTAGCCATGGACCTCAGACCATAAAGGGGACTTCAGGTTTCCCTGTGGGCTATGTGCCGATGAGCTGCTGTATGGTGACTTAGAGCCCACTCCAGATGGCACTGCCCCAGGTGCCGGCTGTGCTTTCTGACAGCTCTGTAGCCCCGGGAAACAGGCCTCATCTGTGCCCTCCCGGCTGCAGCCCACCTGGCCACAAGGCTGCGCCAGTTTGGTGAGAGCTGAGGTGGGAAGAAGAGGGGACTGCAATCCATTGTCCTCTGGGGACTCCGCCTTCCGTGTGGGGGAGGGATTGACAAAGCTGCCCCCCTCCCTCCACTTTTGTGGGCTGCCATTGCCCAGGGAATGTTCTCACTTCCTTGAGAGCTGGTGGGGTGATGGTGAGCCCCGAGACCTCTCTTGATGACGTGGGTGTGTGCGGGAGGGGTCTGGGGCAGAGAGATGACTATTTCTAAAGGCTGTCTGCTCCTCGTGTGAATCAGGGCAGCCTTGGCCAGAGTTGGAGGCAGGTGGTCCGGGGGCTGTTTTGCACACAAATGGTCTGGAGTTAGAGGCTGAAGTCTGTTGTTTGAAGCTGGGCGGCACCAAGCTTTCCATTTATCCAGGAGGAAGCCGGGCTGGGGACGCGTGGGTCTCCAGGGCCCTGGATGGGTCGGCTGTGGGACCCTTGATCCTCCTGAGGGGTTGCTGCAGAGCCGCAGCCCACATCCCCCAATTTGCTCTGAGTTTGGGTGGCTTCCTCCACAGCCCAGTCAGAGCCTGTGGGGGTGGCAGGCCCCAGAGTTCCCGGTTGTGAAGGCCTGGGTGTGGGAAGTGTGTGTTCTATCATGGAAAGGGTTCCCCTGGGAACAGGCAGGATGGTGCCCGTTGGAGGGAGAACAGGGCTTTTTCAGGTGTCATGACACTGGGGTGTGAGCCCAGGTGAGCCTGTCTCATGAACGGATCAAAGGCCACGTACTGGTGAGTGGGGCCACCAGCGCTCAGCCAGGCAGGTGATGGGCAGGGCCCTCGGCTTCTCTAGCAGGTCCAAGGACATGGTGAGACCCCTGGTCTGAGGGAGGTCTGCCTGTGAGGGGACTCTCACTTCTCCTTGGCCACCAGCTGCCCAGAGTCTTGGCCCCACTGCCCAGCACCTGGGATTGGCCAAAGGAAGGGGACACCAGATGGGCAGGCCTTTCCCAGCAGCTCCTTGTAGAGGCCATGGTGGCTTCACTCAGTTGAAATGGGAGGTTGGGTGTGTTCCAGCTTCCATCCCTGAGTCTGATCTTCACTCTCAGAATGTGCTCAGATCTGAGTGTTCTTAGGCTCTGCCTGCTATCTGTCTTGAATACAATTAGTTCTTTAATTTTTTTGGATTACCTGGAATAATTTTGTAACTGTGCAGAACATGTTTGCTCCAGAAAGTCCTGTGAGGAGTTGTTGGAAACTGTCCTCAGCAATCCCTAGGCCATCTGCAGTGGTGGCAGGTCTCAGCTCCCAGGCTGTTTGTGGCAGTCTGCTGCGTGCGGCCCCTACCCAGGCCCCTTCCTCCTCTAGGTCCTGTCTGGGCCCCCTTCCCCCCTTGGAGTCTCAGTCTTGACCCAACTAAAGAGCTTAGAACTCTTGAGTTTGCTTTTCCATTTAACGCTTGGAAAAATACTTGAAGGGTTTGTCTGAGGAAAAGGCCAGTTTCTCCTGGGATCTCAGGCTTTGGGGGAGGAAGTGGGGCCATGGAGGGTGCAGAAGTTGGGGGAGCCTGGGCAAGCACCTGGCAATCTGTTTCTGTTCCTGCAAGCAGGGCCCTGAGGGACTGCCAGTCTATGGGGGAGACGGAGCCTTGATGTAGGATGTAGTGGCAGTACTGGGATGGCCTTCCAGCCACTCTGATGCAGGGTTCTGACTTTCACTGGAGGAACAAGAAGTGGGAGCGTTTAGAGCTCAGTCTCTGGTTGTGAGAGGGGGTTGGAGTTGGGATGGGAGGCTGGGTCCTGTGTGACTGGAGGACCGGACAGGGCGCTGGCCATGGTCCTGATCAGGAATCCTCGGCCGTTTCTCCCTGTGAACTCCGTGCAGGACCGTGGAGAGTGGGGGCTTTGTCCACGAGTGGCTGGCGCGGGGAAGGGGCTCCTGGGGCAGACGCATGGCCACCCTTTGTCTGGATCACTTGCTTCTGTCTCCAGATTCAGCTGTTTGTGCTTAGAGGGCTCTTTCCTCCTTGGTTAACGTTCTCCAAATGGTTCTCTCCAATCTGCAGTTTAATTAGCTGAGAGCTGAATTAATATCTTCTGGATGGAAACCCAGTGTTTCAGGCCATGCAGTGGGCAGACAGCACCGTGTGGTCTGAGAGAGGGGGCTGGCGGCCTCTTAGAGAAACACTTGGTTATGGTGCATTATCCTTTCTGATTCTGAATACTGCACACGTCTGCTGTAGGAGACGGAGAAGATGCAGAAAACCCGAGGAGGCACGTTTGTCATTCCTGATCTGTTTCTGAGCATCTGTGTTTCTCAAAGGAGATCAGATTCAGACTGTCACCCTCCTCCATGCTGACCGTGCACAGTGGGGATCTACCCATGGAGTCAGACAAGCCTCAGTTGGACGAATATTGGACTTTGTCTCTGTCTTCAAGGCTCCCCATCTCTCCAGAGCGGGCAAAAAGGTGGCCCTGTCCCAGATCCCTTACCCTATGCCCTTGGTGGCTGTGGGTGCTGGCCTGGTGAGGGGCCCTGGGGTCAGGACCAGGGCTGCCCCAGGAGGGGCCTTGTTAAAATGAGATCCTGACCGAGGGTGAGCCCTCCATTGCTGGAGGCATGAAGTGAAGGCTGAGAGGACATTGGGGGTGTCTGTAAAGGACCAGTGAGCTGGGAGCCGTGGGAGTGTGGTGAGGGGACCAGCCTGAGAGCTGCTTGGAGGGTCTTCAGGAAGAGTCTGGGGGAGCAAGCCTGGCCATCCCATCAACCTGGGGGCAGTGGGCGGGGGGTGACTCTGTGAGAGATCCTGAGTCAGGAGAACACTGGTTGGGGTGCCCTGAGCCCCGAGTGGCTCCTGTGCTCACAAAGGGGATGTTGAATACCACGGGTGTAGTCCAAACTGACCCCCCTCATTGGGGGAGCCCCTCTCCCCTGAAAGCTGGTGTCTGCCCTGTGTTCTGAGCCCAGTAACCTGTCCACTGCAGTGTGCCCTTGGGGGACCCCTCCCTAGCCCACTCCTGCCCAGGCTTCCACGTGGCGGGGCTCTGGGATCTGTAGGGGCCAGAGTCAGCCATGCTGACTGCCTGATCAGGGCAGTTCCCCAAAGGTGCCTGTGTTGGGGGCACACCTCCAGATGGGGCCCACAGAGTGAGCCGGGCCTGGGGGAGTCCGGGCCTTGCAAGGACAGAACTCAGTGAAGACCATGGAAGAAAACACACCTGGAGGGGACCCTCTCCCATGATTGAGGAAATCAACCAGCTAGTGGCTGCCTGCTCCCTGCGAGTGGGTTCTGAGGCTTCTCTACGGGAGGCTGGGGCCCTTCTTGCCCCCAGAGGCCTCAGAGCAGTGTCTTTCCTCTAAGGATGGGTCAGGTTCCCTGCTGGCAGGGGTGCGGGAAGCAGTGTGTGGGGAGGGGTGGGCTGTCTGAGACCTTCTCAGAGGGAAGCTGAGGCCCAGGTGAGAAGGCTGGCTCGGGCACAAGCACATGGATGGAGCTTCACCTGCTTCTTCAGAGCCTGACAACCTGGCCGTCTTTCTTCTGTAACCGAGGTGAAACTCACAGAATGTACAATTAGTCATTCCAAAGTGGCCAATTGGGAGTGTTTTTTGGGTTCACAGCGAGGGGCAGCCACCAGCTGTCTCTGGTCTTGGGACATGTTTTTTCCCGTCTAAGACACCCGAGCCCATCCAGTCTGTCTCCCCACTTCCAGCCCCTGGGGCCATAGCTCCTGTTCTGGACATTTCTTGGGAGCGGATCACATACTGTGTGACTTTCGCATCTGGCTTCCTTCACTGAGCGTCACGTGTTAAGGTTCATTCAGGTTGTGACCTGGGTCAGTGCTTTGCACCCCTTAAAGGCCAAGCATGTTCCACTGCAGAAGGGCCAGCTGCCCACTGTGCATCTGCTGATGACCTGTGGGGCGTCCCCCTCAGTTTGGCGTGTCTGGAGCTGCTGTGAACACTTGAGTTCATGGCTGTGTGTGAACACACGCAAACATTTCCTGTCTTTAATGAGTGCGTTTGCCGCCTGTGAACTCGTGTGTGGGCGGGCTCCCTGGGCTGTGCCGTACTCTCCTGGTCCCACGACCCCCACCCTTTGCCTTCAGAAGCCTCTGGGTCCGTTGGGCCTCTGTCCGTGGCCCCTTCTTGCCTCCTTGCTCCCAAACTGGTGGGTCTGCCCTATCGAGCCTTGTCTGATGGAGGCTGTGGGCCAGAGCTGACCTTGCCCTTTGTCAGGATGTGGGCCCACCCGTGTGCGGGTTCTGGCTGCACACTGAGGGAACGGATAAGCATAGCAGGTGAGGAGAGCCAGCACCAGGATGATCGGGGTGCCAGGAGAGAAACTGGAGGGAAGTGGGGGCCTCTTACAGAAGGTGACGCTGAGCACGGCACCTGGGCATGAGGAGGGGGCTAGCCCTGCACTGGGCATGCAGCAGAGAGTGCCAGGCAGTGGAGGAGAGCATGCAAAGGCCCTGGAGCAGGGGAGCTGGCAGGAGGAGATGGGCACTCCTCCAGGTGTCTTGGTGGGGTGTCGGATGGTGGGAATGGGGAACAGAGAGGTGGGTTGCAGTCAGGACACATTGGAGGAAGAGTCTGGTGGAGCAGGCCTGAGATGAGGTCTTGGCAGGGAGGACCCCTGATGGGGGCTGTGAGCCTGGTGGGGACTGTTGTGTCTGAGGAGGCTGGGGATGACAAGGGGACCCATCCATGTGTGCTGGCTGGTGGCGAGTGGACTCTGATGGGGGATGGAGAGGAAATTCCAAGGCCGTCCAGTGGTTAGGATTGCAAGCTTCCACTGCAAGGGGCACGGGTTCAACCCCTAGGCAAGGAACTGAGATCCTGCATGCCGTGTGGCTAAAATAAACACACAAACAAAAAATACCCCAAAACCTGTTTGACATGGGATGGAGGAGAGCACTCCAGTGGGCCTTTGTCCACCGCTGGGCCTGGATGTGAACAGGTGACTAGTGGAGAGTGGTACCGTGTGGAGTGGCCATCTTGGGGATGAGATGGGAGGGGCTGGGGAAGTGGCCTCTGCGGGTGCTGACCCGGTGGGTTTCCTGCAAAGGCCCCAGGGATGTTCCTGTCTGGCCTGGCCCCAGGGGACAGCCCTTCCTGTAGCTCCCAGAACCCCTGGGGCTTCACCACAGATATCTACTCTTTTGGGGGGTCCCTTGGACCCTGGGGCTTCTGACTGGTGCGTGGTCAGGGGACAGTGCTTGGGAAGGGTAGGACCAGACATTCACCAGATTCACCCTGTGGCTGAGGCTTTGGAGGACAAGGGCCATCTGAGGTACTGGCCCGTGGGAGCATAAGGGGTCCCCCGAGCATGCCTTCCTGCCCTGGGTGTTGGGAGAGAGTGGGCTGGATATGGGGGTTGCTGTGGGTGTGGAGGGAGAAGGCAATGGCACCCCACTCCAGTACTCTTGCCTGGAAAAACCCATGGATACAGGAGCCTGGTAGGCTGCAGTCCATGGGGTTGCTAACAGTCAGACACGACTGAGTGACTTCACTTTCACTTTCATGCTTTANGGAGGGAGAAGGCAATGGCACCCCACTCCAGTACTCTTGCCTGGAAAAACCCATGGATACAGGAGCCTGGTAGGCTGCAGTCCATGGGGTTGCTAACAGTCAGACACGACTGAGTGACTTCACTTTCACTTTCATGCTTTAGAGAAGGAAATGGCAACCCACTCCAGTATTCTTGCCTGGAGAATCCCAGGGATGGGGGAGCCTGGTGGGCTGCTATCTGTGGGGTCACACAGAGTCGGACACGACTGAAGCGACTTAGCAGCAGCAGCAGCAGCAGTTGGTGTGGAGTGACTTCTGGTCCAGCAGGGAGCAGGGGAAGGCGTTGGGGGCCAGGACAAGGGAGGCCAAGGTCATTTGTAGAGGCCTTGAATGCTGAGTCTGAAGCTGGACCTTCCCAGGGTCTGAGATTCCTGGGCCCGGGGCTGTCAGGTCCAAGGCACTGATTGAGCTCATGCTGTTTGCAAGGCTCCCAGCGCCCACCTCCTTCACCCCCATGGCCTTAGGCTCAGGTGGTGCTTCCAAGTGCCTTCTGTTCTCCTGGGCTGCAGTGGGCTGGGCGCTGCCCCATTGGTGGCCCGGGCTGCAGGGAAGAGGTCTGTGTGGAACCTTCAGCTCCCTCCATCCCTGGCAGGATACGAGTGGTTCCCTGCATCTGCTTTGCACCTTGAACAGCTGTCAGGAATCCAGGCTTCCTGTCGCTCCCAGAGATTGGACGTGGCAGTGGATCCTGGAGGCAGAGCAGTTTATTAGGCAGTGAAATTAGATTCCAGGCTGCAGCGCCGGCTGCTGTCCTGAAGGACGAGGCAGCGGGAGGTTCCCCAGGGACCTCACACTGGTGGCTCCCCCTCCCCCAGCCTCTCCTGGCTCCTGGGTCACCCGGCCCCCAGGGAGGCACAGTCTTATCAGAATGGACGTTATTCTGGGGACCCCACCAGTGGAAGGGGAGCTCAGGCTTGGCCCCCACGGTCACAGTGAGCAGCTTCACAGCCTCTGTGCTCCCTCTGTGCTCTCATCTGTAAAATGGACACACACCTTCCCTGTCTGTCAGTTGCTGAGTCCTTGGAGCATAGCAGACATGCTGTGGATTCCAGCCTGGGGGTGGGGCTCGATGTCAGTGACCCCTTCCCACTCTCCTCTCCCAGCTCTGGGGCCTGGAGGCAAGCAAATGAGTGATAGCAACACGACTATTTTTCCTCTCAACCTTGCTACTTCCTCCCAACTGCCATCTGCTTATGAGAGGTTATCTCATTAAGGGCTTCCCAGGTGACACTTGTAAAGAATCCACCTGCCAGTGCAGGAGACATAAGAGACGTAGGTTCAATCCCTGGGTCAGGAAGATCCCCTGGAGGAGGGCATGGCAACCCACTCCGGTATTCTTGCCTAGAGAATCCCATGGACAGAGGAGCCTGGCAAGCTGTAGTCTATGGGGTCACACAGGGTCAGACATGACTGAGCATGTACGCGTATCTCATTAAATATGTAGAATGAAGTGAGTAATCCCAGCTGCCTTTTGACTCAGTCTTTGGAGAGGGGGGAGTCTGGATTTTGGGGCCAACCTTGGGGGGCCAACCTTGGGTCTCTCCTGCTGCTTCGGATCCTGCAGGGCTGGGGCCAGCCCCACCCCCACCCCCCGCCGCGGCTGCTGGTAGACTGGGTGCTCTGGGTGGTGCAGGCCCGGCCGTGCACCTGGGCTGTGGTGGTTCTGGCTGATGCCCACTCTCCGGGTGGTGAGCAAGGTCCGCTGTGCCTACCTGCCCCGCTCCCTTGCCTGACCCCATCACAGCCTCTGGAGTCTGGGGCTGGGGACCAACTGCTCGAGATGCTTGTCTCCATGGCAACTCCTGCCAGGGAAGCATCCTGACATTGAATTCATTATCATAATTAGCCACCACGTACTGCCTTTGTGGACACCTCCTGCCACCACTCCTTTCCCTGCCTGGATAGTTCCTGGGCTGGAGGGCGTGAGGACTCCCCACCCCCAGGGCCTGGGGCTTCGGTCAGGTGGCAAGGAGAGGTGCAGGATGGTGCTGGGCATTAAGCTGAACCTTGCAGCAGACTGGCTGGTCTCCTAGTGTGCGGGGTTGGTGTGGACCCGCTCACCAGTCTGTCTGGGAGGAAGCAGACTCTGGGGCCTGGGGATCAGTGCCCAGGACACAGCTGGCCTCCCAGGGCCCCAGCGTTGTTGGCGGTGTATGCCCCACACCTCTGCAACTCCTCTCCTGAGGAGCAGCGGGGCAGAGGGGGTTTTTCTGAGACACAGCTGCCAGTTCTGAGGAGTCTGCCGGAGGCCAGAACCCAGGTCATGAAGGCCTGGCTCAGATTCCCCAGCATCTCCAGGATGCCCTGGTGCCCAGGGCCCCAGCATAACTGCATTGGGCACCTTGCGATGGCCACAGGGCTCAGGGTGGTCACCCATGTTGTCCTGTGGGAGGGCGGCACCTGCATCTGAGCTAGCCCCCTACCCCCACCAGCTCCATTGGGGAGCCAGGCCCCATTGAAGTGCCTCTTGTCACCAAGGATGCAGTGTCTGAAACCAGGAGGCCAGAGGTAAAGCCCCTCCTGGGCTTGTCGGGCCTCTGCCTCCCTGTCTCTAGATGGACATGGGTGATGGAAGTCTCAGGTGCCAGGCTGCAGCTGGGTGCTGGGTGGGGATGGCCACCAGTCACTGAGGTGCCCGCAGACGGGAGAGGCCTGGGGTAAGTGCTCCCATCAGCCAGCTGCCTGCGAGTGGCTGAGGACTGCGCGGGCATCATTGCACTTTGGAGGTGTCCCTCTAGATCTGTGGGGACCCCACCTGGACCTGGCAGCACGATGTTAGGGGTGCTTGATCCCTGGGGGCGTCTGCTGCCCTCCTCTGCTTCCTTCTTGTTGCCAAGTGGGCGTGCCTGCCTTTTTCCAAGCGTCCGTCCCGCTGCCTCCCCTGCACCCCCTGGCGGTGCCATCTGTGGCCATCTGTCCCAAAACATCAGAAACAAAACTGGGAGTGTGGCCGGCACTTTCTGGGGGAGGGGGGAGAAACGCTGTGAGGTTCCCACTTTGGGCTGCAGGTTTGTCTCCTGAGCTGTTGGTGGGGCTCCTAACAGCCTGGCCTCTGTCTGCTAGGAAGACTGGGACATTCTGGAATGTTCTGAGGTGCTGGCAGAGCCACCTCGAGGAAGCCAGGCTGAGAGGACCTGGTCACCTGGAGTGCTGGCCTTTTCTTTATTCTCTAGAGGAGTGTCCTTATGCAGCACAAGGAGCTGGCGTTCGTGGGTGCGGCCCTGGGCCCTGCCTCCCCGACTGACAAGGAGGACGTCAGGCACCCTGGGGACCCTGATCTCTAGTCTGGTCAGATTCGCCCTCTGCCGGGTCCCAGACTCACTGTCCACCCCTTACCTCCTCCAGGGCCACCCCACTTACTCTTCCCTCTGTCAGGAACACCTTCCCTTCTCTGTTGGCCCCACCAGCTCTTCACCCTGCAGTGTGATGGACACCTCCCCAGGGAAGCCCACCGAGTTGTGTGTCCCCCAGCTCCCAAGTCCTGGTACTGAGCTGAGCTGGGCCGCAATGCCCCTTCTGAGGTGGGTGACCCACCTCAGTCTCTCCCACCACCCAAGCCTTGCTTGGCATCCTGACCCACGGCCCTGGGATCTTCTTCAACCCTGGCAGACCCTCTCTGGGCATGTGGGCTCCTTCTCACCAGCAGAGTTGAGGGCAGAGATTTGTGGATATAAGGCACATGAGACATCTGGACATTTTTGTCCCTGGGCTCAGCTAATTGAATAAATTGGCTAATGAACAAAGGAAATTAATTGCGGTTTTGAAATGTGACCGTTTCCCCGCATGCCTTTTGTCTGTGCCAGCGGCCTTCAGATAGAGCTGGGGGTGATGATGGAGCCAGGGACACGGATGGGGCCAGGGACGATGACAGAGCTGTCTTCAGGGGGCCATGCTCCGAGGAGGGGCTGGGTCAGCCCTGTGAGGGAGGTGGCCTGTGTCTCTCTGGGCCTTGTTGCCAGGCCTCTTCCAGGCACGTGGGCAGGATCACCAGAGGTGACCCTGGATCTGGCCGAGGCTCAATAGGCCTTACTGCTGAGCACCCCCTCGGTGATTCTGGCCAGACTGGGCAGGCCAGGCCCACGTCACTGTCGCCATGGCCAGGCTGAGTTTGGACCATGTGGTGTTGGCTCTGAGGGTCTCATTCCCCACCCCACCTCTGCCACCAAGGAAGCCAGTGGTCTTTATGCCCAGGGAAGGTGGAGTTGGGTGCCTGCGGTTTTCCAGGTGGTGATAAAGTGGGAGAGCACCTCAGGAGCCCTAGATCCCTGTCAGCAGCCCTCAGGGGCTCTGCTCCCTGGGATCCCAGCCCCACCCTGTCCCCTTTGGCTGGACGCCTGCTGCCCAGCAGGTCCTGGTTCTGGAGACTGACCAGCTCTCTGTGCCCCCTCCCAACACTGCCTGCAGGCAAGTTCTGGCAGCCAAGGATGCTGGACGGCATGGGTGAAGCTGGCGTGAACTAGGGGACTGGCAGTGTTTACCTGTGAGCCTGGCAAGGACAGTTGTGGGCAGGGATAGGGGACCATGCCTGGGGTGCCTTGCTTGGGGGTGGGCTGTGGCATTTGCCCAGCAACCCAGGAGGCAGTGCCCCTTGTTTGCTCTGAGAGCTTTGGGAGAGGACAAGGGACATGTGGTGGGTGTTCCGGAGAGCAGATGAGGCTGGTCATCGCCATGGAGCCCTGGGGGGCGGGTGTCCCCTGCTCTGAGCGCCCGGCCTGGCTGACCGCCCTCTGCTCGGTCCCCAGGTTCCTGCTGGTCTTCTCCTGCCTTGTGCTGTCCGTGTTCTCCACCATCAAGGAGTACGAGAAGAGCTCTGAGGGCGCGCTCTACATCCTGGTGGGTCCCGCAGGATGGCACGGAGGGCCTGATGGCACTCGAGGCCGCGGGTGGCAGCCTGTCCTTGATCCCGTTGGTCTGACCCTCCAGGTCCCCCACTGGCAGGGACCCCCACCCTCCTGGCACCCACTGTTCTTCTTGGTAGCCCTTCGGTTCCTCCCAGCCTCCCCTCCTGATGTTGGTGATACTGCAGCTTCCTCAGCCTCCACCGGCCCCTCCCCACACACCCCAGCACCCCATTCTCAGACTGTTCCCCACCCTTTGTCATCACAGCACCTGACATCCCCGCCCCCACTGGCCCTTTGCCCTTTCCCACCTTCCGTTCTCACTGGAGCCTGTAGGCTCAGGTGGCCCCCTCCGCCTCGGAGTGTGGGGTGTTTCCCGGCAGATATGGGCATGGGGTGGGGGTTGTGAAGCTCACAGCACTCCTGTGATGGGTAGGGGTGGGCGCCATGGCAACTGTGGGGTAATTTCTGTGTTGCTGTTGGTGATAGGAGGCAGGGCTGCAGGGAGGCTGATCCTGCATCCAGATGCATCTCTGGGGGGTCCTCCCCCCACCTGCCCTGTGTCCTGGAGCTGCCCCAGGCCTAGGAGCACCCCCCACTTGCCAATTACCTGAGACCCTCCATCAGCTCCGCCCTCTGTGCCCTGCACGCACACCAGCTGCACAGGACAGGGACCCCGCACTCATACCGGCTTCTCAGGTCCATGCACGCACGCCAGCTACACAGGATGGGGGCCCCACACCAGCTACACAGGATGGGGGCCCCACACTGCCTAGACAGGATGGGGGCCCCACACTGGCTAGACAGGACAAGGACCCCGCACGCATGAAAGCTACACAGGATGGGACCATGCACTCATACCGGCTACACAGAACGGGGCCCCACACCAGCTACACAGGACGGGACCCGGCATTTATGGTGGCTATGCAGGACAGGGACCCCACACCCACACCGGCTATACAGGTCCATGCACGCACGCCAGCTATACAGGATGGGGGCCCCACACAAGTTGCACAGGACAGCCCCCCACCCACTATAGTGGCTCAGCTGCTGTGTTGCCTGCAGGAAATCGTGACCATCGTGGTGTTTGGTGTGGAGTACTTCGTGCGGATCTGGGCTGCGGGTTGCTGTTGTCGGTACCGTGGCTGGAGAGGGCGGCTCAAGTTTGCCNACAGGATGGGGGCCCCACACCAGCTACACAGGATGGGGGCCCCACACTGCCTAGACAGGATGGGGGCCCCACACTGGCTAGACAGGACAAGGACCCCGCACGCATGAAAGCTACACAGGATGGGACCATGCACTCATACCGGCTACACAGAACGGGGCCCCACACCAGCTACACAGGACGGGACCCGGCATTTATGGTGGCTATGCAGGACAGGGACCCCACACCCACACCGGCTATACAGGTCCATGCACGCACGCCAGCTATACAGGATGGGGGCCCCACACAAGTTGCACAGGACAGCCCCCCACCCACTATAGTGGCTCAGCTGCTGTGTTGCCTGCAGGAAATCGTGACCATCGTGGTGTTTGGTGTGGAGTACTTCGTGCGGATCTGGGCTGCGGGTTGCTGTTGTCGGTACCGTGGCTGGAGAGGGCGGCTCAAGTTTGCCCGGAAGCCCTTCTGTGTGATTGGTGAGGCCCAGTGGGGGTAGGTGGGCAGGCTCAAATGCAGGACCAGCTCTTTCTGGAAGTTTCTTCCCACCTGCCCTCTTGGCATCAGAGCCCGTGGTTGATGTGGCCTGAGTGCAGGGCAATGAGGTGCTGGCAGCCATGCCTAGGGAAGGGTTGGGCTGGGTGGACTGTGGAACCAGGCCATGCTGGCACTTTGTGTGCATCCATCCTTCTGGAGCCCTGGTGGGGGCTGCCCTTCTGCAGCAGAGGGCCCGCCCCCCCAGCTCCACCATCTCCCGCAGACATCATGGTGCTCATCGCATCCATCGCCGTGCTGGCTGCGGGTTCCCAGGGCAATGTGTTCGCCACATCGGCGCTCCGGAGCCTGCGCTTCCTGCAGATTCTGCGCATGATCCGAATGGACCGGCGGGGTGGCACCTGGAAGCTGCTGGGCTCCGTGGTCTATGCGCACAGCAAGGTGAGGGCGCTAGGCCAGGGTGGGGAGGGCTGGCCAGGCATGACGCAGCCCCTCGTTTCCTCTGGGCGTCTTCCCATGACTTGACCCTTGACCTCGTCTCCCCAGCTTTTCTGCCAGGCCTGGTCCACTTGGGTCCCACCCAGAACCGGCTGGCTCCGTGGTGGGGGATGTCCTGGATTAGTGCCCATCCCCCAGTCACCTGCCCATTAGGCTGAGGCTCGTGGTGGCCACTGGCTGTGGGACCTGTGAGGTGGCTGCAGTCCCAGGTCCTTCCCAGTCCCTACCTGTGTTCCCAGGAGCTCCACAAGCCCAGATCCCACCCTGCCAGGTTGTGCGGAGAGGCCGTCCTGCTGGTGGGTGGGCTTATTGGCCCCCAGCCTCCTCCCCACTGTCCTTCCTGTCTGAGGCCCCGAGGCTGGGCCTTGGTTGACAAGACAAAGTAGGAGTCTCCCTCAGCCTCAGGGAAGTTTGGGTAGGCCCCAGCAGGCCCAACATTCTCCAGCCTGCCTGCCTAACAGCCGTTCAGGACCACTCCCTTCCTGGGTGGATGCGGCTCTGGGCCATCCCTGCCTGCTATCCTTTAGGGGTGAGGTACACAGGTGTGGGACCACCCAGGGCTGGGGCTGGGGCTGGAAAACCAGCTGCCTCTCCTGTCTGCCCAGGCTTGGGACTCCCGGGGACTCTGCAGCTGGCTCTCGGGAGGCGTACCTGCCCCGGAAGCCCAGGGGACCCAGAGCTCAGTGAACCTCGAGCCAGATGGGGCCCCGTGCTCCTGGGCAGGTTGGGCTGGGCGCCAGTTTGCTGGCTGTGACGTGGCTATCTCTTTCAGGAGTTGGTCACTGCCTGGTACATCGGCTTCCTCTGCCTCATCCTGGCCTCGTTTCTGGTGTACTTGGCAGAGAAGGGGGAGAACGATCACTTTGATACCTACGCGGACGCACTCTGGTGGGGCCTGGTGAGTGTCTGGCTTCTGGGGCCAAGGAGAAGGGCCTTCAGCAAGGACGTGCTTGCCGGGCGTGCCCTGCCTGGGGTCCCTCCTGCCCATGGTCTGAGATTCCCCCCACCCCTCCCCACGGTGCCCCTAACTGCCCAGCCTTGGGCAGCAGACCCTCAGTTCTCCTGTCTGACCTGGCTGGAGACATCTCTCTGGGGCCACCGGCTGGCTGTTTCTGACCAGAATGCCACATGGAGGTGGCGTCCCAGGTGGGCCGTGGTGGGGGTTGCACTGGTCTATGTGGGGTGGCAAGAAGCCTGGCCCTTGGAGCCTGTGCCCAGCCATGGCCGGTCATTTCTTTCTCCGCTGACCAACCTGTGTGATCTCTGTGATGGAGGGGGAGGGGCGGTGCTGCCTATCATGTTGATGGAGGAGAGTTTGAAAAAGGGGAACTAGACCCCCTGACTCAACCTCCCAGGCTGCTCCTGACGAGGGGGACTCCATCCAGAGCTGGTGAACTTCTGGCCCATGCTCACGGCCACCTACCTCCTGGGCCCCTCGAGGGTTCCTCTCCTGTCATGGTGCAACGGCCTCTCCCGAGAAAAGGCTTTCTGGGCCGCCCTTCAGAGGGCCCCGCAGACCTCGACCCCAATTGCTCGAGCCAGGACCTCTGTCTGGCTCTTTGTCTTTTTCCATGGACACCCCCAGGGGTGGGGCCGGAGTGCCCCTCCTTTGTGACCTCTTCTGGGGGTGCTGGACACTCAGACGGGCAGCCCCTTCTGTGTATTCCCCACCTACACCCGGGGTTTCCTCTGTGAACTTTATTCTCATTTTAGTGTTTCATTTTTGGCCGTGTTTCTTGGTGTGTGGGGGTCTTAGTTCCCAGACCAGAGACTGAACCTGGGCCCTCGGCACTTTCATTGTCGAGTCTGGACCAAGAGACCTCCAGGCAAGTCCCTTCTCTGTGAACTGAAGACTTTAAAGTTTCCCTCTGCTCTGTGATGGGATGAGATTGGCTCCGCCGCATCATTCTTGGGAACCGTTCCACCTGAGATCCCCTTGTTCTTCTGTGTGGACTGGTGGTCCTTGGAGGGGCCTCATGGGCACTGGGGGAGTCCCCCCACCGCCTCGTTGTCCAGCCGGCCTCCCGAATGCTGGCCGTGAGCACTGGCCTTGAATGCTGGCCCCGAGGGCTGAGCCCCAGCAATCCCCCCACTCCCCCAAGTCTGCCCTTGTTTTGGGAGTACATGACCTTCTGAGGGAGAAGTTCGTGAGACCCTGTGTGTGGAGGTGCCCCAGTTCCATGCCCCTCCTGGCAGCTGAGCCCCTCCTGCTCTGGCCTCAGCTCACAAGGCCCCCCTCCAAAGGCCCCCGGATGAGCCCTGAGTGTCCTCTGAGGGTCCCTAGGCCCTATCACCTCTCAGGCTCTGGCTTTGTCTGGCTGGAGGCCGGCCCTCCTGGGTGAACCTGCCCTGCTCAATTCAGGTGTAAAATGAGAGTGGAGGCTGAACACCCGCCCCCCGACCCCCTGTTGGAGAGTTTCATTTTGCTTCTTGAGCGGGGAAGGGTGGCTGGTGGTGACCCCGGGCTCACAGGCCCCATGTGGGTGGCATGGGGTAGGGGTCTGTCCAGTTGCCCTGAGGCCTCGGAGGGGGCCCTAGCTCCTGCCAGGTCTGGCTGAGGATGGGCTGTCTGTTCACAGATCACCCTGACAACCATTGGCTACGGGGACAAGTACCCCCAGACCTGGAATGGGAGACTCCTGGCGGCGACCTTCACCCTCATCGGTGTCTCTTTCTTTGCTCTTCCTGCTGTGAGTCCTGCCCTTCCTTCCTTTGCTGGGGACAGAGTCTGGCCTCCTCAGTGACCACTGCTCTCCTTGGGGTCACAAGGGGCAGGGCAGGGCCCTCCCCTTACTGCATCTGTGGGTCTCAATCAGCGCCTCCAAGCCCTGGGATTGACCAGTTGGGTGCCTGTGGCCAGGAGCGTTGCTGTGGGTGACACGTCTCTGGCAGGTCTCCTGCAGAAGGCATTAGGGCCCTGTTAGCCCTCCACCTGAAGCTGTGCAGGGCATCGGGGAGCTGGTGCTGCTGCTGTCGGGTGGTCTTCTCTGAGACCCAGGGCCTCACCCCCCCGCTCATTGTAGTGTAGACAGAATGGGAAGGATGGTAACCTTTGTGACCAGATGTGTTCAGAGTGGGCCTGCCAGGCTCCTGTGAGGATGAAGCCCCCCAGTCTGTCTCCTGGTGACTAGGGGCTGGGGGTGGGGGCGAGAAGGCGGAGCCAGGAGTGTGCAGGCAAGGTGGGGGGGCTCTGGTCCTCCGGTGCTGTCTGACCCCAGTGACTTGCAGGGCATTTTGGGGTCTGGCTTTGCCCTGAAAGTTCAAGAGCAGCACCGTCAGAAGCACTTTGAGAAGAGGCGGAATCCCGCAGCAGGTCTGATCCAGGTGCGTCCAGATAGTCCCCGTGTGGGCCCCACACGGACCCATGGGACCCCAGGCCTGGGCCCGCGGTGTTGGAGCGAAGCCCCACTGTGTGTTTGTCTCCTGTCGGGCAATTCAAGTCTGTGCTGAGAACCGCTTAGCTGCTTGCAGTGGCCCGGCACCTGCGGCACAGGTAGCCTCAAGGCCAGCGGTCTACAGGCCCTGGGCCAGGCTGTCCCCGGTGCCCCGAGCCGGCCCCTCACAGCACCGACGCTGCCTTACACTTGTGGAATTGGGGTTCAGTGACCCCCATGCAGGTAGGTGGCAGAGCCCTGTCCATGCTGCCCAGCTTGCACCACCCATCCCGTCCCTGGGGTCACAGTGGCCGTGCAGCACCCAGCAGTGCTTCCTGAGCCATCCTGAAAGTGCGGTCCGGGCACAGGCTGCCCGAGGGGCCGAGGCTCCTGCGGCCCTTCCCAAGGACTGGGGATCCAGTGGACCTTTGGCACTGACTGGCCTTTACTACAGGCTGGACACTGGCCTGGTCCCTCACATGGCTTTCTTTTTTAAAGATATTGTCTTGCCCAGGTTGCAGCCTACTTTTGTGTGTACATGTATACCTGTCTTTCACTGTGAGAACTGCAAATGACTGCTTCTTTTAAATGCAAAAGAGTGTAAAGAAGAACAAAAATGCCCACCCCTCCATTGACAATAGTCCCACCCACTATTGACACCAAAGTCACAGCACTCCCAGTGGTTACAATGTTAGAGAAGGAGCGGGGCCTGAACAGACAGCACTTCCCCGCAGCCCCCTCCTCTCTGAGAAGCTCCGAGTAATTGGGGGAGGGCCAGAGATGGGGAGGAATCAGGGAAGGACCCCCACACACTGGGGGCTCCACGAGGCCACACATGTCCAGCACTGAACGCAGGGTCAGAAGTGACTGGAGAAGACCGTAAGTGCTTACCTCACCTGATTTCATGCAGTAGGAAGTCAGCCTCTGAGACTTTGGTTTCTTAGATATGACACCATAAGCACGAGAGATGAAAGAAAAACTTTTGTACATCCAAGGGCACTATTTGAACTGTCTCCTTAGAGAGTGAAGAAATAACCCACAGGATGGGAGAAAATATTTGCACATCAGATATCTGATAGAGATCTGGTATCCAGAATAAATGAAGGACTCGCAACTCAATGGCAAACAGACAAACGACCCAACTAAGAAATGGGCTAAGGATTTAAGTAGACGTCTCTCCAATATACCAGATGGCCCATAAGAATGTGAGAAGATGTTCAGCATCGTTCTGCATGGGGGAAATGCACATCAAGAGTCCTCATGTCCACCAGGATGGGTCACAATTTAAAAAAAGTGTTGATGAGGATGTGAAGTCAGAACCCTCATACATCGCTGTGGGAGTGGGTGTGAAATGGTGTGGCTGCTGTAGAAGACAGTTTAGTGGCTCCTCCAAAGGTTAAACCTGTCACACGACTCAGCAATCCCACTCTTAGGTGAACACCCAACAGAACTGGAGACAGGCATTTAACCAAAAACTTTCAACGCAGGTGTTCACAATGGCACCATTCACAGAAGCCAAAAGTTGAAACACCGCCTCAGCCAGTGAAAGGGTGCGGAATATATGGTCCGTCCACAAGCTTGAATCTTCTTCTTCTTGTTTAGTCACTCAGTCGTGTCTGACTCTTTGTAACCCCATGGACTGTAGCCCATCAGGCTCCTCTGTCCATGTGGTTTCCCAGGCAACAATACTGGAATGGGTTGCCATCTCCTTCTCCAGGGGATCTTCCTAGGGATTGCACCTGCATCTCCTGCATTGCAGCAGATTCTTTACCACTGAGCCCCCTGGGAAGCCCCATGCTTGAGTGTCTAGCCTTAAAAAGAACAAGCCTCAGACATGGGCTCCACCAGGGACAGGCCTTGGGAACATGCTAAACAGAGGGAGCCAGACCCAGGAGGCCTGGCACTGAAATTCTATTGCTAGGAAGTGTCCAGCGTGGAGAACCACAGAGACTGGCGCAGATCAGGGATGGCAGGCCAGGGGTGGAGGGAGTGGGAAGTCATGCTGGTGGGTTGGGGGCCCTTGGTCTTGAGGTGGTGAAAGTGTGGTGTTTGTCAAGGGGACATCTGCACAGCATCAGAAACGAGCTTAGCACCAATCAACTGTGCCCTTTAAAAGGGTGAATTTTACATTATGTGTATTTTACTCTGATTAACAAGAGTTGGGAGCAGAGGCCAGGCCTGGCCAAGGCTGGTGTAAGGGGCAGGCTTGTGCCCTGCAGGGGTCCAGCCTTACAGTGGAGAATGTGGCCCATGTCCTTGGCTCTGGCCTTCACCTCCTGTCCCCCGGGGAGGGCAGGAAGGTGACCATGATGCCGAGTGATGGCTGCCAGGCATTTGGTGGGACAGATGGAAGGGAAAGACCTGGAGTTCCATGCAGACTCACTGCTGGGTCCCCCCTCCCAACTCCACTCTGCAGAGGTGATTGTGGCCCATGGGGGCGGGAGTGACACTGGGCTGCTGTCCAGAGGCCAGTGCACAGGGATGCGTGGGGGCGAAGCCCCAGGAGAGGCGGGAGGGCCCCTAGCGCCCGCCTGACCCCCGTCCTCTCCACAGTCTGCCTGGAGGTTCTATGCCACCAACTTGTCACGCACGGACCTGCACTCCACGTGGCAGTACTATGAGCGCACGGTGACGGTCCCCATGTACAGGTACCTCTGCCCCCCACCACGCTGCCTGTGTGCCCCCATTTGTTCTGAATCCCCATTTTCAGTTGTTCATCATTTGTTTGCTTTTTGTTTCTTTTTCTTTAAAACATGTACTTTTCAAAACCGAATCGTGTGTGCTTTATTTTGTTAACTTTGTTCTCTGTTTTATAGTTTGCAGCTTTTATTTTTCACCTTCATTCCGCCCCTGCTTAGTGTCCTTGCTGTCAGGGGTGTAGTGCGTGAGTCTGGTGGACACGGCCCCCTGAGCTCACGGAGGTAAATGTGGCTGCTTCCATGGACCGCAGCCTGGTGCAGCCCCGCTGGTGGGGGGCCCTGTGTTTAGAAGCAAAAGGATAACCTCGACCCTCTGACCCGTAGCGAGGGCCAGGGTCTCTGTTGAGGAAGGAGAGACCCCTGGACCACAGAGAGACCCCAACAGGACAAGGTGCAGATACCCCCAGGATCCCTGCGGGGGAGAGAGGGTCCTGAGGGCCGCATGGACAGTGGACACCTTTCCAGGCTTTGCCCCTGGGGTGTGTTGGTGCCAGGCCCGGGCTCAGAATGAGGTCCGAGATGAGAAGGGTGGGGGCCTGGCCAGAGTCCATGAAGGTCAGGTGCCCTCTGGTGAACACTGAACTCTGGGTCCTCTCAGCCAGGAGAGTCTCCTTACCTGCCCCTGGGTGTCCACCCAACGGAGCCCTCACTGGGGCAGAGTCCTCCTGCAGGTCCCCACCTGCCTCTCCCGGGATCTGTCACCTGGGAGACAGGGCTGCCCACTCCCCTCTCCAGCATTTGACCCATCGCACTTCCGGGGACACTCAGTCTTGGGGTGCTGGGGCCAAGGGCACTCGCTCTCACCCCAGGCCCTGTGTTCCCAGTCCTCAAGGCAGGACCGACCCTCGTGCTAATTTTCTTTGTTCTGTTGTTTCCCCCACTTTCCTCGACTATTTTTTTCATTTCCTTTTTCTTCTCCCGTTCTTTTACAATCTTCTGTTCCTTTCCCTTTGTGTGTGTGTGAAAAACACTTGAAAGCTCGCAAACTCAAACCTACGGGGCCTCCAGGTAGGACTGCATGGGCGGAAAGCGTGTGGTGTGATTCTGTTCTGTTGGGGACTGTCCCGGGGCCCCCTGAGCCAGCCCTGCCCGGCCTGTGGCCCCTACCTGGAGCCACACGCCCCCTCCTCGCTCCCCTGGCCCCCTTTCCTGATGGCCCCCCCAAGCTGCTTTCTTGTGCTGGATCTGTCTGTCCAGGTGTTTTCTGTCCCTTGTTCTGCTTCCTGCCTGTCTCAGTGGCTGGGGTCCTGCCCCTGCGCCTCCACCCTGCCCCCAGGGCCCCACTTATGCCCAGTGCAGAGGTAGTGGAGACAGGGTATTGGCCGTCCCAGTTTGGCGCACCCCCAGTTAGCCCCCAGTCCTGGCAGACGGTCCTGGGCTTGGGGTCTCTCTCTCTCTGCACCCACTCCCCCAACCCCGAGTCTTCCCACTGCAGTGAGAGTGAGACTTGAGGCCATGGACAGAGGGTCCTGTGGCCCATCCATGTAGCCCCACTGACTGTGTCTGCACCGGACAGCTTGCTTCCTGGGGTCCCCTGTCTAGACCGGGGTGCCGAGCTGCTCCAGGAAGGGTCCCCTGTGCCCTTTGTAGGCCCTGCTTTTCCCCTCAGAGTGGTGGCACCGTACTCCGCCCTGCAAAGCAGGGCACTCTCTCATCCTCCCTTGGTGCCCTCTGTGGGAACCTGTCAGAGTTAATCCTCTGCTCCCAGAAGGGAAGAGGGGGCCAGGCAGGGCCAGGCTCTGCAGGCAGGAGGGCCTGACCCTTCCCCCAGAGGCGGGGTGGAGAGGGAGCAGTGTCCTTCCCGGCTGCTGACCTGGGACTCCTGGGGCTCCAGGTGGGGGGACCCTGCTTCAGACCCTGACAGCCTCCTCCCAGACCAGCAGCCCTTTGGTTCACCTAGTTCCGCAGCACCACATCCACCGACATCTGGGGAGACACCTCTACCCAGCCCCAGCCTTGGGGACTGGTAGTGTTCTCTGCAGCCGGCTGACCCCTAGACTAACACTGCTCGCTCCTGTGTGTCCCACCCCCGTCGCCCGCTGCACCCTCGTCCCCCACGACTGGACTTTGTGTGCGTGGCCCTCGAGTGTGTGGTGCCTGCACGTCCTTGCCCGTCTGTGTTCTGTCCCCTGCCGCTCTGTGTCCAAGGCATGGCGTCCTAACTGCGTGTCCCTGCCCTTGACCCACATGTGGGGGCTGACTGGGTCCAGCTGCCCAGGGTGTCTGCTCCAGGCCATGGTGGGTGCTCAAGGTGGTGGGGAGACCAGCTCTGCCCCAGTGTCCACTCCTGGGGCTCTGCTGTACCCATGGCTTGAGCCGACTGAACTGCCCAGGCCTCCTGCTTGGTCTGGACCTAAGAGGACAGGGGACAGCCTTGGAGAGGAGTGGGGAGAGGGAAAAGGAAGCCGAGCGTTCCCAGGATCCAGGCCTGGCAGGGCTGGGGCTGCAGAGGGAACAGAGAGGTGGGGCCACACCTGCTCGCCTGGGATGGCAATGACCAGGGCAGGGCTGGGGGAGGGGCATTCCTCTGGGTGCTAGGGGCATGGCTGGACAGGGGGGGAGTTGGGAGAGACCAGAGCAAAGTTGGAAACTGACTGGCGGGGGCAGGTCAGGGCTGCGGGTACAGGGGGTCAGAGATCTTCCTGTTTCGGGGACAGTGGGGAGTCCGAGCGGAAGGACTAGAGCGAGTCAGAGGACGATGGGCATCTGGGGAGCGGGGACATGGGGTACGTGGAAGGGCCGGGAGTGGGCAGAGGCTGGAGCCAGGGTGTGTGGGGAATGGTGGTACTGCGGGACACAGTGAGGATGCCTAGGAGAGGCTTGGACACAGTTGCCCAGGAGCGTGAGGGGTCCCCGGGGTCAAGAAGGCCTGAGGCTCAGGACAAGGTTTGGGGGCCTGGGGCTCAGTGGGGATGTCACAGACAATGGGGGTGTCAGAGCAGGTGGGAGTTCACTGACAGTAGGGGGTCACAGAGCAGGTGGGGTACAGAGCAGGTGGAGGCTGAGTCGGGAAGGAGAGACCAGTGCCTGGAAACTGACAGGGTGACTGATGGACAAGATGGAAGCTGAGGGTTGAAAGTGTCCAGGAACCAGGTGGGGNTTGCCAAAATAGAGATCTGGTGTGCAGCTCTCCGTGGGGTCGCAGAGTTGGACACAACTGAGCGACTGAACAACAGCTCTTACAGAGATATTAAGAGGATTAAGCCAGGTAATATTTGTAAAGCCCTTTACTCATTCTCAATAAGTGCTGATTGTTATTATTGTAATTGCTAGGATATGAGAGTGTCCTTTTTCTGAATGAGGACTCTGAAACCTCAAAGAAGTTAAGCAACTTGCTCAAGGACACCCAGTTAGGGCCGACTAACATCCATCTAACTTGGAAGCTTTGCTCATTACCTTCTGCCACCCTGAGAAGGGGAAGGAAATGGCAACCCACTCCAGTGTTCTTGCCTGGAGAATCCCAGGGACGAGGGAGCCTGGTGGGCTGCCGTCTTTGGGGTTGCACAGAGTCGGACACGACTGAAGCTACTTAGCAACACCCTGATACAGAGTGGGCTTCCCTTGTGGCTTAGCTGGTAAAGAATCCGCCCGCAACGCGGGAAACTTGGGTTCAATCCCTGGGTTGGGGAGACCCCCCTGGAGAAGGGAAAGGCTACCCACTCCAGTATTCTGGCCTGGAGAATTCCATGGACTATATAGTCCATGGCATCCCAAAGAGTTGGACAGGACTGAACGACTTTCACTTTCACCCTGAGACAGAGAAGGTCCGGATGCTCCCAGATCAAACCCAGCTCCAGGATCCCAGTCCTTGGGTCTGGCATCTGAGCCCCAGCCCTGCCAACCGCTCCCTGAACCTGGTGGCTTCACCTGATGACAGTAAGGCGGCTGAAGCACGGCTGCAGCTCACGCACGCCGAAGTCGTTGAGGTTGTTGTTGTCCAGGTCGAGCGCCAGCCGCTTGCGCAAGTGATGCAGGACGAAGGAGAGGGCGCTGCAGTCAGCTGAGCAGGCATTGCAGAAGGTCAGTTTGAGGTAGTTGGCGCAGATGCCCCTGGCCGCCAGCTGCCCCACCTTTTCACTCTGCGTCTCGTAGATGCAGCGCAACATCCAGATAAAGGTAGGCAGGGCCTGTACCTGGTTGAAGCCCCCAGACTGAACCCGGGGCAGGTTCTTCAGGTGGGAGCGCAGGCTGGCAAACAGGTGAGTCCACAGGGCCTTGCGTTTTCGCCGCAGGGCAGCTGTGGGCACCAGGTGCCGCAGGAGCTTCTGTTTGCCTTTGGACAACAGCCCGCACAGGAAGAGGTTGGTGAAATGAAAGTGATCCCTGTTCTTGAAGGGGTCTTCCCCATGCAGGCCGTGGCCCCCCAGACACTGGACAGGGAGAAAAGGAGGAAAGCAGGTCGATGTGGCCACAGCCTCCTCGGGAGGAGTCCACTCCTGGAAGAACCTGAGCAGCTCCCTGGTGCCCACCTTGTCGTCCACCACTAGAAAGAGGGCAGCAAAGAAGGCCTGGAGGGTTAGGTGGAAGAACTCATAGGACTGCCGTTCCTCTCCGAGGCCCAGCTCCGGCACGGTCCGAAGGAAGCCCAGCTGCAGGTCCCCTTCCCGCACCTCCGACGCCTGCACCTCGTCCTGGTTGAAGACGAAGAGGCTCTTCTCCATGCCCCTGTGAGCCACCCGGCCCAGCGAGCACAGGGTGTCCCGGCCGGCGCGGAGGGTCTCCGTCTGGCTCCGCGTGTTCTGCTGCACCAGGCTGGTGGGCTGCGTCCTGTTCAGGTGGACCTCGGTGACCAACAGGAAGATGTCAGTCAGCGTCACCGTGAGATCAGGCAGCTGCGGGGAGCTCTCAAAGGCGTCGTGGAAGTGCTGGAAGCACCGGAAGATGATCCAGCAGAAGAGGGGCACCGCGCACAGGCTGCAGAGGTTGGGGTTGGCCTCCAGGTGATCCAGCAGGCGCTGGCGCACGGCGCGCTCGGGAAACATCCTCCCGGTGTAGGCGCGCAGGTGGCTGGGGGAGAAGCCGCGCAGGAGCGCCTTCTTCCAGAGGAGATGTCGCGGGACCTCGACGCCCGTGCGGGCCGTGAGCAGCTTGCGCGCCCCTTTGAGCAGCTTCCCACTGAGCAGACTGGCCAGCAGGGCCAGCGGGTGGGCGGGCTCCCAAGGGGAGGAGATGTCGGGCTCGCTGCTCAGGTCGAAGTCTGAGTGCAGCTCGTCCAGACCGTCGAAGGTGAAGAGGGCCGTATGGGGAAAGCGCAGCAGGAAGGCGAAAACCTCCCCAGGGTCCTGCTCTGGGTAGCAGTAATGCTTGAAGAGCAGGTCCTGCAGACACAGGGCCGCGCTCTTCTTGAAGCAGCTGAGGGTGCGGCAGCGGAAGTGGAAGAAGAACTTGATCCCTGGGTCCAGCTGGCCCGCTGCCCAGAGGCTCTGCAGCCGCTGCAGCAGCAGGGACTTGCCCATGCCCGCATCGCCGAACACGAAGATGATCTCACCCTGCTCGCTGAGGACGCCCGAGGTTGCGTCCAGGAGGCAGGCCAGGCTGTCCAGGCTGCCGAGGCTCTCGTTGCTGAAGTTGACCAGCTCCACCACCGTGTCCGTGTACATCTGCTCCAACGGCAGCTCCTCCTTCTGAGCATAGCACAGAATGAACCTGGAGTCCTGGCTCAGCTGCTGCTTCAGCTTCTGGCTGTATCTGCTCACTGCAGGGAGAGCCCGTGGGTGAGAGGTGGAAGAAGGTTGAGAAAGAGACACAGGTGGAGAGGGTATCCCATACGGAGGTCTCAGGTGAAGAAACAAGTACACAGACAGGCAAACCCACAGCCTGGACACCGAGTCCAGGTGCAAGGACTCCTCAAACACAAAGAGCTAGCATTCCAGAATCCCCTGGCCCTCTGGCCTCCACCCCTCTGCCTGACCTCAAGTTTAGCCAGCCAGCAGGGAACGCACCCAACTGGGATCAGTGTCTGAATCAGGCTTCCTACTCCTCTGCACAAGTCATCATTGAACACCAGCTAAAAGCTGAAGCCCTTTCAAAATAGAAGGTTAGGCTACATGGCTCTGCTGCTCCAGCCCACCCCAAGTGTTCCACGCAAACAGCTCAGGCCAGTCTGCACTGAAACTTGTACTGTGAGGAAGAAACTGTCCCCAAACTTCTTGTGCTTATTACACTGCTCTTCAATAGTCTCATAAAACCCAATGCCAAACTTTTTGTGATGATATGTTTGATATTATTATGGACTACAAAGGGGCTGTGCCTCACTGTAACTGAGTAAATAAAGGACTCCACAGAGCACAGCAGTCCTGGCTCCACAGCTGAGGCCTGGGGAATCCNGGCAGGTGGGGGTCTCGGGCTGTGCTGCTCCGGGTGTGGCTCTGACCTGCCCTTTGATCCACCCTGTTTCTGACTGCCTACTCCTGTGCCTGGGGAAACCCCTGTGCCCCAGCTGCTTTGCTCCCGTCCGTGTGGCCCCCTTTTCATCGTGGGGGGCCATGTGCAGTGTTTGGGTGCGTGTCTGTCCAGTCTGGTGTTGGTGACTGTTTGTGGGCACCTCTTCCATCCTCTTGAGCCCAGGCCCCCCCGGGGCTGAACGTGGGCAGGAAACCCCAAGGCCAGCCTAGAGCCCAGAGGCGATGGGCTGGAGTCGGGACTCCTCACTGCCCACCCCAAGCAGAGGAGCAGTGTTCAGAGGGGTGGCTGGGCCACTACCAGTCCCCCTCCCCATGCTCTTGTCCTGCTCTCAGACTTCTTTGTTTCATGCAGGAGTCTCTGGCCACGTGAGGCTGTTTAAATTTTCATTAAAACTAAGAAACCGCTGCAGTTGGAGAGCCGCTCCCCAAGCTCCTGTGCGTGGAAGCCAGGCTTGAGGTGTCACGTAGGAAATGGTGGGTGGGCAGTGCGGGGCTGCTCATCTGTTCAAGGCTGAGGTCCTTCAAAAGAGCTGGGGGCAGACATCCCACCCTACCTCATGCTCTTTCTTGGGGGAGGAGCTCCCAGGCGGGGCAAGGCAGGGCTCTGTGTGCAGGCCTGGGGACCCCTGCAAGGAGCTGGCCATTGTAGGTCCCAGTCTTTAGGGTCTTCATCTGTCTGGCAGGCCCTGGTGGAACTGTGGCTGCCTCGGGGGTGTGCTTGCGGAGAGCACGTTTGCCCTAAATTTGAGTTCTGTGAGCTGCTGGGCCAGGGCGGGGGTGGTCTGAGTCCTGGGAGGATGTGCCCTTCTGCCCCGGGTGGCCCTTTCGTTAGTTTTTTCCTACAAGCTGAAGTGACTGGGGAAGGTCCCACCAGGGAAGCGCACATGCCTGCAGCGTCCTCCACGGAGGGCGAGGCCGGTGGAGCCAAGGGAGAGCTCTTCGAGGATCCTTGACCCTGGCTTGCTGGTGTTAATGCGGGGAGATCCTTGCTGGGACAGTGGCAGGTGCCACCGGTGTTTGAGTGACTGTGAGTCGACACTGTTGGCTGTGTCTGGGTTTCCAGGCGCAGCAGTTTGAGAGCCACTGTCTCAGAAGCAACAACTTTGAAGGTGGAGGCAGAGAGCAAGACCCCAGGGAAGTGAAGGGTTTCTTGACGTTCTTGCTGGCTCTTTTCATTTCTGCTTAAAAGCTTTGTGGCTCAGACAGTAAAGACTCTGCAAAGCAGGAGACCTGGGTTCGATCTCTAGGTTGGGAACATCCCCTGGAGAAGGGAATGGCTATCTGCTCCAGTATTTCTGCCTGGAGAATCCTATGGACAGAGAAGTCTGGCAGGCTATGGTCCATGGGGTCACAGGGAGCTGGACAGACTGGTCAACTGACACACTGGCAGGTTCTCCTGCACAGCGCGCTTTGGCCTTTGCGGAGAGTCTTGGGCAGGCTGACCACCGGCAACCTTTCCTGAACAGCTAGCCGCAGGTCAGGATCGCCTCCGCCCAGGGTCTGCCCTTGGCCGGCCCTTTCACGTGCAGATGCCCCAAGCCTCCTCCTCCTTGGCTCCCCTCTGGGTAGAGGTGGCCCCTGCATTCTGGGTAAACGCTGGCCACTTCTGATTAGGCCGCTGTCTGGGTTGGTTTGTGAAGCCAAACTCGCACGTTTTTCCTCTGAAAACGTGAGCTTTCTGAAATCCTGTCCCTGTAGAACCAGCAAAGCCTTAGCCCATGTATTATTTTTTTGTTGGCATGAATATAGCAAAAAATAATACATCTTTTGAAAGAGATGGCCCCAAATAGATGCTGGAAGGAAAAGGTATTTTTGGAGAGGGGAAAAAAAAAAAATCTTTTTTTTTTTTCCCTCTCCAAAAATAGGGACTATTTTCTTTTCCAGGCTGACGGAGGACTTTGTGCGCGACCTCCGCGCTCGCACTTCTCTCTCCCATGCGAACTCTGTGGNAGGAAAAGGTATTTTTGGAGAGGGAGAAAAAAAAAAAATCTTTTTTTTTTCTCCCTCTCCAAAAATAGGGACTATTTTCTTTTCCAGGCTGACGGAGGACTTTGTGCGCGACCTCCGCGCTCGCACTTCTCTCTCCCATGCGAACTCTGTGGCGGGTGCACCTCACGCCCGCGCGCCCGGCCGGGGTCCCTCCGGTCGCCACCGCCCGCAGGACTAACTGTCCTCTCCTCATTTCCAGTAAAGGCAGACGGTGCGCAGAGTCCCTGTGTGGATGCTGCCCAGGACACGCTAGGTACCGCGGACACGCCGCTCGGACGACCATTGCTGCACGGCTCTTGTCCCCTTCCGCTCCAAACACTGCTTATTAGAGGTTCTAGATGCGCCAGGGAAAGGATGGCGCCGTCTGGCCCCTAGGCCCCGATTCTGATTGGCAGCTCACCTCCCAGCCCTTCGTGGAGCTCCTGCCTGCCTCTGACCCCAGGCGCCCTCCTGGGCGACAGGGGCACGGCGCTAATGCCCTTGCTTCGGCCCCAAGCCAAACGATGCCCCAACGATGCTGTGCTCCAAGCAGGAGAGGGGCCGGCCAGGGGGTCTGAACCCGCAAAGCGCGCCTTCCGGGGTCTGATTGCTCTCCTGCGAGACTTCCGCATGGCGGGCCATCTAGCACCTCTACTATGCACGGGAAGGCACTGACCTCCACCCGCTGCCCACCCACGGGAGGCGGCTCTGTCCTGTGTGTGCCGGGCTCCCTGTGGTCCTGGCACACCAGATGCACCGGAAAGCCCGAGGTCCGCGGCTCCCTCCTCCCACGTACAGGCCTGGTTTAGGGCAGACTGGAAACGGACGGTGGAAGGGCCAACCTTTGCCCAGTGGGCTCCCTGACTGCCGGCACGTTTCCTCTCTCTGTGCCCTGTCTGCTCTTGGGGATGTGGAAGTGTCTGTCCTCCTGCTTGCTCTGGGCCCCCTGCTGCCCGCCCCACCCTGCCCCGTGAGGCCCGCAGGTGCTGGCAGCTGCACTCACCAGTCATCATGTGCATGTGGTCCGAGCTGGCCCCGGAAGCAGGGATGTTGAGCCGTGGGCGTGGGGAGGGGCCGGGCAGCAGGTCGGGGTTTCAGGGTGGCATGCCTGCACACCTGCATCTGTGCATGCTCCAAATCCTGCTCCACCGGAGAGGGACTCGGAGGGTAGACCCCCCTGCCCCTGCCGTGCTGCCTGTGTGTTCTGAAGTAGGCCTGCGGGGGTGGGGGGCTCTTGCAGCCCTTCGAGGGGAGTTTTGGGGTCCCAGCAGAAGCTGTCCTGCTTGCCCAGAGCTTGTGTCCAGGGGGCTTCTGGCCACAGGCTGGCCTGTCAGGTCGGGGGCTGTGGTCAGGCTGCCTGGGAACTGGAAGGGCCATGCTCGGCCCCGCTATGTGTATTTCACAACTCTCCCCTCATCTTCCTCACCTTTCCTGGGCATCCAAGGTCCAGCTGTGGGCCAGACTGTTCTCTTGGTGGATGCTGGCTCTCCCCCTCCAAGCTGGGCCCTGGCCACGCAGACTAGGGTATAGCGGTGCTCAGCTGGGGCACCCCCTCGCTTATCCTTGTTGATGGCTGGCTTCTCTTTTGGGGGATTTTGCCCTGGATGGGGGATGGGGGTGGTAGCAGGCAGGAGAGGAGAGGCTGGGCCTTGCTTTCTCCCCCAGACCTTCCTGAGCTTGCTCTCTGGCCCCGTGTAAATGCCCTTCACTCGGAGGATGGGCTAGCCTCCCGCTCCTTCCTTGGGGGCAGGCGGCCAGAGCCCCACCCTGCGTTTGCTTCCATCCTTGGCTTGTGAGGTGAGGGAGAGCCTCTCTTGACTCCTGCAGGGCTGTCGGCACTCAAGCACCTGGAGTTGATGAAGGATCAGGGTGGCTGTGGGGCTGCGTGCCTGTGACTCTGAGTTGTGATAACAGGAAGTCCAGACCACCACCCATGGTCCCCCAGCAGGAGGCTTCTCCCTGGTCTGAGCAGTCTGAGAGGCAGGGACGGGATGGCGGGGCCAGGGCAAGGCCAGGGAAGGCTCCTTCCTGTGGCTCTGTCCTCGCAGGCAGCTGCGTGGGGCCAGGTTCCCGGGACCCCTGGTATGTACAGGACAGCAGGTCCAGCTGGGGCTCCCCATCAAGGGCTTGGTGGGGCCTTTGCTTCTTGGTTCTCCTGGACCAGCTGGTGGTCTCCTTTGGGAATGACGAGGCTTATCTGCATACTGGCTCCCATGCCCTGGCTCCGGGGGTCCCTCGGCCCCCCACCCCTGTCTTGGCCTCTTTCCAGGCACAGCAGTTACAGGCTTGGGGCTAGTGTCCTGAGCAAGCAAATGCCCTGGCTCCTGTGCTCAAGAGGACCCCGGGCACCGAGAGTCTCTGGGGGAACCTCCCCTCCAAGTGGGCTCCATGCCTCAGGCCTGAGAACTACACAGAGAGTCTCAGCTGGCTGGGGGCAAGGTGGGGGCACCAGCTTGGGCTGCAGTGTCTGGGCTGGGTGGACCAGGCCATGGCCCATCATCTCTGCGCCGTCTGACGCTGTGCCAGGTGTGGGTCCCCCTTGGGTCAGGGGAGGTGGCTGACCTGGGGCATCTGTGATGGGGCTGGCACTGTCTGAGGGATCAGCTGTGGTGGTTGCTTCCCAGGGGCAGCAGAGGCCCTGCCAGGTGCCTGTGTGGGCTGGCCCCAGGCCCCGGGCCGCAGGGCAGTGCAGAGGCCACTCCAGGAGGTCCGGTGGCCCCTCAGTGTGGTGGCATGAGTGGGTTCACAGTTCACAGGGACTTCGCTCTCCTCCAGGCAGATGGTAGTCTGTGGGAGGAAGTGAGTGGCCGCCTGGCCCTGGGCCTGACCTGTGACTACCACGACCTGTGACTGCCATGCTTCTGTCTCCTGCATGAGGCCTGGAGGATGTTAGAACCGACAAACTCGGGGTGTCAGACCCATCTCCATGGTTACCAAGAGATGAGGGCAGGGAGCCCATGATGGGGCTGTGGCTGGATGGCCGTGCTTGCCCGCTCCCTGCGGCCTCTGGCCAGGGCTTGGCTGGCACCCCAAGTGTTCTCCAGAGCGTGAATGTTCTATTCCTGGATGGGTCTTGTTTGGGGGAGCCTGTACCGCCCTGGGTAGAAGGGGCGGGCAGACCCTTGCCCTCGGTGCTGCTTCCCCTCCCCCTCCCCTGCAACTCTTCCTCCAGGCAGCTCCCCAGGGTTGGGCAGAGGGGCCCAGGGGTCAGCTGCAGACCTCACCCTCCTGACCTGGGGCAGTTACAAGGGTGGAGGAGCAGGTGTGGTAACCACTGAAGTGGCTGGGCACCCTCAGGAGGTGCCCAGGACGTTTGGAGAAGGAAGCCTGGCCGGAGAGTGTGGCAAGAGCTCAGGCACCTTTGGGTGGCAATTGAAAGTGATTTCAGAGTCCACTGACCAGCCCCCGGCCAGGCTGAGCACCCAGTGGGCCCCGGGAGTCTGTGGTAGGGCTGACCCGTCTCCACTCACCCGGGCGACCCTCCTTCCCCATCTCCCCATGGCCTCAGCGCCCCGTTCACCCACCAGCAGCCAGTGGGCTGGAGTGTTCTTTGCAGGGTGACCTCTCTTGCTGTCTTTCTGTGTGTCTGTCCATCTGTCGGTTTTCGCGGGAGCAGTCAGAAGGTCAGTTTGAAAGACCGTGTCTTCTCCAGCCCCCGCGGTGTGGCTGCCAAGGGCAAGGGGTCCCCTCAGGCCCAGACCGTCCGCCGGTCACCCAGCGCTGACCAGAGCCTGGAGGACAGTCCAAGCAAGGTGCCCAAGAGCTGGAGCTTCGGGGAACGTGGCCGCGCCCGGCAGGCATTCCGGGCCAGGGGCGCTGCTTCGCGGCAGAACTCGGAAGGTGGGTTGGGCAGCCCTGGGGGTGCAGGCCTGCTGTCCTGGAGCTCCGGGAGGTGGGGCTGCATGGGCTTGTCCTGCACCACGAGCTCCATGCTCACCCACGGCACTGGTGACGGCGCAGGCCTGTTCTCAGGGCAGACATTCCCCGGTCCCGTGTGTGGACATACCACGTTTTGCCCATCTGTCCATGCACAGTGATGCCCTCTTATATTCTCATGGTGGCCACTCCCCGAGGAGCACAGTGGAGGGAAGCAGGCTGAGAAGACAGGAGTGGGGGCTGGAGCGCTGCAGGGCCAGAGCACCAGGCCCCACAGTGCCGGGGGCTGCCCGGCCCCTCACCGGCTCTGTCCTTCCACCCAGAAGCAAGTCTCCCAGGGGAGGACATCGTGGACGATAATAAGAGCTGCAACTGCGAGTTTGTGACAGAGGATCTGACCCCAGGCCTCAAAGTCAGCATCCGGGCCGTGTGGTGAGGACCTGGCTGCCTCTCACAAAGCCATCTGTGCACGTGGGGCCTGGGGAGCGGGTGTGAAGACACGGCTCCAGGGGGATGCCTGGCGGCTGACACCCCTTCAGCCCGGGCCCTGCGGCTCACAAGGCACCTGCTGTCATGGCCATCGCCTGCGCCCAGGTGCCAGGTGCCGTGGACAGCAGGAGATGTGCTGCACGGGGGTTCCTGAGTGGACAAGGATCCTCGGCACAGCTAGGCCCAAAGGTGGAGGGAGTACGGGTGGTGGGTATCCCAGATAATAGGGCTAGAGATGCTGGGAGGGCCATAATTAGGTGGTCGTCTGGGGGTTGCCTTCGGTGGTCTCTGCCCAAGGCTCACAGCCCCTCATCTGACTCCCCCAGTGTCATGCGGTTCCTGGTGTCCAAGCGGAAGTTCAAGGAGAGCCTGCGGCCCTACGACGTGATGGATGTGATTGAGCAATACTCAGCCGGCCACCTAGACATGCTGTCCCGCATCAAAAACCTGCAGTCCAGGCAAGATGGCCCACCCTGCCCTGGGGTGTGGAGCCGGGTCCTCTGGGCCAAACCCGGGTGCTGTTCAGGGACCAGTGCAGTGCGGGCTGCCCATTCCCGGCAGAGGTGTGGCGGCGGATGCGGCTGCAGACACAGTGGCTGGCCCTGCTTGCTGCCACGTCTGGGCCCTTCCTCTCCGGCCCCACACAGGCCCCATGTGGGCGTTCTGCCGTGTCCTCCTGTGGTCTGTTTTTGAATCTTTCTGTTGTCTCTCTCTTCTCTCTGCCCTTGCCATGATGGGCAAGCGTGTATGTGTGTATGTGTACACATGCACGTCTGTGAATGCACATGTGTACTCCTGTGTGTGCAGACCTTAGGCACACATGTGCACACGTGTGTATGTAAAGTGCATGCGTGTGCATGTGTGCACACGAGTGCAACACATGTTTTGCAGAAGTGTATGGGTGTACGCATGTATCTATGTGTGTCGTGTGTCCTTGCATGTATGTGTGCCCACGTGAGCTGGGGAGAGTAGTTCTGTTGAGAGGTGAAGGGGCAGGTTTCCGTGGGCCTGCTGGGCAGCAGTTAGGCCATGTGGCACCTCTTCTTCCAGAATGGGAGGGCACATTCTCCCTCCCCTCATGCAGAGGGATTCCCATGGCCAGAGTAGGCGATGGGGCTGGACAGGTGCCTGGTGTGGCCGGGGCAGGGCGCACGCAGGCACTGCCGTCTCTGGCTTGTTCACTCCAGGAATCAGTCGTACATGCATGTACACAGACACAGTGAAGACCCAGGACCCACATGCACACAGAACTATGTCTGTCCCCACATGCACATGCGTGTTGGCACATGTACACACAAATAACTGTTTCCTAAGCCTCACGTCTACATACATGTCCCACAGGCCAGCACACACGCATGCACACTGAGTATACGTGTGCTGAGAAGCACGCGCTGTCCACACAAATGAGCACACGCGTCTGTGGTGCCTGTGATGCCACGGCTGTCCTGGGTCTGTCCTGGCCTGGGCCTCACCCTCTGCTGGCCAGGCCCCTCCCCCGAAGCTGCTGCCAGGTCTCTGGCCCTGAAGCCCGGGCCCTAGCTGTGGAGGGGTCTGGATGGTCGCAGCAGCACTAGGGTCAGCCCAGCCTCTGGCCCCACGGCAGGTGGTGTCCGCCCAGTTCTGCTTGAGATTCCAGGGGAAGGGTCCGTCTAGGCGTCCAGCTCTCCCTTAGGGTGGGGCCAGGGGTTGACCCTTCCTGTCCACAGGCTTGGGCCAAGAGGTCAGCAGCTCAGTGTCCTCCTCGAGCCGAGCATTGAGTAGACCTGTGTGTTTGTGTGAACGTGTGTGCCCATGCAGTTGTGCACGTGCAAATAATGTGTGAGAGTGCATGTGTACACAGGTGTGTGGACATGTGCCAGTGCATGCAAACATGCAGGTATGTGTAGTGTGTGAGCGTGTACGTGTGTTCACATGTGTGCAAGTGTGAGTGAGAGGCCACCCCGGGTCCCAATGGCTGGCCCACCTCCATCCGTCACGGCAGCTGTTTTTGTTCACCAGGCTCTTCTGTCCTAGATGGTCTCCTCTCCCTCCCTTTCTGTCTGGAAAACAGATGAGACAGACCCACCCCGCAGGAGCTGGATGTCTGTCGCTCACTGGCAGGACCTTCATGTCCTTCCTGGGACCCTTGGCACTTTGCTGCCAGCTGCCTTGTGTCCCGTGCATGTGGACACTGGCCTGGGCAGACGGGGCACCAAAGCTTGTGGCCTCGCCCGGTGCCAAGGTCCTGGAGCTCAGAGTCCTTGCGTTCCAGGGTCAGGGCGGCCTTCAGCAGGTCGTTCCGTTTGTCTCTGCGAGTTCCTGCTGCCCCCCACCTGTTGCTTCACGATGCATTTTCCCGGTGTCTCTTTTCTTGTTTACTCGCCAGGATAGATATGATTGTGGGCCCCCCACCCCCTTCAACTCCCCGGCACAAGAAGTACCCCAGCAAAGGACCCACGGCCCCTCCGAGAGAGTCACCCCAGTACTCACCTAGGTCAGGACACGCCCCGCCTGTCTGTGTGGAATGCCAGTCCCCTTCGCTCCAGCCACATGACGGCAGCACCCTCTCTGCTCGACAGGATGCAGGGCTGTTTCTGTCCTTGACGAAGTGACGTCCTCTGAGGCCCCGGGAGGCTGGGTCGGGGGCCCTTGAGCTGCTCCTCTTGGCATGGTCCTGGGGAGGCTGTGTGACACCTGTGTGACTGCTTTGGGGCGCTCCCCGGGCACAGGTAGATGGCAGCCCCCCAGGGGCCAGATGCGTTCAGACGTGAGGGCCTGCCTTGCGGGGCCTCTGCCCGAGCACCAATGCAGGCTCCTAGCACCACTGCTGGTGGGTCACTCTGTGCCGCTTATGGACCAAGCAGGTCCTCTGGCCTCTAGACTCTGGTGAAGAGTGACTAGGAAAGGCCCCAACCTGAGTGGGTCGCCCAGGGGGTCCTCAGAACCCTGGGCTTTGTGTCGAGTTGTCACCACAGTCAGGGTTCCTGCAGGAGGTGGTCCTGGTCAACGAGGAGTGGGGTACGCAGGCAGTTAGGTGTCAGGCAGCAGAAGCAGGGTCACTGGTGGTGAATTCAGACATCGGAGCCTTCCTGTTCCCCTGGACGGTTGAAATGATGGCTGTGATGTCCCCAGTAGGTCTAAGAGAGCACCCAGGGCAGGGTTGTGGGGTGAGGGCAGAGGCACCCTGGCCATGCTGGCAGAGAGGACCAGGAGTGTCCTGAAGGCCAGCAGGGATGCTGGCCGCTGGGCCAGTGGAGCGAGTTGGGTGTCTGACTCCTGTGTGCTGGGCTTTCTCTGCATGAGGCCAGGAGTCAGTGTACTCGGCACCCCAGCCTGGAGCTCTCCTATAAGAAAGGAGTTTCTGGGGGAGCAGGAGTGACCCAGGGCAGCCCAGACAGTGTTTGTCGCNTCCACCTCGTGGCAGCAGCAGTGCCACCCCCGCCCAGGCCACGGCACCTCACCCGTGGGGGACCACAGCTCGCTGGTGCGCATCCCGCCGCCACCCGCCCATGAGCGGTCCCTGTCCGCTTACAGCGGGGGCCACCGGGCAAGCACAGAGTTCCTGAGGCCAGAGGATGCCCCGGCCTGCAGGCCCCACGAGGGCGCGCTGAGGGACAGTGACACATCCATCTCCATTCCATCCGTGGACCACGAGGAGCTGGAGCGCTCCTTCAGTGGCTTCAGCATCTCCCAGTCCAAGGAGAACCTGGATGCCCTCAATAGCTGCTACGCGGCGGTTGCTCCGTGCGCCAAAGTCAGGCCCTACATCGCGGAGGGCGAGTCGGACACGGACTCAGACCTCTGCACCCCATGCGGGCCCCCGCCGCGCTCCGCCACGGGCGAGGGCCCCTTTGGCGATGTGGGCTGGGCCGGGCCCCGGAAGTGAGGCCACCTGCTAGCCTCCCCTGACTCCTGGCCTCCTGGTCTCCAGGCAGATGCTCCGGGGCCCTTTTCTTAGAGCAAGGCATTAGGGGTGCCTGTGCAGGGTGGTGGGCAGGTGTAGCCCTCAGTCTCTCGCAATGAAGGTTGGCAGAAATTCTTTTCCAGCAAGGGGCAGCCTGGCTGGCCGTGCCCACTCGGCAGACTCTGCAGACCATTGGCCCGGGCATGACAGAGGCCAGGGTCAAGGCTGAGGATAGGCCCCTGGCGGCCAGGTGGAGGCTTCGTTGGGGCAGGGTGGCAGCGAGGGGCAGATCTGCCTTGTGTGGCTCAGCAGCTTTGAGGCCCAGGGCGTGTGGCTTGTCTCTGCCCCCATTCCTGTCCTGCCCCATCTTCCTGGGTACCACCCACAGCTGCTGGTCAGTGTCGCCTTCTTCCCCTGGTTCTGAGCGTCCTGTGACAGGAGCCAGCCCCACGTTCAGGACCCTGGCCTGAAGGGGGCGTGGGGGCAAGGCTTGGGACCCCCTCCAGAACAGAGTGGTCTCAGACCTCCTGAGCTTGATTCTTGTGGGGAGGGGCTGGCTCCACAGGCTCCCGGAGGGGATCCTTGGGATCTCCCTTCCAGACCTGGAAGCTGGGGGGTGTCCCTTGTGTCCTCTCCCCCATGGACCTGCCTGCAGGGAGGAGTGCTGAGTGGCTAGGGTGCCCCCTGGCAGGGCTCACGCTCTGGGGTCCTGACTGGGCCAGTTCTGGTGAGTTGATTTGCTCGCTGTCCTCCAGGGACCCTGTCTCACCTGTCCCCCATCAGCCCCCCGACAGGATCCCCGCTGGACGATGCTTCAGCCAATGGGAAAACCCTTCAGTAGAGTCCTGCCCCACAGTGTCCAGAGATGAAGGAGCTGCCTTGTAGGTGGTCTCTCCTGTCCCTCCTAGGCTGACCATCACCCCCACTCTCCTCACTGACCAGCCCTTGACTGTGACCTCTGGGTGTCTTGGGATCAGTGATGCCTGTTCCCTCCCTGGGCCCTGGGAAACAGTGATGCCCATCCTTCTCGTTTTGAGCCTGAGGGGCAGTCACTTTGAGCCAGGAGTCCAACCCCAGGAGGCAGAGTGGACCCCGTCCTGGGCCCCCAGCTGTCAGTGTGCAGGGGCATCTGGCATTTGGGGTGACAGGACAGCAAGCCTGGACACCTCGTCCCCTCTGAGGCACTGACCTTCCTGTGCACCAGGGCTGGGTCTGCAAAGCCTACCACATAGTGACTTCCCCCGAAATATCAGGTCCAGGGAGAGCCTGAGCTGTCTCCTCAGGACGCTTCCGTCCACCATCCTGGTCACTGGGAGACTGCTTGCTCTCTGGGAAGGACTTTGAAAGCAGTGTCTGAGGGTTGAATGCCCCTGGCTGTTAGGGTTCTGGCCTCTGAGATCCCTGGGGAGCAGTGTCTGCTGCAGCCTCTGTGCGTGCCCCCCCGCTTCACCAGGACCCGCAGGTCCCAGTCGTGTGCACCTGTCCGCTGGCCCAGTGCAGGAGGACCCGAGCTCGGAGTCAGAACCGAGGCACAAGGCACAAGGATGCCTCCCTCGAGTCTCCAGGGAGGGTTTGGCTGTGGAATCTAACACGTGGCCTGGGGCAGGGGGTGCCTCATCGGCCCCCTCCACCCAGTGCGCCTGCTCTGTGCCCCCTTCGTGTTCTCCGCCTCAGACCTTCAGTGGAGAGCAAAGCCCCTCTTTAGTGTTGACTGTGTGAAGAGGACCTGGCAAGTGGCAGCTCCTCTGGGTGAGGCCGGAGTCCCCCTTTGCCCCCATCTTGGGAGAGAGAGGCCCCAGCTGGAGGGCCTCGACGGCACAAGCAGGCCAACCCCTGGACCAAGTGCGTCCACAGCCACTGCAGCCCCCAGTTGTTGCTGTCTGGCTCTGGAAGGGTTCAATTCAGGTTGCCAGCGGAAGGGCCCACCCCCGTCGGATCTTGGCCTGCTTGGGCCCCTGGCCTGGTAGGAGGGGCCTTTGGCCCCTGGAGAGAGGTGCGTGTCCTGTCACGCACATGCCCTGTACTGTGGGCCCCTGGTGACCAGAGAGGCTAGCTTGGTCCACAGAGCTGCTAAGCCAGATGCTGGCGCCAGGGCCACTGCTGGGAGGGCCTCCAAGGTTGCAACAGGAGGGGCTGAGGCCCGACTCTCCACATGCTGTGCTTAGCAAGGAGTCTGTGACGCCTCCTCCATGAAATCCTGCCCCCCACCTTTGCTTGGGGGACTGTTTCGGGGTGCAGTTTTAGGAGATGATGGGGTAGAGGCTCCTTCTCAGGGGCCCGAGCAACATGTGTTCCTCTATGTCCATCTGCTGCCCCAGGGCCCCCACCTTCAGGAGGTATGGCAGGAGAGTGCTTGGCATTCCAGGCAAGTCGGTGCACTTTCTGGGTGACCCGTGGCTGTGGGCCCACCCTGCCCCACTGCACGTGTGGTAGGGGCTTCCCAAGAGAAGAATCTCAGTTACTTGATCACGCGGCTTCCCCAGCTCCACACATGCCTGTGCTCACACTCATGCCTGCAGACCTACAGCACATACACACTCATGCATACACACCCACAGGTGCACACACAGCACCTGCACACAGTCACATGCATTCTAACCCAGATACACTGGAGTGCACACACTCACCCATGTATGCACAATCATATACACCCATGTGCACATACATCCACCCATGCACAGACGCCTTGTCTGACTCGCTATGGCTCTACCTGCTTCAATCCATAGGAATTAGTGAGTTCGGGAGTTGCAGACAGTCCTGGGATGTTGACCCTGTGTGGGGTTCCCGCTCTTCTGACCTCTGGGCAGCACCTCAGGGGGATTCCCAGAGCCCAGGCAGGTTCCCACCTACCCTTTTCCTCCTCCTCAGCTGCCCTGAAGGCTGTCCAGATGCCAAGGTGGCCTGGGCCGGGCCAGGGAGGTCTTGGTGTCTGTGGGCATCCAGCTGCAATGTGGGGGCTCTGGTGGCTCCCTCTGCCCTCTTGAGCCATGTGGCCCAGCCTCAGGACCCTCTCCCTTCTCTGCCCCACACCTCCCTCTTCTGTGACAGCATGAGACATGGCCACCGTGGAGGATGAAGGAACCCAGCCAGAGGGCAGGGGACTCCCTCCGGGGCCTCCTTGCCAGGCCCCTCCACTTGGGAGACCATGGCACCCCCCAGGGAGCACCACCCTCCTTTGGGGGGATTTGCCAGGGATTCCACCCCATGAGAAGAGCCAGTCATTGCCCTCTAATCAACACTCAGCTGGAGCGGTCACCAGACAGCAGCTCCCCACAGCTTTCACACGTTGTTTTAACTTCTCCCTTCCCTAGGCTGGGGCACCCCGGTGGTCACGGGCCTAAGATGTCAACACAGGATAGGGGGAAGTGTCCTCTTTTCTGCTACACTATCTACCTGCTGTTTGTGGACAGAACGTGGCCCTGGGACATTGCTGATGCTTCTGAAGCCCCGGAGGGTAGGGGCTGCAGACAGGCCTTCGTAAGATTGCTGGTGTTAATTCCCATGCTCCCCCGATGTCAAGACCATGCCAGGTGCTGGTGGAGGCGTTGGCCCGGATTTCTTGCTACAAAGTCAACATTGGTTCTGCACCCAAGTCCCCAGAATAAATGGCCGTGAAGAGGGCTGGTTCGGCAGGGAGGCCCCACCTGGAGGGTTCAAGGCACCCTGCCACCAGCGGGGTGGGGAGTTATGAGCAGCAGGGTGGCTTCATGACTCCCAGTATACATGGCTCCAAATTAGACACTCTTCCTCGCGTGGCACTGCCCTGCATGGTCTTCACTGCCCTGGGCAGTGATGTGGACAGTCCTGCCCTCTGTGACCCCGCTGCCTGTCTGTATGGATGGATGTTAGGCCCCGCAGGGCCAGGCTACTTGCTTTCAGTCCCAGGGGAGCCACAGGCCATCCCAGGCCAGCTGCTTCCTGTGTTCCTGCCCCCAGGGCAGGCTCCACTTGGGCCTTTACCAAGTGCTAAGTGGGAGAGACGATCGGGGAGCTTCCTGAAGGAGGTGATGTGCTAGGATCAGGGGCTTACACCTACCCTCTGTCCAAGGGGCCTAGAAAGCCGGCTGCCCAGGGCGGGACAGTGTAGCCCCTGGAGCTGCTCAAGTGGGGCACACAGCTCGCTGGCTTCTGTTGACTTGTGAGGATGGGGGCAGATGCAGAGGGCATTCTGCAGGGAGGAGAGTGTAGGAAGGAGGTAGGGAGCATGAAAAAGATGCTTGTGGGAGGAGAGACCCCTCCGTCTTGAGGAGGAGCTCTTGTCCTGGACACTTGCCTGATGGGAGGTGCGGCTGGGTGGCCTTGTCTGGAGAGACCCTCAGTACAGGCAGATCAGGCACTGGGAGAGGCGAGGATCCTCCTGGGGAGCAGCCCTCAGTCCTGGGGTTGCTGGGCAGGTGTGTGGACTTTGCTGAATGCTGCACGTCCAGCTCTGACTGAGTTTCACAAAGTTGTTGCCTTAATGCACGTTGACGAAAATTCACCGTGGTCACCCCCTGCCCCCTTGGCTTCTGCCAGGCACCAACCTGCGACCCCGCCGCCTCCTCCACCCAGGGTCCGCGGGCCCAGGTCTGCAGCAAGTACGGGGGGTAGGGGACCTCACGGCATGGCTCTTGCAGGGCTCTGCCTACCCGCTCACCTGGGGACCCCGCCCCCATTCCACGCCTTCCGAAGGCAGCCTGGCCCCGGCCCTGTCTGCGCTGTTGTCTTGGCTGTCTTTGCACTTTTGTTCATGTTCATGCTCCAAAGAATATGTCATGATGCCTTCAGTGCTGACGAGTACCGTCGCGCCCACGCCCCTGCAGCCCAGCCAGGCCTCTGCTCCTGGGCCTGTCACCCCCGTGACAGGTGACCTGTGTGCCGTCCGTTTTCCAGGGACAGATGCCCAGGGAGAGAATCTAGTTTTCTACGGACCAGCTGAGACTCACTGACTGCACTCACTGTCAAGCTGATGTGCATGCCCCCCGGAGGGCCCAGCACAGGCTGCCCGGGGGCGGCCGGTGCGTGATCTGGTGTCAGGGACATACGTGGGAGGTTCTGGGAAGCTGTAGCGCCACGGGGAGGAGTCAGATGCCCAGTGGACCTGTGCACTTAGTAAAACACAGTGATTCAACCTGTACAGTGTGTGGCCTCTTTCCTCGGGGCTCGGGGCTGATGGCCTATGGCAGGGCTTAGGTGGGGTTGCACCCTCCAAGGTCAGGGCACCGAGCCCAGTCAGTGTCCTGTCACTTTGTAAGGGTGGAGGACAAGCTGGTGGCTCACACAATAAGACATGCTCATGACCCCGGGCCTGGGATCTGAGTCCACCGAGCTCCCCACCTGGCCCTTCTCTCCGCCACTGGGAGTGGCAGGAGTCCTGGGAGCAGGCCCTCGAAATGCTGGGTGGGCGCCTGTGTGCGGGGGGCCCTTTTCTCAGGTGCGTGCTCTGCATGTGAGCGGAGACCCAGAACCCGCTGTTGGCTCCCTGCCCAGACTCTCATGTCCCCCAGGCCCTCTTGCCAGGCGTGGCACCTGCGCTGCCACTGCCCCCATACCTCCTCTCTGTGAGAGGAATGGGCTGCAGGTGGGTCTGAGACGTGGCGGTGAGCTCAGCTGTGTTTTCAACTATACTGCCCACTGCCCTCTGGAATTTTCCACTCCACTGGACCCTCCTGGGGGTCAGCTGAGTAGGAAGAGCAGCTCAGCAGGACAATGGCCCGAGAGGCAGTGACCAGGCCTGGACTGCTGCCTCCACAGCCTGTTCCCAGGTGACCTGGCTCTGTAGCAGGGGCTTAGGGAGAGACCTGGCAGGCCCAGGCCACCCACCAGAGGCCTTTGTGTTGTGAGACTTCCAGAAAGTTCTGGCTGGGGTAGCCTTGGGTTTGGGGGAGAACTGGGCTCTAGGTGCAGCTGGGCTCCTGCCTGCAGGCCCAGGGTCCCCTTCTGTTCTCACCTGTGTCCACCCAGATCACCCACCCAGGTCCTGCTGTGTCCTTGCCCGTCTGCTAGAGCCAGAGGAGAGGGCCCCAGAGACAAGGGGTCATAGCAGACCCTTGGGGGCCCTGCTCTCCCTCCTAGGGGTGCTGGTCCAAGGATGCCGTGGGCACCTGCTGTCCACCAGCTCACCCACTGCCAGTCCACCACAGGGCCGCATGGGCACCTACCGGTCCATTGGCCCCTCCCTCATCCTGAAATCTTGCTCCCCCACAGTTCTGCTCCTTCCACCCACCTGGACAAGCCCTCTGGGGGTAGGAAGATGATGTCCCCCCGGCCCGTGGTACATTTCCAGACAGCTTATGATAGCTCACGTGCCACCTTGATCACATGCCCCTGTCTGTGACTCATGTTCCACCAGGGTTCCTAGCATGCAGGTCGCCTCTTATTGCCTGAAGGTGAAGCGGGCAGGGGACCCAGCGTGTGAGTGCTGGCCTTGGAGGGTCAGAGGAGACTGTGGTGAATGAGTGACAGGACATGTGCTGGACAGACGCCATGCACAGGCAAGGGTGTAGGAAGGCTGGTGGGGAATGCCAGCCTCTAGGTGTGTCCAGCCTCTGCCCAACCTTAAACCCTTCCAGGATGGATGCCCCCTCTAACCCTTCCTGGGCCCCAGGGCCTCTGCATCCTGGTGCCACTAGGTGGCAGCACTCACCTGGAGGAGAGCTGCCTGGAGCTCTGGGACACAGAGCCCATCTGGGGAACCATCCCCGGTAGCTCCCAAGGACCATGATTCCTCAACTCGGAAAGGCTGACTGGTGGCTTCTGCTGTACCGACGTCCCCAGGCCTGGACCTGGACTCTGTGGCACCTGGGAAAGGGCCTGGGGGTTCAAGGAAGGGCTCTTGCTGTGGGGACTCCTTGTGGTGGGGGCTGGTAAGCTGGATGGCGAGAGGCTAAGATGCTAGCCAGGCCCTCAGGCCTCAGGACAGTAGGAGGCACTGCTCCATCCAACCACTTTGGCCTGGGTCCCTGTGTCTACTGACTTGCCTGGTGCTTGTTCTACTGCTCTGCAATCCAGGGCTCGAAGCTGGGGTGGCTGCAGCCACAGTCCCGCCTGGACCCTCAAGCCTGCAGCCCCTGGGATCCCAAGACCATGAGGTGGTGTTCTCGGAATTGGACTTGGCTTGGTGGTGCTAGTGGTAAAGAACCTGCCTGCCAAAGCAGGGGACTAAGAACCGGAGGTTCAATCCCTGGGTCTGGAAGATCCCCTGGAGGAGAAAACGGCAAACCACTCCAGTATACTTGCCTGGGAAATCCCACGGACAGAGGAGCCTGATGAGCTATAGTCCATGGGGTGGCAAAGAGCTGGACATGACTGAAGTGACTTAGCACACAATAAGACTGAAGGCTTCTCTGGGAGTGGTGCCCTTCATTCATTCAAACATTCATTCTCTCATTCATTCATTCACTTATTCACTCACATATTCATTCACTCATCCATTCATTCAGGTATTCATTCATTCGCCAAACAGGTCTGTGTCAGTCCTTGGAGCAGCAACAAGAATGAGGCAGACATGGCCTTGAGCTCTGAAACCCAGACCATGGACACCACTTATGAAGCCTGACTTCTCATTATGGCTACTGGAGCATAGACGGTAGGGACAGAAATGCCACTGTGTACATGAGGTCAGAGGTCAGACAGCTCCATGGGTGATCACAGGCTGCCCTTACCAGTTTGTCAAGCATCTTTGTCTCAAGGCAGAGCCTAATCCAATCTTGGGTCAGTGGTCTGAATGGACCATAGGTACAGCAGGCCCCAGGCAAGCTTTGACCCTTGACCCTCGAAGAGTCCAAAATGGGATGTCTGGTGCTGGGACCATCCCGCCGCCCTGCCTAAGTAGCTGAAACCCAGGGAGGGAGCCACGGACACAGACCTGGGAGGGAGTCATGGACAGACCTGGAAGCTGTCTCCCGTTACTAGAGCTGCTGCCCAGAGCAAGTTCTACTGTCACCAGCTCCCTTTCCGGAAGCTGACGGAGCAAATCTCCTGACCTTCTCCTAACACAACTCAGCTCAGGCCCTGCGCTGGGAACTCAGGAGGCAGGCAGGGATGCTGGGCTTATCTGCAAACATTATTACATCCCCGAGGCTGGTGCTGCAAGGCAGGGCTCTATGATCTGGTGAGACTTGGGTGAAGTTCAGGCTTTTCACAGGTGGGAAAGAGGGGTTACTGAGCAGGGGCCCAGCCGTCATCACTGCCTGGTGTTTTGGGAGCCCCCAGACTGCACCTCAAATGGTGGCATGGGGATTTGTGGGACACAGCTGTCCACACCAGCCCACCAGGCTGCTGGCTTAGAAGCTGCACATTTATGCTTGTCCCAATGGAGGGCAGGCCGAGAAGTTTCTTCTGTGTGAGGGCAGATGTGAGCCCACCTCACCAAGTCCGTGGTCTTCTCTGCCTAGCTGACTGTGCTCTCTTCTTCTGCATTCTGCCCCTCTGTCCTTGGCAGCATGCTGCTCTGAACCCTTCTAGGGCCCCCCAGTGCCAGCAAGGAAAAGTCCAAACCTTCCTCTCACATCTGTACCTCTGAGAGGGGTGACCACCCACGCCTTCCCTCCTCTGTGGCTCTTCCCCAATCCTTATGGTCCTTCTGGGGCCACCTCCACTCCTGCCTTCTCCTCGTAGCCTCTGGGCCCCTTCCTCGTGTAGACCTGTGTCCCGTGGGTGGTGTACAGCCCCCTCTGTCCTCCCACCATGGGTCTCTTCCTCTGAGGCCCTCCCATCTCTCCAGGGCCAGCTTCTTGAGCCTGGGTGCCCGAGTCCCTGCAGACTCCCTGGGGTCTGACACCAGGAAAGGCCCCAAATCCAGACACTGCTGGTCCTCAGGAAACCCCACCCTGTAGCAGCCAGCATCTGCTTTAACAAGTTGCAAGAATGTCATTTCTTTTTCAATTTAAGATGAAACAGCTTAACTCAAGCAATTGGCGTTTTACTTCTGCACGTGCAGAAGAGGCCTCGCTGGTGATGCTGGCACGTGGCCTGTGCTTCTCAGACACTTTTAGGTGGAAAATGCCTGTCAGTTTTCAAGCATGGCCTTGAAACCTGGCCAGGCTGGGAGCAGAGAACACAGGAGGTGGCTCGGGACACTGCCTTCCTTCCTGGAGTGACCCTGGGTGGGACCTGCCCAGGCTGGGAGCAGTGAACACAGACGGTGGCTCGGGACACTGCCTTCCTACCTGAAGTGACCCTGGGTGGGACCTGCCCAGGGTGTCCATGGGCCAGTGGACCAGGAGGGCACTGAGTGCAGGACTCATGCTCACAGGAGCCGTGCTCACACGGCCAAGAGTATCTATGGAGCACCTACTGAATGCATCCTCCGTTCTCTGCCTTGTGGGGAGGCAGGGGAGAAGGCGTGACTAAGCCCTTGAGCCACTCAGGGACCCGTTGGACTCCTGGGAGAGGGGATGAGAGGACAATGGTGCTCTGACCATCCAGTGGTCAGTCTGCACCAACAGTGGCCCCGATCCAGCTACCTCCTCCATCGGCCCCTGGGCCAGGAGCTGGAGAAAACAGCTTAGCCCTATCTGCCACCCACGCCATTCGCCAGAGCCAGACAGCTGGAGCTGGGACTCCTTCCTTGACATTCAGAGCTGCTAATTTTTCATCACAGGGTGGATTTGACATTTGCATTGGAATTGGTTTCTGTTCACTTCCTCTGGCGACTGGCTGGTTCAGACTGAATCCTCCCGTCTGCCGCATCGCTGCCTGTGATCCACCCCAACTGCCTGCCCCGGGGAAGCTCAGGGCCCAGCCACCTATACATAGATCTGGTCCTCCACCCGACCTCTGCTTCTGCTTTGACCTCAGGACATGGCTGCCCTCCCGGCCCCCCAGCATCTCCCCCACAAGGGAGTCTGGGGGCCCTGGTCCTGGGGCCATCTTCCCTGGCGAAGCCCCAGCGCATCTGCCCCTTCACTGTTTTAGCGCCCGAGTCCCCCGTCACCTGCCTCGGGTCAGGGTGGCTCCCTTCTTCTCATCCCGGCGTCCACACACGCTGGCACCCCCTGGCTCCAGCCAGCCCAGGAGCGCACTCCCTGCAGCATCCAAGCCTCACAGGGTGCACCATCCCTCCACACTCTCGATGCTGCTGCACTGTGCCTGCATCTGGAGAATGGGTACCTGCTCACCCCGGGCCAGGAAGGCTCGCCCGTCTTGCAGACAAGGGCCACGGGGACGGGGCCTTGTGACCCCAGCTTCACCTTGATGAAAGTGAAAGAGAAGTGTGANAGATTGATTCAGTCTCGGAAATGCCATCCTTGGTTTTTGGCATTCTGCTGTGCTTTAGTTAAGGCCTCAGATGCAGGGAGGAGAAACAGCAAGATAGAAAGGTCCTCTGTCAATCTGTTCAGTATTACTGTCAAAAGATTAAAGGCATTAATGAGAAGTTAGGCTTTCGTGACATTCACAGATTCTAATTCTAAATCCACCCTTATCTTCTACTAAAATGGATAATTAAACGGTGAATGTGTTCACACGTTTAAAATTGCTTATCTCATTTGATACCGACATTTCTTTATATGCTTCAGAAATACATTCAGAAATATATTCCTAACTTCCCCCCACGCCAAATCCCTAGAGCTTGACAATGAAACAGTAGCACATTGGGCTCTCATGATAGTCCAGGGCTCTCTCTGCCCGGGAACAAAGCTCCTGGAGCACAGAACAAAGCTTTGTACTCTAGCGCCCAGAGTACGCCGTGACCTCATCACTGTTTATGCGAGCTCAGATACACATCGTGTGGGCATCTATACAAACACCAGCCTTTCCCTCCCACTGCCTACACCTCAGGACAGGAGAATTCAGGATGATTTTCAGAAAGACACTCTGAGGTCCCTCATTAAATGAATTACAAGATTCTGTTTGGAAACATATTTCTAAAGACCATGTTAAGAAATGAAGAATATAAAAATCAGATTAGTCATTACATTGGAGTAGGCAGATGAAGCATCCTAAATAAAATGGCAGTTATGTCGACACTTCAAAAACAAATGCTATTTTAGGTAAGAAAGAAANAACATATTTCTAAAGACCATGTTAAGAAATGAAGAATATAAAAATCAGATTAGTCATTACATTGGAGTAGGCAGATGAAGCATCCTAAATAAAATGGCAGTTATGTCGACACTTCAAAAACAAATGCTATTTTAGGTAAGAAAGAAAAATAACATTCCCCTGTACCTTTATATTTTCATTTGCTCTAGTTTAAAAAAAAGAAAAAAAAAGATTTCTGCTTCTGATATATGATTCATGCATGTTTCATTTAAATACAGGAGTAACAGTCTTTACAACTTTTAGGCAGAATAGTGCTATAACAGGAACCTTCCATTGTTTAGGGATTTTTATTTCATCATCTTGGGACAAAGGTGAATAATTTAAAATTTTAATTAACAGTGCAGAAACATTCACACAGAAATGATAGGAAAAATGTCTGATATCTGTATAGAAATATATTCTATTAAAGTAACTATTTCTACTGTCATAATCCTTACATTTAAGACAGGATTATTCAAATGTTTAGAAAAACTAGCTTAAGGATTCAGTGGCTCATCATAAGGATATTGACAGTAAGCAAAGATTAAGAAGCATGTTTTTAACCTCTATGCACATAATTTCATTCATTCTCTTTACATCTTCTATAATAATTTTTTTTCCTGCAAATTTCTCTCATTTTACAATAAAGATGTTCTATGTATTAATATTGCAATCCAGTTATATTGCCATTGAATGGCTAACCTTTTTATTAAAATTTATAGCAAAGAACAGAGATAATAAAAGGAAAAGATCTGCCCCGGGGGACTAATTATATCCAATTCTTTTTTATTGTCACTATTGTTTCTGCAAGAGTGTTTAGTCCATAATTACAAAGTATCTATCTATTTGCATCAGATGTGGCCCTTTTCAATATGCATTAAATTCACTTCACAATCACACTGAATTAACAACAAATCATTCCAAGAAGAAATTTCTTCAAGGATTAAGAGTGTGCGCGCGTATGCTCAGTAGCTTCAGTCGTATCTGACTCTTTGCAACCCTATGGACTGTAGCCCGCCATGCTCCTCTGTCCATGGAAGGCTATAGTCTATGGGGTTCCAAACAGTTGAACACGACTGAAGGATTAAGAGTAGGCCTTACTAAAATGGATTATACTTAATCTGAAAATAGAAGATTTACATTTTGGAACATTAACCATCTCACTCTCTTGGAACAACAGAGTAACATATCGCCAGCTCTTGTTCCTGGCACAATTTGGTTGTCAAAAAATGCTAATTAAATTAATGAATAACCCAGAGCTAAATATAACTGTATAAGTAGTTTCAGCAGCAAAATATATCCTTCACAGTATCTCTCAACCAAGAAGAGATGCATTCCAAATTTTCATGGTACATATCAATGTATCTTCCCTGTATGTTGGGGTCCTTCAGGGAGCTGTTTCAGCAGGAGAACTCTTCTCAGAAAATATTTCATAGACTATAGCATATTCAAACTAGTGTCAACAAGATTCATTTCCTTGATTTCAAAAGATGTTACTGGTTGTCTTCTTGTGGTGTGGGTTTTGATGTCAGGCTGACGTATGGAATTGTGTAAGAAATTTCACAGCCTTTCCTTCTATAATCGTTGCTATTTAATCGCTTAGTCATGTCTGACTTTTTTGTGACCCCATGGATTGCAGCCTGCCAGGCTCCTCTGTCCATGGGATTTCCCAGGCAAGAATACTGGAGTGGTTTGCCATTTCTTTCTCCAGGGAATCTTCCTGACACAGGGAATGAACATGCGTATTCTGCCTTGGCAGGTGGATTCTTTACTACTAAGCTACCAGGGAAGCCCTTTCCTATAATAGGTAATTAAAAAAATTAATATATCCATTTCTCACATGTATTGACTTTTAAACTTGGTTCTTTTATGCAATTTTATAAATTTGGTATCCATGGATTTTGNCACAAAGTGTTAGACATGACTGAAGTGCCTGATAACATATGGAAAGGAAATTAAAAAGAGAAATGAGTATTTTATTCTTTCCCTTTTTTGAGAACAAAGGAGATCAGGAAAACAATGAGCAGGCCTGAACATTCCTAGATTTTTTATTTTAACTGCTCATAATTCTGATTGTATGTTACTAAGTTTGCTTTTCTGCTCCTTAACTCTGCAGGAGCTTTTAGACTCTTCATAGGCAGGGCATGGGAGGGTACTCAGTCCTTGAGGAGGGAGGGGCTTCCTCAGGAGAGAAGCTAGGTGAGTGGGCAGAGCAGGGTTAGATGAAAGCTTTACAGGTGGGAGGGGCCTGGACAGAGCCCCTGTTGAGAGCCCAGTGCCTCCCACCCCAAGAAGGCCCAGCGCCCAGCCTTCCTCTCCCGGAACAAGTCCACCTGTTGGGAGTCTGTCTTCCACTGTGGCTTGGCCTGCATTTAAAGCCCCCTCCTGATTTAGGAGAGGACCACATGGCTTGGAGGAGCTCAAGGGCCTGGCCAGAGGTTCCAGGTCAGAGGGAGTTGTGCAAGAAGATGGGGAGACAGAAGGCCCTCTGGGGAGACAGCAGAGTGAGCTGCCAGGCTCTGACGCTGAGCACAGCTTCCATGAATTCTGAGAGCCGCCCCAAAGGAGCCACAGGCTGGTTTCAGAAGGAGGTGGTTCCCCGCCAGCCTGTGCCCACCTCAGGGGCTGCAGACCTCCCCCTTGGCGGCCTGGGCCACCCCTCAGGGCTCAGAACTTGCAGACGGCAGAGTGAGAGAGTTGGAGGAGCCAGCTGGGCGTGGGAGGGGTCTCAGGCCCCTGGGGACCTCTCTTGGTCCTGCAGAATCAGCCCAGGTAGTGGGACCTGTGGGGCAGTTGCCCGAGCTCCTCCTCTTGTGAGGGGGAAACCCACCCCTAGACTGGAGGGAACCCGTGTATGCTGCTGACAGTCCCCCTGACTGTGGCCTCCTTGGGGATGGGATCCCTGTTGGAGGGGAGGAGGGACTGCCTGGTCATCCAGGGATTGGCCTGGACCCTCACCCCAGACGTTCCTCCCAGGCCCCTTGGAGGCTGGGAACCCCCGTGCTCTCGCCACACGGAAAATACCGGAGTGTGGAGGATGCTCTTCTCACAGGAACCCTCACTTCCGGATCCAGCCAAGGCTGCCCAGGGCCACGTGGGGGTGCTCAGCCCACAGCTTGTGCCAACACCAGCCTCTGTCTGAGACCTTTGACCCCTCTGCATCCTATCCAGATTCCTGGCCTTTGAGGCTGTGTGAGAAGATAAATGGGTGTCACTGTTTGAGGCCACTGGGTTTTGGGGTAGTTTGTTGTGCGGCCACAGGTACACAACCACAGGATCACAGAGCACACAGGACACAGGTCCGTGGCAAAGAGAGTGTGGCCTCCGTGGGTGCAGGTGGAGAGCAGGGAGCTGCCTGCTGCCTCCCCTCTTGGAGTGCTGTGTTTGTGCACTGCTGATGGCGTGGAGATGCCGTGGACTTGGCATGGGCTCAGCGTGGGCAGTAGGTCTCTTCTTAGTGATCGGGAAGAGATCACTAAGAGATCTTTCTCTTCAGGGGTGGATGCTGAATTTTGCCATATGCTTTTTCCGAAATTATTGAGATGATCACAGGGTTTTCTTTTTTCATCTGTTAACAAGTCAAATCACACTGAATACTTTCTGAGTGTTTAGCCAGCTTTGCATCCTGTATTGAGCTTGAATGGAAGTGACGTATTACCCTCTGGGTCTGTGGCTGGATCCCTGTGATGACAGACGGTACCCTCACTCTGCAGGGTCCTGGCTTTGGAGTCATTGGGGAATTGGTGGGAGTATGTCCTCTCCTTCAGAAAGTGATTGCATAACACTACTCTCCTACTAGAATTTACCAGAGAAACCCCTGGGCCCAGAGTTTTCTTTGTTGGAAGACTTTAACCTCAAGTTCAGTGTCTTTAAGGCTTCCCTTGTGGGTCAGCTGGTGAAGACTCTGCCTGCAATGCGGGAGACCTGGGTCTTATCCCTGGGTTGGGAAGATTCCTCTGGAGAAGGGAAAGGCTACCCACTCCAGTATTCTGGCTTAGAGAATTCCATGGGCTGTATAGTCCATGGGGTCGCAAAGAGTAGGACACAACTGAGTGACTTTTTACTTTCACTTTCAGTGTCTTTAACACGTGCAGAAGGCTGGGCAGGGGGACGGGCGGGGGTGTGAAGTGGGTGTGAGAGAGCCTTCCTAATTCCAGCTCTCTGTGATGCTCTTTATGGAAGCAGTTACAGACATCACAGGCTAGATTTGTAATTTAAAAACACCAAACAAATCTTCAATTATTTCACCGAGGAGGAAACACAGTACCAAGAGCAGGGCTAACCCTGCAGTGGAAACCCGCATTTGTGGGGTGAGCACCAAGGGCGGGGCCCCAGTCAGGCAGGTGCCTCAGAAAACAGTTTGTTGGGTCTGTGTCCCAGGGCCGAAGTAGGTATGGTCGCCGAGGACACAAAAATGCGTCATTTTCTTCAGCAGCTGGAAGGTCAACATTTTATGTGTCTTTTTAAAATATTTGGCTGAGAGAGGCCTCTGTTTGTCAGACAGCCCTGCAGGCACTGACGGGACCAGTGATGCGGAAACCACAGCTCTGAGGCCTGCCCGTCACCTACCTGCTCCCAAGGGGCCAGGGCAGGGCATGTGGCATCCAGGGCCACAAGACCCTCACTGGAAGGGTAGGTGCCAGGACAAGTGCAGACCGCCTGTTCCAGTGGGAGGGGCCACCCGGGTGACAGCTACCGCGGCGACATGGGGCAGGAAGCGTGGGCCCACTTGCCCGTGCACAATTTGGGAGCCAGGGCTCAGAATTCAGGATCTGTCGGGTCCTGGAGCCCCTTACAGTGGAAGTTGCCTTCCCTGGGGGCAGATGGGGAATTTCTGGTCCTTCCCAGTGCCCGCTGCCTGTGTCACCCAGGGCTGTCATCCAGGACCAAGGTCTATCACCCGCTGTGAACAGGGCCCGAGCTTGGCCAGGTGGGAGCCCCGGTCCTGGGGGCAGCCCCCGCCTCCGCCTCCCCATCTTGACAAGGCCAAGAGGGACCAATCTCTGGCTTATTCACCTTTCCTTCCAACAGCCCCGCTGAGTTGAAAGAAAAGTTGAAATGTAGCACCTGTGTATGTTTGAAATGATCCTCGATCCTTGATGGTCCTCGTTATTAAAATACCCCGAGGAAAGCCCTCCGGAGTTTTACCAGTTGCCAAGCTGGTCGGCTCAGCGGGACGGTGGCCACAGCTGGACTGCCACTGTGCCCGCCCCGCTCAGGACCCGGCGGCCTCCTGCCGAGGTGTGCTCCTCCCCATGCCTTGGCCCCTCTGCTGGGCCCTGGGCATCTTCAGAGGGGGGTGGAAGAAAGGCGTCTTGCTGGTGGGGAATGCCCACCAGAGGGGGAGAGCCAGCTGCTCTGGAGGGTCTCCTGGCCAGCCCCAGTCCCCTCTTACTCTCAGCCTCCCCTGGCTTGAAGCAGCAGATAATGGGCTATGTCCTATCCTTGACTCTAGGGGGACTCTGGGTGACACGGAGGCCAGGGCCCGCCCAGCACCACAGGGCCAGCACCTGGCCTTCCTCCTTCAGGGATGCGGCCAGGTGGGAGCTTTCCCAGCGGTGACTTCTGTCTCCTGTGGGGCTTCCTAGAAGAGGGTGTGGCTGTCACTGGTCAGTGTGCCACCCCCTCACTGTAGTGAAGGGGAAGGGTCCCTCTCTCTGGGCCTCAGCTGCCCATCAAGACCACTCTGGAATGAACAAGGTCACCGGCAGGACGAAAGAGGCCCGGAGGCTCCCAGTAGGCAGTGCTGGCACCCGCGCTCACTCTCTGGACCCCATGGGAGGGGGTTCAGGGTCACAGTGCCCCCAACTCCTTGCTCTTGTAAGCCAGGTCGGGGCCCACCACCTTCAAAGAGCTCACAGTCCAATGAACTGTGACCAAGGGAGGCACCTGCGTGTTGCTATGGAAACACTGAGCTATGGGCTGGGGGATGGGCCTGAAGGGTCTGGGTGTCGAAAGATGAATGAGCTTCCAAGCCCAGCAGGGCTCAGAGGAGGTGGGAGGGGAAGCGTGTCCTTCTGGGCAAGTGAGAAGCTTCTGAGATGAAGGAGAAACCCCCACACGTGGGATTACTCATCCTGATCCATGCCTAGCACCAGGAACTTGCTTATTTGAACATCTCTCAGCAAAGCTGGTCGTAGGGCTCAGGCCATTCTGTCTTCTCCCTGGTTTGGGCATACAGAGAGAGTCGTGGCCATGCATGTGGGATCCCAGGCAGATAGCTGGGCTGAAGAGGGTGGGCACCTGGGGGCCAACCAGGCAAGCACAGAGGAACTGGGTTGTCCATGGACCGAGCTCCTCACCCACCCCCACGGGGGAAAGGTCTGTGCAGCTTAGGTCGCAGCCAGGGTCCACTGGAAGCACCTCAAGTCGCTTATTTGCCCCCATGAAGGCCCCCACCAGCTCGTCCCAGATTTTGGATGAACGATGGGGAGGGGTCCTGCTCTGGGTTGTGTCCCAAAGTGTCCTGGTGTGTGTGGTCCCTGGAAAGTGTCCAGCATCCTGCTGTGGCTACAGTCAGGAAGGGAGACCCCTTGGGTGGAGGCGGGGAGAATCGAAGCTGGATGAGGCCTGGCTGTGGACAGCCTGGAGTGGATGCCAGTGTGTCTGGGCCCAGTGAGGGTGCACCCCGATCAGCATCTGGGTGTGTCCTTGGGAAGGGACTGCTGTGACTATATGCCCTTGTCACATGTGGCTGACGAGCACCGGCTCTGACCCTGTCCTGGGGCACGTCCTCCCCCAGCCTCGCCTACCTCTCAAGAAGTCACAACCCCCAGAGGAGAAATTCTGTTAGAACCTCTTCTCTCTGAGTCAACAGTCTCCCACGGATCCCAGCACCAGGCGTCAGGCTCGCTGGAGAGGCGGCACCCGCAATCCGGAACTGGAGATAAAGAATCTGCAAACACTCGCTGCCGCTCAGCCTCCAGCATCTCCCCAGGAGACAGGGAAGGGGCTGCTGTGGGCAGAGGGGCATCACAGCTAATTAGCCGGGAAGGTGAGGCGAGGAGCCCTAATCACCAGCATCCCCTTGAGCCCGCCTTGCCCACCCCGGTTTGCCAAGTCATTTCTTTAGGTGGAAGTATGATCTGTGGGCGCGGAAGCAGAGATGGGGAGCAGCCTGGCTCAGAGACCCCACTCCAGCCTGAACGTCCCCTTCCGGGGGCTCTGGGGCTCTTCACTCCCCTCAGGAGCATAGCCTGTAACCTTGGAGACCCCTCATTCCAGGGAACAGGAGAACAGACAATCGAAGGACCCCTCACTCTGGACCTAGATTTTCAGAAGTCTTTAACAAGTGAGGCTCAAGATTTGCCTAATACTTGGGGTTCCAAGTTTTTCTAGAACATGGAGAGCCTCTCCTCTGCCAGGGCCATCCTCCGATGGCCAGCTATGGGCCTGCGGTGATGCCTCCACTAGAGGTTCATGGCCTGAAGGTGGGGAGTGTGAGCGGGTCCTTGCTCTCCATGAGCCCAGGGCCTAGGGATGACCTTGGCCTTCAGACCCCAGTCCTCTGTGGCTGAGCCCCCTGCACTGTCCCCTGTCCCACCCAGCCTATCCAACCCTCAGCTGATGTCTGCCTCAGCCTCTCCCTGGTTGCCCTGGCTTGCTCTCAGGCCTGATTCTGAAGTTGAGCTCTTTTCAACTGTCTACCTGCCAGGTCAGGCTCACAAGGAGGGGAGCGCCAGAGGATCTTAGGGAGCAGTGGGGCTCAGGTGCCAGCAGGAGCAGAGACAGGCCCTTCTAGATGTGGTCAGCAGCGTGGCTCCAGTAAGCCAGAGGAGGTCAATGAGGAGAGCAGAAGGCATAGCAGAAGGTTTCGGGGGATGGTGGTGGGACTCAGGGGTCAGACTCAGGGGATGGTGGTGGGACTCTTGGGGCAGACGAGACATGGGGGACAGTGGTGGCACTTGGGGGACAGATGGGACATGGGGGACAGTGGTGGGACTTGGAGGGCAGGCTCAGGGGATGGTGATGGGACTCGGGTGACAGAGAGCTTGCCACAGGGGAACAGTTGAGACATGTCTGCTGTAGAGGAGGCTGCGGGCGACAGGGGGAGCTGTTCCCTGGGGTCAGGGAACCTGGGGCTGTGTCTGGGGAGGCAGAGCTCTTGGGATAAGGGACAAGGGCTGAGATCAGTGCGGCCGTGGCCTCCTCTCCCTGTGGCCTCCAGGCAGATGCATCCCACTCAGGCCAAGCAGGTTGTGCAGAGATAGTGGATGCTGTTGGGATGACTGGAGGAGAGGCCGCCTGGCTGGTGGGGTCAGAGCTCCTGGGCTCCCCTCACGCTGAGTCCTGCCCCACTTGACCGCTTCATGAAGGTGACCATAGAGGAAGTGGGGAGCTGCTGGGTGGGTCCAGAGGAGGTGGAGGCAGACCCAATTCCTGGTGGACAACTGCTGTCTGACCTCCTGGGCTGGAGAGCCTGCACAGAGGTGGGACTCCATGACTGGGCAGCATAGGCCACCCCGACCTGGCCTGAGCCATGGCAGCCACACTGGGGTCCTACTGAAACCACCCCTTGCTCCCCAGTCCTCTCCCAACCATGTGCTGGGCCCTGTCCTGGGGGAGGGTTGGCAGGGACTGAAGCAGAACCACAGGACCCCGTCTTCTGAGAGGGACTTGAACAGAGGAAGGAAACAGGTGGTGTGGGGGCAAGGCGAGCAGGGTGGGCCCAGCTCAAAGCTCTAGTACTGTACACAGAGCAGCAAGAGAGGACCCTGGCAGATCCCTGGGGTCCCCCTGTGCCTGTGAGGGAGGACAATGTTTTCCCAGGCACCCCGTCCTCTGTCCTGGAGACCCTAAGCTCTGTCCAAGGGCAGGAGTGATGGCCCTGCCGGTTCTGGTTTTCTGTGAGGCTACCCATTTTCTGGGAGGTATTTGCTGGCTTGAATGGGATTTGGAGGGCAGTGTGAATCCCATTCGACCACCTCCACATTGGTTCCTGGTGTCCATCGACGGCCTGTTTGGAGGGTTCTGTCCCTGAGCTGAGTGGCTGGGTCTGAGGGGCCCATGACAGTTTTTGCAGAGATGGAGCTGTTGCTTCTGGTACCTGCACACGCTCTGCGGCTCTTCCACAAAGATGGGGCACCAGGGCCAGGCTCTCCAGCCCCCACCCTTCCGTCCTGTCCCCCTGTGTCCAGCTTCCTGCCTCTCAGGGAACCTGTGGGCCTGGCAGCAGGGAGGGGTAGTGGGACGGCAGTTGCACCCCCCAACAGTAGGTCTAGAGAACAAGGTCCCAAGCATGCTTGGTGAGGACACCCCAGCCCGTCATTGGAGGAAACGGCCTATCCAGAGAGGCTGAGCCAAGGAAGGGACAATGCCTCCACCCCCAACTCGCCACAACCAAATCTGTGCTTCCAGCGCCTGGAGGACATATTTAAACTCTGCAAATGGACGTCAGGGTAATTATCTCCACCCAGGACTGGGACAAGGTCCAGGGCCTCCCTGAGATCAGGCCAGGGACGTGTCAAGCATTTCAGAGAAAGTGAACTGGAATGGGGTGGGTGCTGGCATTGTGACAGCCCGCACAGACACTGGCTCAGCCAGGACTTTGGGAGGGGATTCAAGGCAGCCCCCACTTGCCTGCCCTTTCCTGCTGAGCTGGAAGGAAGAGATAAAAGCCCTGGAGCAGGGGAGCAGGAAGTTGGGGAGATTGGAGCCTACAAGGGAAGCTTGGTTGGCTTAATTTTCCATAATTGGGAAGACACTGTGAATATTCATCAGCCCCCAGCCTTGCCCAGGTAGCTGGGGCCCTGCTGGCATGGCTATGCCAGCTCCTGCCACTCGTTTGGGAGCCTTGAGGAGCTATTTGCAGACGCTTCTTTGTCAACAGGAAGCAGAGCTGGGTTTATGGGGCCCTCTTGGGCTTATAGCTCTGTGCGAAGCTGCAGACGATGGCAGGTGTGGGTAACACGGGGCTTGGCCTACTGGATGTCCACTGGGGCTGGAAAACAGGGACATGGATGCTAGGGTTCCACGGTCGGGTCCTCTCCTTGGCCAGATGACCTCAGTTTTGACATCATGTGAGTGATGGAATAATAATGCCATCCCAGATGCGGTGTTCGTCCATCTGGTGTGACAAATCATGGAACATGCCAGAAATAGAAAAGCACCCCACCCTATAAATGAGTCCCCCCATCCCCCTCCCTAAAATGATGGGCTCAGAAACACAAAGGAGTATAAGCCCACCTCCTCCCTGCTTCAGGACCAAGGACAGCTACCAACACGGTATCTAAAGGGCTCCCTGAGGCTGACAGTTCAGTGGCCCCTCCCAAGACAAGATTGAAGTTGAGAGCCTGAGGGTCCAGCTGGAACTACCCCCCACTCCATCATGAACCTGGACAGAGCTGCAGAGCTGGGCTCTGTGGGGTGAACCATGGCCTGGGGTCCAGTGGGGTCCAGTGGTGCCCCAGTACTTGGTTTGGGGTCCAATTGAGGGTACGGTCAGCAACCTCATGGTGGGGGTGGGGAACAGTACCACCCCACCACCCCTGGCTTGCTGACAGTTCCTGGCTGTGGGCCGTGGTGCGTGAGCAGCCTTGGAATCTCAGGGGCCCGAGCTGGTTGGAAGATGCAGAGGACGCCTGAGGACAAGGCCCCCCTGCCAGCCACCCGCTTCCCAGGAATGTGCTGATTTGAAAATCCAGTCACTGGCCAAGGGAGCCTCCACGCTCTGCAATCAGATTCTGGGCCTGGGACTTGAGTTCCCACCACAGGCGTCCCCAGATTCAGGCAGGCTGTGCATCTTGGGGATCTTCCTTTCCCTTAGAGTCCCCTTCTGGGGAGGCCAACTGGGCACAGAGACAGGGGAGGAAGTGGGCAGAACAGACCAGCCCAGGGCCACCAAAGGGTGTCTGGGAAGGTGGCAGGCAGCCTCAGGGGTGATTGGCCTCTGGATGCGCAGCTGCCCCTTGGCCTTAGGTGGAGATGCATGGGCTTCCTCTCTAGCTTCTTGGGCCCCAGAGAGGCTTGCACTGCTATGTGGCCTTCCCAGGACCCTCCACCCATCTCTGCTGCTGGTTCTGTTTTCACCACAGGTAGGGGAGGCCAGGGGAGGCACCCACACTGCCTTCACCAGCCTGTGTTCACGGGAACTTGGACCCCCAGGAAGCTGGTCCAGAGGGCCTAGCAGGGAGGGTCTAGCCCAGCCGAAGGGGCCCCAAGGAGCCCAGGATGGTGATAATAGGTAGGTGGTCTCAGCTGTGGGGCAGGGGGCGCCTCAGTCAAGGTGGACACCCTGGGCAGACAGGCTGACACCCCAGTCAGGCATTCACCATAGCAAAGAGCTTCCCTTGATTAAGACAGCCTGGGAGGTGAGAGGCAGCACCCTGCTTTTCAAATGGAGGGGGCTGAGGGCCGGCCTGAGGCCTGTGTTCAGAGGATCAGGGCAGGCCTGGATCTGGGTCCTGCTCACATGTGCCTCCTGGAAAATGGGGGCCCCAGGGCACCTGCCTGAAGGTGGAGGTGGCAATAGGAGAAGGAGCCTTTACTCTGTCCCAAGTCCACAGGGAACAGCTCCCCTTGCCTGGCCTGGCTGATCAAGCCAGGGAGTCAGCAGGAGGTGGGAACTCAGCTGCTCTCCCCTCCCTTGGGGCTGTGGGGCCAGTTTCTGAGAACCCAGTCCTGAGTTCCACCCCCAGGAGGGTTTCTCCACACTCTGGAGGTCCCTGGGCCACGGCCAAGTCTGGCCTGGGCAGGACTCACCCATGCCCTGCCCAGGGCCTCCCCCAGGACATGCTGGTGGCCATCTGCATCAAGGGGTTCAGATCTGAGGGGGAGGACCCTCGTAGTGGGGGCTGGGCTCAGAGCACACACCCTCACAGAGGGGAGGTCCTGAGGGGGCCCAGAGACATGCCTGTTGGGCTGCACTCAGCCTGTGGGAACCCAAACAGAAGCGGCAGCTTGGGGTCTAGGCCTCATGTGCTGGAGGAGACCCTAGTGGAGCCTTATACCCCCAGAGGGTCTTATACCCCAGGCCAAGCTCTGTCTGGAACTGCAGGGCCAGATTTGGGGCCTGAGAGAGCAAGGGGGCCTGGGAGTGAAGGAGAAAGAGGAGAACTTTCTAGGAGGACCCAGGGTCCCCCTTGGAGAGTCCCAAAGTCCCTGCTGGACCTGCCCTCTGTCCTTGCCAGAGTGACTCAGAGTGGCCCTCCCCCATGCTCACCCTGTCCCCTCCTCCCAAGGGGGCTGTGACCTCTGGCCTCCCCCAGCCTCTCCTCCCAGGGCGTCTATGACCTTCTGCCCCCAGGCGGAAGCCGCATCCATCCTTCAGGCTGAGACCCATTAGCAGGCTGCCAGCTGGCCGGGACAAAGGGCTTTTCTGTGCCTGTGGCCTGTCAGGATGTAATTCTTCATAAAGAGCCAAACTCACTGCCTCTCCCAATGTCTGCTGTGTCCACTGGCTCAGGGCCAGTGGGTGTCCTGACACCTGCTGTTCCTGGGCTGGGTCAGGCTGCAGGGAACAGAACCTGGGGAGAGGTACTCAGGCATGGTGTGCCTGGGATGCTCTGCAGCCCTCAGGCAGGTGGGATGGTCCACAGGTGTCTGCCACACCTGGCCTGGTCCATGGGCCCCTGCCTGGCCTCTGAAGGTACTTGAGTTGCCCCCAGCTCCCAGCTCTTATTTGTTGACACAGGGCCTTCCCTGGAGAAAGGTGACTACAGGGCGATTCCTGTTTAATGGTCATTTTCAGCAGTGGCAATTCAGTGCTTGCCAGACACTGGGACAGGTACCAAGTGCCTAGTTGGCCTGCCCCCTTCATCCTTACGATGGCCTCATGGGTGGGCACAGTTAGCACTCCCACTTAACAGCTGGGGAAATGGAGACTCAGAGAGGTGCCAGCTGTGGGATGTGGAGGGAAGGGGAAGTTGAACTGCCCGTCATGCTCACTGGGCCAATAGAAGTCTTGGGAGCAGATGCAGGCCCAGGAATCTCATTTCTTCCCAGCCACTTCCTCATCCTGCAGAGTGCTCCACCCTCCTCTGGAGTATGTTTGTAGATAATTAACTACTTAGTAGAGAGGCAGGCGGGCGTGGGGGTGGGGTGGGGGCAGAGGCACATGGAACTGTGAAACTGGAGCCAGAAGATTGATATTGTCTGAAAAGATGCTGCAAGGTTTTGTAGAGCTAAGTCCAGCTCACGGGGACCCTGGTTAAGGCGGGGGTGGGGGAATTCCTGAGGGTAGGGCAGTGGGGCTGAGCCCCTGCCAGGTTGGTTCAGGGGAGAAGGGGGTCCTGCAGAGCATCGGAAGGGAGGACACCTGTCGGCATGACTGGTTCTGGACAGCACATTCCTCCAGCCAGGGCTGCAGGCTGTTGAGAGCTCAGGGCCACAAGAAGACAAGCAGGCCCTGATCCTAGCACACCGTGGGTTCCGGCTTAAATCCAGAGCTCAGAGGACTTGCCGGTGTCTCAGGAGGGCCAGTCTTCACTTCCTCTGTGCTACCATCCACTCCTCCCTCTACGGGAAACATTCCATGTTTCTTAGATTTCGAGGACTCTCAGCCTCCCTCTGCCCTCTCTCCCATCCCTCTTCTCAGGGTCCTTGGGGCCTCTGGCTGGTCATCAGACTCTCTAAGGGGCCCGGTTAGAAGTGAGGCAGGAACTAGACAGGCCTCAGTCTGAGCAGCCAGAGTTCATCCCCTGTGGGCAGACACTCCAAAACAGCAGGAGCGAGGAGAGCTGAGCCCTGCCCTGATCAGAGATACAGGCCCCCATACTCCTTGAATTTAAGGAGACCCTCCCAACTACACATGAGCATAAAGGCTCCTCAGAGATGAAAAAGAGAGGAGTGCCACTCTATAGTCGGTGATGTCAACCCACCCATAGGCCTGTGCACCAGAATCCATCTTAGCTGAGAGATGCATGCACATGAGGGAGGACCCTGAAAGTGAAAGTGAAGTGAAAGTCATTCAGATGTTTCTGACTTTTTGCGACCCCATGGGCTGTATTCTCAGGGCCAGAATACTGGAGTGGGTAGCCGTTCCCTTCTCCAGGGGATCTTCCCAACCAAGGATTGAACCCAGGTCTCCCACACTGCAGGAGAATTCTTTACCAGCTGAGCCAGCAGGAAAGCCCAAGAATACTGGAGTAGGTAGCCTATCCCTTCTCCAGCAGATCTTTTCGACCCAGGAATCGAACAGAGGTCTATTTAGACTCAGAAACAGCAAGATGATTGGCCGGAGGAAACCCAAAAGTGCTCCACAAAAGTGATTCAAACCACCCTGAGGGCACGACTCTCTCTGAGTCCACCCGCATGCCTATCCACATATACTATTTTCCTCCTAATAAACACTTTACTTTTTTACTACTCTCCCTCTCTCTGTGGGAATTCCTTTCTATACAGATGACAGGCTAGGGCCTTGTCCCTGGCCACTGTCCCTGGTGGTCTAGCGGCCAGGATTCAGGGCACTCTCTGCTGCAGCCTGACTTCAGTCTCTGGCCAGGAACTGAAACCCTGCTTCAAGCCACTGCAGACCAAAGGCCCCACGAGATCATGTTCAGGTGGGGAGAGATGAGGGCGCGCCCCGTTTGGAGAAATGGCCCTAATTCTCTCACATTCTTCCTGCATTTGATGGTTTTCCAAATGCTTTTGAAAGAAATGGGCAAAGACAGAGACTCAGAGATAGGCTATCCCCCAAAAGCCTCAGGGAAGGCATTTGATCTCTACTGAGGCTCAGCTTCCCAGGTGCTTCAGTGGTAAAGAATCTGCCTGCCAAGGCATGAGACACAGGTTCGATCCCTGGGTTGGGAGGATCCCTTGGAGAAGGAAACGAATACCTACTCCAGTATTCTTGCCTGGAAAAATATCGTAGGCAGAGGAGCCTCAGAGGAGCCTGGTGGACTATAGTTCATGGTGTCGCAGAGAGTCTGACAGGACTGAGCACACACATGGGAGGCTGGAGCAGGAGGGGAGCTGTCCATGGTGCTGACGGCAGGGAGGCCATCAGGGCAAGGAGGCTGCACGTTTCCCTGTGGCAGTTAGAGTGACCTGTGGGCTGAACACTGCATCCCTCCCTCAGGACCTCACTCTCATGTGTACTGGACCAGGGTTCTTGCTGGGGGATTTGATCCCCAGGCCAGGCCAGGATCTTCCTAACAGCCCCAGAGAGATGGTGCAAGGGCCAGCCTGGGGCTCTGGTGGGGCAGGGTTCTCTGTGCATGGGGGCAGGGGGAGGTCCCACTGCAGGACTGGCTCTCCCACTGCAGATGTCAGTGGGCATGACCTCTGACCTGAGGGAGGGCGGGGTAGCTTGCCAGGACCAGGGAGGCAAGGCCACTAGTCTCACTCCGGATTCATTTCTGATGAAAGATGGGGAAAGGATGAGGAGACAGGAGATCTCTGAACCCTCTCCAACTCCCAGCATCCTTCCTTTTGCCTCAGCCAACATGGTTACCATCCCTCCCTTCTGGCAGCACCTGCCTGGATGCCAGGACCAACTCTGAACACCTGGATCCTCTCAGCCTGAATATGTGGGGTTCAGCCAGGGTGGGGTTGACAAGTGACACACAGGGTTCTCTGTGGACCCAGCCTCCCTCATGCCCTCTTGCCAGACACCCACTCCCTACTCATCCATCCATCCATGCATTCAACATGTTTACCAGCTCTGCTAAGTGCCATGTGTGTGTGTGTGTGTGTGCAAAGCCTAGAGCCTCCATTATTGGTGAGGAGGTCAGCGGGGAGCAGGGGAGGGGCCTATAGATGTGATGTGGGGGAATGAATGTTCTAGGAAGAGAAGGAAGCACTGTCATGGAGCAGAGTGGAGGTGGGGTGAGAAATCCATCCAAGGGGAGCTCTGTGCTGTCAAGTGGCTCCTCTCAGAGTTGTTTGGGTCTTAAAGGACCTCCATGGCTGGATTATGTGTGGGGGTGGTGCTGAGAGAAAAAGGTCAGAGAGAGGGAGGGAGCAGGGTGGGCCTGGGAGGTGAAGGGTGGGTGGGGTCTTTCTCTCCAGCCTTTCAGCCAGCCTTTCCCCTATGGGTGAGCCTGGCTGAAAGGCTGGAGAGGAAGTCCCCCAGTGGGTAGATGTATAAGCAGGACCCCTCCTCCTGGTCTGCTGGACTCCCAGCACTGCCCTTGGGCTCACATGGGGCCTGGTGTGAGCTCACACATGGACCCCCTCTGATCCATTCCCAGGTCCTCCCTGGTATCTCCCTCAGCCCCTGACCCAGCCTAAGACCCCACCTTTAATTCCAACCTCTATTTATGCCAACAACTGGTTACCATGGCAATGTCCTTGGGACAGGGTGGAGGGCGGAGAGGGCAATGGAGGGAGAGAGGGAGACTGTATCCAGCGGCCTGGCACTGGCCGGGGGAGTGTGTGGGGAGAGGTCTGGGCGCCTGTTCCACATTGTTCCTGCCCTCAGGCCCTGCCTGAGACCACCGCAGAGAACACCATTCCTGCTGCAGGACTCTGGGCAGTTCCCCAAAGCTGGTCTTACCGCTTGTGAATGGGGGTTATCCTTTCCCTTGAAACAGCACTTTCAGGAGCAGCAGAAGGGAGGGGCTAGAGGCCTGGAGTAAGAGTCTAATTCAGCGATAGGATGATGACTAGGTTCCTGCAATAAGTGCTTTCCAGCTGGGCGCAGGTGGGGAGGGAGGGCCCTGCAAATTAATGAGTTAGGCCCGATTAATCTCTCTGCATTAGCAAATCCACGGGGAAAGCCAAACGAGGTTGGACAGATGTGTAAGAGTGTGGGCACACAGTGGGTGCTCCACTGGGCCTGCTGGGGCCCTGACAAGGGGCACCACCCCAGCTTGGCCTCCAGCACAGGAAGGGATGGGCCTGCTGGCTGCAGCTGAGTTCCCTGGCTGTGCTCACCCATGGGAATGGTCATGGAGAGCCTCCTTGTCCACTGTGTGAGCTGGCCAAGGTGCAGGGAAAGGATGCAGAGCTGGCCTGGCTGAGAGAGACTGTAGGCTCCTGAGAGGGTCCAGGCCTTGCTCCCTATTCAGACATGCCCCACCCCCTGGCAAGGGTAGCACCTGGACCAGGCCAGGATGCCAAGCTAGGTGGGGGCCTGGCCTGACCCTCTGCCTGGTCCTTGGGCCCAGTCATCTCTGATTCTGAGGCTTCCTGCATCAGGGTGGTCTGGAGACAGTTGTCAGCAGATGGAGGTTGGGGCCTTGGATGAGTCCTCTCTGAGGGTGGGGTGCCAGGGTCTGAAACTTAAGCCAACTCCCCAGGCGATTCCCTGTGCACAGCTATGAGCAGACATACACAGTCCCAGGGGCTGCATTCCTGGGTGCCCCTTCCTCCAGGAAGCCTTCACAGATTGGCCCAGTTCACCCTCTCTCCTAACTCCAACCTAACATTCTCAGGAGCACCCAGATCTCATCAGACAGACAAATCCCATCCCTACTTCACCTTTCTAGGTTGCCAGATGAGGGAAGGCTGACCTTGGTTTCCCAGGGATGCTGAGGTGGTTGGAGGAGACTTCAGAGGGACCTGGAGCACAGCTGCCCTCTGCCACCAAGAAAAGGTCATGGAGCAGAAACCTTCTGCCCTAGGACAGCACCAAAGAGGGATGGATAGAGAGCCCCCAGGGAGACACCAGGGCTCGTCCCCTCCCTGTGAGGGGTTTCCCAGACTCTGAACCTCATGTGATCAAGTGTTTACTGTGAGGGAGGGAGTGGCCCAGGGCCTGCTCCCCAGCTCCTAGCACCTTAGAGAACTTTCTGNCGCAACGGGGCAGCCGCGGAGGCTCCCCCCACTCCGCATCCCCCAGACGGAAAGGACTGTCCTGCGAGCGCGGGCGGAGCCAGGCGAAGAAAGAGTTAACCTGTTCGGCAATTCGAAGAAAAGGATTGGGGTGGGTGTGGGGGAGATGCTGTTTCTAGAGCTGGACCCAGAAGCTCCAACTTGAATGGAGAGAGGTGCGTCCCACCCCCGTTTATCCATTCTGCCCAATTTCCTTGCAGGCTGCACCATGCCTGCCCCACCCCCCACCCCTGGGGGCTGGGGAATCAGAGGGCTGGTCTCTCCCCTTGGCAGGGCCCCACCCAAACCCCTTCTGCTTCCCCAGGCTCACTAGAACTGTGGAGGTTCCAGCCCCCTGCTCCTCCCCATTCTCTGGGAAGCCACCTAGCTATTTCAGGGGTGCATGGAGGGAATTTAATCCTCTGGCCTCCCCAGTGAGGAAGGAGAGACACTATACTGTCAGAGGGACTACGCTGGGGCTCTGGGCTGGGAGTAAATGTCCTGGGGGTCTAGGATTGACCCCACGCGTACTTGTGAATGCCCTTATGGGTCCAGCTGTCAGTCATGCTCTCATGGGTCCAGCAGTCAGCAGGACTGAGCTGAGAGGAGCAGGTAAACAAGGGTCTCCTGTCCTGCCCTCAGATGCCCTCCATGATGCAGTGGTCGCAGCACAGGTGCCCAAGAGTGGCCGGGAGGCCGTCAGAGCACAGGTTGGCCACTGGGCTGGGCTGAATGAGGAAGCCCCTCCCCAGGTTCACTCCAGACCTGGTCATCAAGGAGAGACCATCCAGGAATGCAGCGTGCCAGAGTCACTGGGGGTGCCAGGTCACTCGTGCATCCAGGATGATCTTCCAGGATGATTGCTTGTGGTTGCTACAGCCACAGGAACCCTCAGGGGTCGAACCCTCACTCCCCATCCTTCTCTCCCTGCCTGGGCCTGCCCCCTCTTGTCCTCTGGTTACCCCCACCTGTGCTTTGAGACAAGGTGCTCAGGACTGTGCTAGTAGCTCAAGACAGAGCCCCTCTCTCCCGCAGTCACGGTCTGATGGGAGCCGTCCAGTCAGCACTCATCACATCAGTGATACCCTCTCACGGTGATGGACCCAATGCTCAGAAGCCTTCCTTTCCCTGGGGTAGAGGAGAAACTGTGAACGGAAGTAGGGCAGCAGGTGCAAAGGTCCTGAGATAGGAGGGAGGAATGTGCTTTGAGGGGCTGGAAGGGAGGCCAAGTGCTGAGTGCAGCCTGGCAGGAGGCCCAAGGGCACAGCCCGGATGGCCACCGTCCCCTCCCCTGAGCCATGCACCCACGTGTCCCCCCAGTGAGCAGCCATGCAGAGACCCGGGCTCATGCGGAGGAGCGGCTGCTGAAGAAGCTCTTCTCTGGCTATAATAAGTGGTCCCGGCCCGTGGCTAACATCTCAGATGCGGTTCTTGTCCACTTCGGCCTGTCCATCGCGCAGCTCATTGATGTGGTAGGTGCTGGGGATGGGGTGGGGGTCGACAACACAGGGCCAACCTGTGTTAGGGAGGGACAGGCCTGGAGATGGCCTCGGGGCTGGGGCATGGACTGGATGAGCTGGGAGGGCTGCATTTGAGTCCCAGCCCTGCCTGAGTCCTGCACATACACCTAAGCAACGCGGGGGGCAAGGACTGTTCCATGCGATGCCCTCCAAGGCCCTACCCTTTCCTCCCTCTCCACATAGAAAAGCTCAAAGGGCCAGATTTGCAGCAGGGGATCAGGGCTGTGGCTGCCAGAGACAGGGAGCAGGAGACTTGTCTGTGGGGCCAGTGCAGGGTCTAGGGCAAGTCCAGGCACTGAGCGGGTCAGGGTGGGGCCGTGTGGGGCCCTGGCAGCCCCTCTTGACCTTCACCTTGCTCAGGAGGCCCCCCATCCTGTCTGGAATGGGGAAACCTGGCGAGTCAGACAGGCTGTTTGTCAGGTGAGTTTAATTCCCTGGATGGGGACCGAGGAGGCTATTGGGAGGAGGCCGAGGTCCAGCCTCTGAGTGGCTGCAGCTCTGGAGGGGTGGGGGGTGACCATTCAGGGTGGGGGCCCCTCCTATGGGTCTAACTGCATGTTGGCTGCATATCCTGGGGCAGCAGCCAAAGGGCCTTGGAGTATGGACTCTGGCCTGGCCTGGAGGAGTCCTCTGGGAGCTGGTTTGTTGGCTGCAAGAGGGTCTGAGGCTGGCTGGGTTTGGACTGGGGTTTCCAGTCAGCTCAGGTTCCAGGAGGAGCTGTCAGGGGCTGTAGATGTCTCCAAATGTCCACCCCACACCCCTGCCAGGACCCCAACCCCAATCGGGCTCTGTGAGGGGGGAGCCACTAGTTTCGGAGCCTGGAGACCCTGGTTTCCAGCTCATGCCAGGTGTATTGAGTGGCCCCTGGGGCCCTGGTCTTCTCACCTGTGGAATAGGATGAGGGAGCCGGCAACATCCGAGGGGCTTTGGGACGTGGAGTGTGGGGGCTGTGGCCACATTCACACTGACAGAAAGCCATGCTTGTGCCCCATTAGCAGAGAGACCCGATCAGTCCTGGCCTGTGCTCTCAGGCCTCCTGGAACCAAGCCTCAAATGCTCCCTGTAAAGTACTCCTGGCTGGGGTGCAGCCAGAAGGCAGCTCAGGATGGCGGGGGTTCCGACCCACTGCGTTTGCAACCATAATTCCCAGTATGGCTGTGGCTTCATGTTCTGGGTCAGCTGCACTGTGGCCTGGCCTCCTGCCTGAGCTCCTGGGGTTTTCTTGTCCCCCGGCCACCATGTTGCAGCATCTCCCCCACTCCACACGTTGCAGCATCCTCCTCCCCTCCATCTCCCTAGTTTGCCCAGAAGAGACAGCTGGAGCACACCAGGCCCGAGACCCCAGTGAGGGACCCGCCGGAGGCCCCATGGCAACACCGGGCTGGGCAGGAGCTGCTCCAAGCCCTGCTGTCTGCAGCCGAGTTGGCCAAGGGCACTCCTGCACATGTGTGTGCTGATGAGACATCCTTGACCGTCCTGGGTGCTGGCCTTTTGTGGAAGGGGCTGCCTCCCTGCCCACTCTTTGAAGGACTGCAGTGTTTGCTGCAGGTTTGTGCCCCAGTGTGTGTGTGTGTGTGTGTGTGTGTGTGTGTGTGTGTGTGTGCATGTTCATGTGTGTTCACGCCTGCAGAGGAGGCTGGGAATCCCTGGGTGCTTCTGGGCCCTGGGGTAATGTTTCAGGTGCCCGAATGTACGAAGGGCACGTCATACAGGTGGGGTGAACAGGTGGACAGCTGCAAGGGTGGTGTGTGTGGGGTGGGCACAAGGGGAAGGAGGCCAGGCCCGGCACCTGGAAGCTTGATCTGGGGGCAGGGAATGGGGCAGAGCCGGGCCAGCTGCCCCCGGGGGAATGCAAGGATGTGGTGGTGGGGCGGCACCACTGCAGGACTGCATTGCCAAGGTCGAGGTCGTTGGAGTGGTGTCTGGGCCCCGCTCAGGTCACGCTTATCCTCAGTGTCCTCTGGCAGCATGTCCCAGATGGCCCCGAGGGAGATCAGGACCAAGGCAGTGCCTGGGGTGGCAGGAGATGTGGTCCCCTCCCATGACCCAGCCGACCCAGGGCTTGTCCCCTGGGGGAGCAGGAGGGGAGGCTCCCAGGCCTTGCCTTTGAATAACCATCTGCCCCCACCCAGCCCTGGTCTGGGCACTGGGTGCTTCATTTCTTGACCTTCCTCGGGTTTCTTTGGCCTGAGCAGTCATCCTGACGACCTGCGTGTCCTTGGTCTAGAGCCAACAAGGGAAAAAGTCGGACCATCATAAAGTAGGGAGAGGCTGGTTCAAGCACTGCCCCCTGAGAGCCTGTGTCCAGTCCCTCTACCCTCCCCAGGGGAATAGCCCCTGCCCCTCAGGGGCACCGTGCTCTCTGAGAAGCACCCTCCATCAGCAGCAAGTGTCCCACCCCAAGCCTTTCGCAAGGAGCCAGCCCCCTCCAGCCCCAACCCAGCTGCCCTCTGCCTGGGCTGGGTGCAGCATGGTCCCTGGAGGTTCAGGGTGGGGTAAGAGGACCCCTACATCCATGCACAGAGCCTGGCACTCTTCTCCAGCCTGTGCTGGTGCCTGACTGCCTGTGTCCAGTGAACAGGAGGGCTGGGAAGAGGGGTGGAGGGAGCAGGAAGTATGTGTGTGTGAGTGTGAGTATGTGTGTGACTGTGTCAGTGTGTGTCAGTATGTATGCGTGCATGTGAGTGTTGTGAGTGTGTGTGTATGTGTGTCAGTGTGTATGACACACTGCCGGCTCTCCTGCTCCCGCCTCATCTGTTCTTGCCCCTCACCTGTCTACCTCCAGGTCCTGAGGCTCTGGGCCTGGAGGGGCAGTTTGGCCAGTGAGTGGGTGGCTCAGGAGTAGCAGATGGGGCAGGCTGGCCAGCTGGGAGGGAGTGATGCAGGTGGGCAGGACCAGCGTGGGCTTCTGGGAAGAGGGCAGCTCCTCCAGCAGCCAGGAGCCCTGGGTGCCGCATACACCCTTACTTACGTAGCTGGAGAGGGCCAGGCCCGGCCACCTGTAAAGCCAGCTGGACACTGTCCTCACTTACCTTCTCAGAAGGGTCAAGGGGACTTACCCTGTGGCCCTCAGTCCCCTCTGGGCCTGCCATCCTGGGCTTGGTTGCCTCCAGGGGCGAGACAATCCATCCCTCCTGAGATCACCCAGTCCCCATGTTCGGCCCTGGCCCGTCCTTGTGGGTAAGGAAGCTTGGCCAGAGAGATGTGTCCTGAACCAATGGAGATCACAGCCTGCCTTCTTCTCGTTCGTGCCCTAGGATGAGAAGAACCAAATGATGACGACAAATGTGTGGGTGAAGCAGGTGAGTGGGAGAGAGCCCTCACTGCCCCCTCCCCACCCTCTCCCTACCCCTCTCTTTTGACCCCCCTCTTTCCTTTCCTCCCGCAGGAGTGGCACGACTATAAGCTGCACTGGGACCCCGCTGACTATGAGAATGTGACTTCCATACGAATCCCCTCCGAGCTAATCTGGCGGCCTGACATCGTCCTTTACAACAAGTGAGCTGGGGCCTTAGTGGGTGGGGCCACGTCCAGCCACGCCCCCGCCAGGAATCTCTGCCAAAGCCAGCGTGAGCAAGAGGCAGACAGCTCAGTCCTCCAGCCCAGGCGGAAATAAAGAGGGTGCTGAGACCCGCTGACGGGCAAAGAGGCAAGGAGATGGGGGCTCTGGGGGCCTGCGGGTGCCTGAGGGTTCCTTCCCTGCCCGTGCCAGACCTGGGGCCTTAATCTCTTGGTGGGCAAGGAAGGGATCGGAGCCCTCCCCAGGATGACTACAGGCCCTGCAGTTGCTCCCCCTCGGGCTGGAGTTGGTTCCAGAATCAGTCCCTGTCTGGGGAGGCTGGGCCCCTGTACATTGGTCACCCAGTCTTGGAGCAGAGGGTGGGGTACGGGGAGTGGAGAAGGAGACCCTAGAACAGCCTGCCTGTCCCCGCCCTCCCCTGCCCCTCCATCTGTGCTCACAGCTCCCTGCACAGACATCACCGAAAGTCCCCAGACCCCAGCTCATCACGCTCCGCAAACAAAGCCTCTGTCAGGGATGTGTATCCCAGCTGCGGGAGCTGAGCTGAAATCTCATCTCTGGAGGGTGTTTCTGTGCTGGGGGGCCAGGGGACTATGGGCACTGCCATGGCAGACGTGGGCTCCAGAGCGCTGGCCCCTTGAACTTGTCCTTTCCCGGGACCTTGGCTGGGTCCTTGACCTCGGGGCAGCCTGACAGCCTACCGTGTCCGTGGTCTCTGCTGTGTCATTGCCAGGCCAGCTCACCCAGAGCTGAATCCGTGCTGGAGGACCCAGGCTCTGGGCGGCCGCGTCCCCACAGCACTGACGAACACAGCCAACGGCAGCACTTGGTCCCCCCGCCCTCGGCCCCCTGCCCTC
>SJYV01039046.1:664801-676357 GCA_006410875.1 Neotragus pygmaeus
GGTGGGGCGGCAGGGAGGTGGGGATGGTGACAACTTCCCTTGGGAAAGCTCCTTCTTCCTGGGGTTGCCCTGGGCGGCTGGGTCCTAGAGTCCCACATGCAGAGTATGGGGCCGGTTCGGGGCAGAAGTGTCCTTGGCACAAGAGAGTGAAGACGCAGGCTTGGAGACTAGTGTCTGTGGGGCTGTCCCCGGTGGGAGGAGGGGAGGTTTCCTGTCAGCATTTCAGAGCCGAAGCCTGGGACAGCTGCTCCCTTACCTGCCTGTGGGTGCCCCGCAAGGTCAGTGTGGGCAGCTCTGGCCTTGCGGGGAAACAGGCTGAGAGAGGGCCCTCCTGACCCAGGCAATAACAGCTTGGGACCCAGACTGGGGACTGGGCACTTCCAGCAGCAGAGGAGAGAGTGGCTGACTCTGGGGGCAGGCAGTGTTCTCAGCAGACTGTGGGCAGGTGTCCCCAGGTCCCCCACGGCATCAACATGCCCTTCTCCTCACCATGGGCATCTTAGGGGGCTGTCCCCAGGAGACCCAGGCTTGGGCCAGGACAGCAGCCCCTAGCTCTGTTGCCTGCCAGGCCTGGACAGGGAGCCCCGAGGCCAGGGAATAGGCAGGAGGGCCGAGGGCCTGGGATGTGATGGCTGGAGTCCACGTCCCCCTCTGGGAGGCCTGGTCTCTGCCTCGTTGGGCCCTGGAGTCTTCACCTGTGCAAGAAGGGGGTTCTCGCCTCTAGGTTTGGGGGGATCTGTGGAGGAGGAAATGCCGGCCTGAAGCAGGAGAAGGTGGTGAGACAGGTCAGATTTCCGTCCAGCTCCAGGGTGACCACAGGGAACGAGGCACTCTGTGTGCTGCCCTGAAGCCACTAGTGCATGTGGAACCCCTGGTGTGACATGGTGGCCCTTCTAGCCCCCAAATAATCATGGTCATCACCATGGTCAAGCTTGGATGTCAAGTGTGGTGTGGGCTGCTGAGACAGTCTCCACGGCATGTCACCCCCAAGGGTAGAGGAAACAGCAAGGTGGGCAGGTGAGCAATGAGCTGGACATGGGCACCATGAGCAATGAGCCCAGAGCTGTCTGGTCCCAGGTGAGGCTTCACTGTGAAGTGAGGGTGTGTGTAGTGGGCAGAGGTATGAGAGCTCTGGACCTCAGGTGTTGGGCGCCTCACCCACCAACTTCTCTCTCCCGCCCAGTGCGGACGGGGACTTTGCTGTCACCCATCTGACCAAGGCCCACCTCTTCCACGACGGCCGGGTGCAGTGGACGCCCCCGGCCATCTACAAGAGCTCCTGCAGCATCGACGTCACCTTCTTCCCCTTCGACCAGCAGAACTGCACCATGAAGTTCGGGTCCTGGACCTACGACAAGGCCAAGATCGACCTGGTGAGCATGCACAGCCGCGTAGACCAGCTGGACTTCTGGGACAGCGGTGAGTGGGTCATCGTGGACGCCGTGGGTACCTACAACACGCGCAAGTACGAGTGCTGCGCAGAGATCTACTCGGACATCACCTACGCCTTCATCATCCGGCGCCTGCCGCTCTTCTACACCATCAACCTCATCATCCCCTGCCTGCTCATCTCCTGCCTCACTGTGCTCGTATTCTACCTGCCCTCCGAGTGCGGCGAGAAGATCACTCTCTGCATCTCTGTGTTGCTGTCGCTCACCGTCTTCCTGCTGCTCATCACTGAGATCATCCCGTCCACCTCGCTGGTCATCCCGCTCATCGGCGAGTACCTGCTCTTCACCATGATCTTCGTCACGCTCTCCATCATCATCACCGTTTTTGTGCTCAACGTGCACCACCGCTCCCCACGCACACACACCATGCCCGCCTGGGTCCGCCGCGTCTTCTTGGACATAGTGCCGCGCCTGCTCTTCATGAAGCGGCCGTCCGTGGTCAAGGACCACTGCCGGCGGCTCATTGAGTCCATGCACAAGGCAGCCAGCGCTCCGCACTTCTGGCCGGAGCCCCAGGGGGAGCCCACCCGGTCTCCGTCCCTGACCTGTGGGGTGGACCAGCCCAGCAAGCCCCAGCCAGCCCGTACAACATCCTCTGACCTGGTGCCGACTCTGCAGCCTTCAGAGGCCGAGAAGGCCAGCCCCTGCCTATCTCCTGGGCCCTGCCGTCCACCCACTGGCACCCGGGCCCTGGGGCTCACTAAGACCCGGTCCCTAAGTGTCCAGCACGTGTCCAGCCCCAGCAAAGTGGTGGAGGACGGCGTGCGGTGCCGGTCCCGGAGCATCCAGTACTGCGGGCCACGAGAGGAGGCTGCCTCACCAGCTGCCCACCTGGCGGATAGCTCCCCCTCCTCTCCCACCAAGGCCCCCTCAGCCGAGCTCCTGCCCCCAGACCAGGCCTCCCCCTGCAAATGCCAGTGCAGGAAGGAACCGGGCGCCCCCAATGCCACGCTCAAGACCTCCAGCACCAGAGCGCTGCCCCTGCCCCTGTCGCCAGCCCTGGCACGGGCGGTGGAAGGCGTCCAGTACATCGCAGACCACCTGAAGGCGGAAGACACAGACTTCTCGGTAAGTCCCCACCACAGCCACCTTGGGGGGGACCCGCTGCCCTGTCCATGTCATGGGGCCCCACCACCCCATCCACTTTGAAGGAGGAGGTGACTGGTGAAAGACAGAGAAACCAGGACCCCAACCCGGCTGTTTCCTGTGCCCCAAGCCTCCATCAGCTTGGGGGCAGTAGGCCCCCCAGTGGTGGCCCAGTGGCTGCTGGAGCAGAGTGGACCTCTGGAGTCTCCTGTGGGCTTCAGGGCACAAGGAGCCTGCCTGCAGGTNGACAGAGAAACCAGGACCCCAACCCGGCTGTTTCCTGTGCCCCAAGCCTCCATCAGCTTGGGGGCAGTAGGCCCCCCAGTGGTGGCCCAGTGGCTGCTGGAGCAGAGTGGACCTCTGGAGTCTCCTGTGGGCTTCAGGGCACAAGGAGCCTGCCTGCAGGTGGGGTGTTAGGCAGCCCCCAGCCCCATCTGCACCTGGTGAGCACCTCTCTTGACCTCAAGTGCCCCCCACCCTGCTGTGAGCCCCCCGGGGAGGGTCTGCAGTGAGAGGTGCTGAGAGGAGATGGGATGAGATTGAGTGGCCTCTGTGGCCTAGCATGGGGAGAGGAGAAATCAGGCCTGGGACACAGGACCCTCTGGCCAGCACCCTCATGCCTGGCCAGAGAGAGGGCACCTGGGGTCTGAGCGGGCAGGGCAGGTGCTCAGACACGGGTCATATTCAGGGCCCTGTGGAGTCGGGGACTGCAAGGGTGGGTCCAGGCTGAGAGCCGAGCCCCAGTTCAGATCCTGGGTGGGGTGGGGCAGGGGAGCACAGGCGGGTCGGGGAGGGCACCATCAGTCTGCTTGGTCATTACTGGGCGNGCAAGGGTGGGTCCAGGCTGAGAGCCGAGCCCCAGTTCAGATCCTGGGTGGGGTGGGGCAGGGGAGCACAGGCGGGTCGGGGAGGGCACCATCAGTCTGCTTGGTCATTACTGGGCGCTCGACCTGGGCTGTGACCTTGGCCCACATCAGCTTCCTCCTGCAGGAATGCAGGCCTGTGGGCAGGCAAGACACTGTGGTTCCCTCCCTCACCTCTTCATCCCTCTGCCTCCTTGGGAACAGCCCGTGATCATTTCCCAGACACACACGATCCTTGGGGACTGTCTGTCCTGTGACTGGGCCACCCCACCCCACAGCGAGTCAGTCTCCTAGCTGTCCCCTGATCCCAAGGGGTTGTGAAGTCATCCGAGGGCTTCTGGAAGGTTCCACCTGGGAGACACTGGTTCTGGGCCCGTTGCGTTCCCCAGTTCTTGAGGAGCTCTGACGTGCAGGTCTGAGGGGCTGCTGAGAAGACATCGAGGCCTTTGAAGTGTCACCAGGATCTCGCAGGCGCCCAGTGGTTCTTAGTGGAGGGCCAGCCCCTTGTCCCCAGACCCTTCCATGTGCATCACAGGCCCAGCTGTCACGACCAGGTTTTGGTTCCAGCATTGGGCCTAGGTTCTGGGAAGCAAAGCAACTTCAGAGGAACCGGCCTGGGATGGGGGCTGGGCGGGTTTGTGAGCAGCGTTTCAACCTCCAAGGGGGTGGCTGGAAAGCTGCTCCTGCTCGGATGCGGCAGCACCACCGCTGCTTCCTGGAACAGAGGGTCCTGTCGCTCCCTTGCTTACAAGTGACCCCATTTACTCTGGTTACCCGAGAATAAACTCGGCCCTTTCAGCTTTGGCTTAAAACCATCATGATGCTGCTGATTTCTTTAAACATCAGAGCAGAAAACCGCAGTGAAAAGTTCTTTTTCTCTCAAGGCCCCCCAAATGGGAGGCTGAGCCTGCCCTTGGCCAGCCCTATGGGACCTGCTAGGGTCCAGTGGGCCTGAGCCCAGGTGCCCCTCCTTTCTGGTCACTCAGGTGACCTGCCTGTGGCCTCCCTGAGGCTTTGCCTGGGGGCACCCCAGGTGGGGTCGAGACCCAATCCTCCAGCGTGGACATTTAACATGACCTGTCCTGCCTCTGGGCCTCTGTGTTCCCCCTTCAGCCCAGATGGTGCAGCCACCTTCCTCGTCGGGTCCAGGGAGTGGCTGCAGGTGGTGGGTTCAGCATGTTCCCCACCTCTAGCCTGGGGTCCCCTCCCTTGTCCCTGGGGACCCCTCCACCCAGCAGCTGCACGCTCAGAGCCTGCTTGCAGCACAGGGCTGTGCCTACATTCACGTGTGACCCTTGCCCTCAGGGGCTTTGGAGACAGACCTCAGCGACCCACTGACCATGAGAGGCTCAGGCCACCTGGGCAACCAGCTGTGAGCCCCGCCCTGGGCAGAGGCAGGAGTGAAGGGCAGCCAGCTGTGAGCACTGCCCTGGGCTTCTTGCTGGAGGTCAGCTCCCCGCCCCCACCACTATCCAGGATGCTCTGGCCCTCGCCTTGCACTGCGAGGGGCTGTGGGTGCCTGCCGACTCCAGCCTCACTGGCTCCATCTGTAAATGCAGGCCAGGGTGGTCCCCATGGTGCCACCAAGTATCAAAAACCCAGAGCACACTTTGCCGTGTCACAGCCTGGACCCTAGCCTTCCTTCAGAGGCATCCCCATCAGTACCTCCTGGGAGCTCAGGCACCTGCCAGGCTGGTGGAATTGGTAGGGCCACCAGGCTGGACCCCATTTCCCTAGAGAGCATCAACACCTGCAGCCCAGGGTTTCTGAGCCCAGACTTCACACAAAGCCATTTTGCTGCATCCCCTCCGCTCCCCTTACCTAGTACAGGTATGCCTGCAACCTTGGGGACCCTGGTGGCAAGAATAGGAACAGAGGTTCTAGAAGTTTCTTGCTCTGGTGAGGCCTGAGGGAGGCAGCTGGGAGTGACTGTGTGTGTCTGTCTGCAGGTGAAAGAGGACTGGAAGTATGTGGCCATGGTCATCGACCGCATCTTCCTCTGGGTGTTCATCATCGTCTGCCTGCTGGGGACTGCTGGCCTCTTCCTGCCGCCCTGGCTGGCCGGCATGATCTAGGGGCCCAGACTTGGGACTCCCTGAACTCGATGGGGTCATGCCACTTACCAGATTGCCCCCCCATCCTCTGTTTGCTATGAGACAGCCTTGGAAGGAGACGCTGATCTCTGGGGACCTGCCCGGGGTACTGGTGAATGCCTGTATACCTGCAGGGCGGTGTCACTGCCTGTCTTATTAAAGTTTAACCAGAGCATGGCGACACAGTGGCTTCCCGCAAGGATGTGTGGCTGATGGCGCTCAGCAAATGTCCCAGCATATCCCCAGGCCATGCCACTTAGCCACCCTCAGCCCCTCTTAGCCCCCAGAGCCCTTGATCCCTGTGGGATCCCCGAGACCCAGGCACATATCCCGGCCTGGGGCACCCCTGGCTCCTCAGGCTTGCTCTCTCTGACCCCAGAGGTGAGTCAGCAAACACATGACCTTCAGCTGCTGGGGGCAGGGTCCAAGCAGGGGGTGTCTTAATGGTTGGGGGGTGGTCCCAAGCCGGGGAGTGGGGGACTTCTGATCAGGGTCTGGGTTTGGTCTCTTGTGGGCACATTAGTCAAAGCCCAGATTTACTACCTGAGGAGCTTGGGGTTGGGGTGGTTAGACACGGTCCCCGTGGAGGAGAATCAGGTGCAGGTCCCCCTCGGGTGAGGGACCCTCGACCCCAGGCAGCCCAGCTGTCTCCCTGGCAGGCGTGCTTGGGTCTTGGGCAGACACTTTGCTGGTCTGGTGATGCCCCCAGGTCTCCCATGGACTTGAGACTTTGTGAGAGACCCAGATCTGGGCTCCCCACCCAACACCTCCCTTGATTTCCCCTCTGCTCACAGTCGGGGGACCCCTCTGGGGCATAGTAACAGGTAAGACCTCGCGGACATGGCAGCTGTGGTGGATCCAGAGGCCCTGAGGACCGCTTGTCTGGCTAGCTCTGGGGCCCTCTGCAGTGTGGTGCCTTGCAGGGGAGGGGCTGAGAAATGGGGGTGGAGGGAACCCTCCGCAGCCCCAAAGCCTCTGCCTCACACCATGTGGAGGTTGCCCTGCCCAAGGTGGCCGGGGGAGGGGTTGGAGGGCAATGGCCCCAGGGGCCTAGTGTCCCCTTCTCATGAAGGCTGAGCCCCAGGGACCACCACCACAGTGTCCCCTGAGACCCAGGGAAAACACTGGCCCTGTGGATATGTGGGGGTGGGCTGCCCCCGCTCTCTGGATTCTTGCAAGTCCTTAGGCTCCAGATGCCAGGTGGGGTCTGGACAATGTGGCCCCGCCCCCAGGAGCCACATCTGGGTGGAGGGAGCCTCCCCAGGCCCAAGGAATCCCTTCTCCAGTGATGGTCAAGCCATGCCTCTCCAGAACCTGTGTGTCAGGGGTGTAGCTGGCAGGTTGGAGCCCTTGGTCTCCCCCTAGGCTGTGCCTGGGTCACGAGGAACTTGGGAGAATTGAATAAATAATTTAGTTAAGTTCAAAGACATTTCTGCAGAGGTTCCGCTGGAGGGCACTGCCGGGCGGAGGAGACAAGTTCACAGCCTCCACCTGGCTGCCGGTGAACCGCAGACCAGCCCCCTGGCTAATCAGGACACCATCTGACTGGCACCTGCCCCCTGAAGGCTATTGGGGCACCAATCATCTCAGGATGCTAGGGGAGAGCCCAGACTGGCAGCTCACCAGGACACAGGACGGGCCCCAAGGTCGCAGCCCGGGCGCAGATTTCAGACGTCATCACCCCAATCCTCCTTACGTAAGCGGATCCGGCGCCAGATGTGGGGAAGCAGTGGGGGCCCTGGGGCCTGAGTGCAGATGCTCTTTCCTGGGTTGGGAGAGACCAGGAGCCCCAGGGAGGACGACAGACCCCACTTTCTGGTTTCTGTGTTTTCCTTTTTTTGAGACTCAAAAACACGTCAGAAAATCCACATGCAGAATAGATCACCCACATTTCCACCAAATTAACCACAACCACTATTTTGGGCTACTTGCCTCCAGGGTTTTTGTTTTTTTGATTGACATAAAATTTACCTATGACAAAATGCCTGGGTCTTAAGCCCTCAGATCAGTGAGTTTTAACTCGATTTGACCTCAGATCCCTCCAGCCCCTCCAGCCTATGCTTGGTTTCCTCCCCGGAGAGGGGCTGCCCCCACCGTGACTTTGGTCTGAGTGGAGCCCCGGGTTCACGGCCTTTCTGTACTTTCACTGGGTGTGGTGTAGTCAGCACCCACCATGACCATGTCTCCATCCATAAGCAGTTTGTTGTGCTGAGTCATGTTCTTCTGTCCCAATAAACTAAAACGTGTCTGTCTCTCCGTCGCCTCCACCGGCCTGTGGGCAGGTCTCTCTGGGCTTCCGTTTCCTCTGTTAGTGTTGACTGTGTCTCATTTTCTGTGTCTTGTGATAACTTGACACCTGGGTGCCTCCCAGACCCGCCTGGGAGGGTTGTTTGTTGAAACACTGACCATTTCATAGTAAAATGCCTAAAAAGTTTCCTTGTGTATTTTCCCTGCTCTTTGATAGGTTTTGGTCTGGGGTGAGCTACTCCATCATGGCCAGAAGCAGGAAGCTGTATCTTGCCTTTTAATGCAATCTTTTGAAGAGCTAACCCCCCACCACCACTTATTGTGATTTCTGCTCCGCCGGTATCTGGTTAGGCCATCTCCCTTATTTTCCTGTTTGCATATGTTCTGTCCCCTCCCACAGAAGAAAATTTGATCTAGTTGGCTAATCTTGAAGGTCATACTTTCAGTCTTCTCCCTCCTGGTGGCTGCCCCTAATATAACAGTGTTTGTAGTCTTCGAGTTCTTCCCACGTGGTGCTAGTGGTAAAGAACCCACCTACCAATGCAATGTAAAAAAAGTGGATCTGATCCCTGGGCTGGAAAGACCCCTGGGAGGAGGCCATAGCAACCTACTCCAGTATTCTTGCCTGGAGAATCCCATGGACAGAGGAGACTGGCGGGCTACAGTCCACGGGATCACAAAGAGTTGGACACAACTGAAGCGACTTAGCACGTATATATTCTTTGAGAGCTTGATAAGTTGGTATGAAAATTGTCTCCATCAGGCCTCCCACCTCCAGACAAAGCAAGCACCCTGCTGCCCCTTGGGGATTCTGGAGCAGCCTGGAATCTAGTTCTAGGTCACTGTGGACATGAGGGTCTGGGGAGGGCTTGATGGTTCCGTGAACAGCAAACATCACCAGAGTTTTTACTCACCCAGGTGTGTGTGCATATTAAGTCGCAGGCATGCTAAGTTGCTTCAGTCATGTTGACTCTTTGCAACCTTATGGACTGTAGCCCGCCAGGCTCCTCTGTTCATAGGATTCTTCAGGCAAGAACACTGGAATGGGTTGCCGTGCCCTCCTCCAGGGGGAATCTTCCTGACCCAGGGATTGAGCCCGTGTCTCTTACATCTCCTGCATTGGTATGCAGACTCTTTACCGCTACCACCACCTGGGAAGCCCACTCACCAGGGATTTCTGGTGTAGTGAACCTAAGTGCTGATGATTTTCCCTTTCTGCTGTAACTGCCCCCAGCCGGGTTCAGAGGGATCCTCTGTGATGTGTGACCTGCCTTCTTAGGCTTGGGTCTCAGGATGTATTTTCATCCTATTCGTTTCAGTAATAGTTCTGCCAGGTTTAAGATTCAAGCCTTTCCCTTCAGCACTCTGAGGTCACTTTCTCCTGTGTTCTGATGTCAAGCGGCTCTTGTCCTCTTGTAGAAAAGGGTTTAAAGACTTTCCCCACCATCTCTGTGTTTTTGCATCAGTGAATCTAAAGGCATGTTTTAAAACCTGGTCCCATTTGGCTCTTTGAACCCTTCAGTCTGGGATTTCTCTAACTCTCAAATCTTTTTTTTTTTTTTAATTCTCAAATCTTTAAAAGCACCTGTTTCAACATTCCGACCCCTCAAAGACTCACTGCTTCCTCTGGGAGCCCCTCGTGTGGAGGCAACGCTTGCTTTTGCTATTTTATCCTTTCCCGAGCCTCCTGGGTAGCCTCTCTAGTGATCTCTCAGCCCGTCTGTGGTCAGGCTGTAATTACCAAGCCTGCCTCACTGACTTTATTTCTCCTTTTATGTTTCCATGCTGTATTTCCTCAAGCCTGTTAATTTTGGCTCTTTTATTACTACCCATCCTTCCAACTCTTTGAAGATACTGTGATTTGAAATTAAATGACTAAACGGGGACTCATATTCCCCTTCTTCTCCCAAATCCTGCTCGGCTCACATGTCATTTTTCCCCAGGTTACCTTGGCTCCCAAACCTGGAAATAGTGCTGCGAATGTGGATGTGTGAGAGTGAGTGTATGCACACACAGGAAGGTGCAAGAGTGTGTGTGCAGAGGGGAGATTCGGGAGGGACTTTCACTGTCCTGTGAGGCTTCATGTCAGCCCTTGGTCAGGTCAAACTGTGAAGGGCCAGGGCCTGGCTGGTCTCTCTCTGCCCTGAACCCAGCCAGACGTGATGCTGGTGGCCACCCACACTCTCAGCTACAGGCCGTTCACATAGACACCAGGTCATGGCAGCCCGTGCTTGAACCCTGGGGGGCTTCCAGACACTCCGAGGACAAAACTCAGACCCCTCCCTGCAGCACCCCCACTACGGTCAGTGGGTTGACCCCTGCCCCAGCCTGTCCTCAGTTTGCTCTCTCCTGCCATTTCTGGGTTGGGCCTGGCCAGGCCCAGACCCAGCCTGCTCAGGTGGGTCCCTGCCCAGAACGTTCCATGATCTCCCCCTCCCAGCCTGTCCTGCTTCTGCCCCCATGTCACCTTGGAGCCCTTACTGGCCCCATGCCAAACTCTTCCTAGAGTTCAGAGAGCTACTGAATCGGCCACAGCAGGTGCCACCCCAGGGCCCATGGCTGGCGGGTTTCCCTGGCAGAGGGGGAGCCAAGGGACGCAGTCACTGCACAGGCTGTGGTGCCCAGGTTGGTCGAGGTGAGAGGCACTGGGCGGTGGCACGGTAAGGGGCCAGTAGGTTGGGGTTCCATGAGGTCTGAACACTTGGGGGTGAGCCAGATGTTACTAGAGGGGCCACTATGAAGGAGGTAGGGAGCCCCTGGCTGGGCCCAGGATGGTCACCTCAGCATCTGGGGGTGGGCTGGACACGTTCTCCAAACCCACCCCACCCTGCTGACTCACAGTGTGCCCAGGGCTGAGAGCCTGAGTGGGGCCTGATCCCTGGAGGGGTGGGGCTGTGGGTACCAGAGCTTCAGCGGCCCCACAGGAAGAAAGGGGTGAGGGAGACCATGGTGGGGGGATCCTCACGACCAAGGACAAGTGGTGGTTTGTCTCTGAGAAGCGGGTTGGGGAAGGAATCTGGGACTCCGCTCAGTGGGGGATGGGCAGATGAGGGAGTCCCTGGCAATGAGCAGCCACCTCTCTTGACAAGGATGCATGTTTATCTGAACAGGAAACGTACTGAGGGAAGGTTTCCAGGCCAGCCTCTGCCTCCTCTCCCTGCACCTCCTGACCCTCTTCTCCAGCTGCTCCAGGGGTCGGATGTCAGGTGTCCAGGATCCAGGGGCACATGCAGGCTCACTCGAGGCAGCAGGGGGACCGTCCTGCAGAAGCAGAGGCTGGACAGGTCTGGTGGACAGCTGACACCATCAGGACATGATGCCATGTGCGCCAGGCCCCGGGTGCCGGCAGGACAGTGAGCCCTCTATCTGAACGTACTCCTCCGGGTACCACTGACCCTTGGGCCCCCAGCCCCGATTTGCCAGCCTGGCTGGGTGTCCCTGAGGTGCTGAGCCCCATGAGGACCTCCTGGTCTCCTGCGCCCACCTGCAGTCCTGTTGGGCTCCCCCGGGGCCCGTGGGCCCCCACACGCCAGGCTGCCCACGCCTCTGCCTGCCCCATCTGATTGAGGGCTCCAGGCACCCCCAAGGGGAAGGAGGATGTGCCTGAGTGAGGGGTGCAGGTGGCACTGCCTTCCTTTCTTGGGGGCCCTGCTCTGACCCGGGGAAGGTGGGTCCTGAACCCCCTGGGGCCTGGGGGCAGCAGGTCCAGCCTTCAAGTTGAGGCTGAAAGTTTAGGGCTGGCGTTGCTGACCTCAGACAGGCACTGGTTCTTGTTTCCTCTCAAAGGCTGAGGTTTAGTGTGGTGGGGGCTGAGGG
>SJYV01039046.1:682545-703370 GCA_006410875.1 Neotragus pygmaeus
CCTTCCCACATCCCCCCACCAGCTCTTCCATCTGCTGCCCAGAACGTCTCTCCAAGAGCCAGGGAACACAGCCCGAAGCATGAAGGACCCATCACCCTGCAGGGCGGGGCCCAAAGCACCGAGGGACAAACGCCTGTACCCCTCGCTTCACAGGGCCTGTCCCAGAGAAGCCCATGGGGCGGCCCCTCAGGGACCAAGGTCACCACGCCGCCCCAAGAGGCCAAGCTATGAGTAATGGGCAGGGGGTTTCTGGCAGCCTGGAGCAACTGAGCCGCAGGGTCACACCAGCAGCCACAGCCTCCTCTCATCCAGCACCGCCTCCCAGGGCCCGTGACCCCAAACCCGAGCCATCTGTGGGACTCTCCAGTGCCCAGGCCACCCCCCCTCTACTCTGCCCAGTCTCCTCTGCACCTACCCCTTCTCTGCAACCCTGGTCTGTGAGGGCCAGCCAAGCACAGCCCCTCCCAAGCCCTCAGGCCACCCAACAGCCTCAGGGCCTGACCCAACCAAAGCTTGTGGTGGGGGCGGGGAAAGGTACCCAGTCTAGGCCCCAAGGCCTCCCCTGCTGGACCCCAGGACACACCCCCCAGAACCACCCAACCCCAACCTGGACCAGCCCCCTCTCCCAAGTGCTCCGAGACTGCCAGGGCCCCTCTGGGCTCAGCTTCTGGAGGCAGAGGTGCTCCGGGGGAGGCAGGCACAGCACAGGGCCCTCAGGCTGCTGGCCGGCAGAGGCCACCATCCAGTGAGGGCTGTGATACTCGCTGGAGACTGGGAGGGGGTGGTGGGCAAGATCAGGGGCTGGATGCTGCTGGAGAGTGAGGCCCTTCCAACACCCATGGAGGCTCCTGTCCTCCCTGGACCCACAGCCATTGGGCAGGCACTGCTGGATCCGGCCAGCTCTCCAGGCTTGCCCTAGGTAGCTTGAGACCCCTCTGGCCTCCGTCCTGTCCTGTGGTTGGTGCTCCTGAAGCCAGGAGGGGTCTGAGGACCTGAGACAAAGGCAGTCCCGAGACCTGCTGTGGCCTGAGAGCCACCTATGGCTTTGGACTCATGGCTGGACACCAGACGCTGCAGAGCTGGTAGATGCCCTGCACCCTGTACTGGGGGTGCAGGTGGGCCCTGCAGACCCAAGTGGAGGACAGCAGAGGGCGCCTGGCCCAGCAGCCTCAGATAGCACTGACACACGACCTTGCACACCCATGGCTCACAGGTGCTTGGGACATGCGTGTACATAACGACACAGCCCACCAAGGTGCTCTCAAGCCAGTCAGGTCCTCAGCACTCCCGGCAGGACCTCAGCCAGTCCACCTGTGCATCCACCCAGGAGTCCCTGCGTCCAGCAGGTGCTCCACATACCCGAGCCTCACAGCCCACCTGGCAGGCTCAGAGCTCAGCCAGGGTGAGCTGCCCTCAGAAAGGGAAGACTGGAGAAGGAAGTGGCGGCCCACTCCAGTGTTCTTGCCCGGAGAATCCCAGGGACAGCAGAGCCTGGTGCACTGCCGTGTATGGGATCACACTGAGTCAGACACGACTGAAGCGAATTAGAAGCAGCAGCAGCAGCAGCAAGGGAAGGATGGGGCCAGGCTGGCCCCTGCTGGCTGAGTCCTGTCAAACTTCTGGAAGCTACACAGCTGTTGTGGCCCTCACTCCAGTGTACAGGTGGGGCCTCCGCAGTGGGGAGATGGCTCCAAGAACGCCAGTCCTGATGTTCAGGAAGGGGCCCTCAGGGCTGAGCAGAGCTTCCCCGGGCCCCTGGGGAGGAGGTGCAGCAGGCAGGGCCTCCACGCCCAGACAGGCCCCAGGAAGCCCTGCTCCCTGGCTTCCTATCAGGCCCAGCTCAGGGTAGGGGGACCCAGGAGAGCCACCATCATCTGGCTTGCAGGCCTGGGCCTGCTGGGCAGGATCACCATCTGCGAGTGATTACTGGACACAGAAGCAGAAGGGTTTGTGTATAGAGCAGGGGCCAGAAAGATGAACAGGTCATTGGGGAAAGTTCCCAAAAAGGAAGCTAAGCTGGGCAGACTAGGCTTGAGGTGTCTCCTGGTCAACCCTGGAGCCTTGGCCAGTAAGCCCGGGGCAGAGAGGTGGTTGGCCTGGCCTCCTGGAGCCAGAACCTGGGTGGGACAGCAGCTAGGGAGCTGAGGGTAGCTGCACAGCCGACAGGTGTGCTCTCCAGAGAGGCAAAGGCTTGCCTGGTCGTCACAACTGAGACTCAGCTGAGAACAGTCTCTAAGACCATCCCACCAGGGACCACACTTGCCCCAAAGTGCTGCCCCAGGACAGGAGGACACGGAACCACCCAGAAGGCACAGCTCTGGTCCAGAACCTCCGGTGGCCCCAGGTGCCCAGGGTCAGGAGGTTTTAGGAAAATGAAGGACCAGCTGGCCACCTGCTGGCTGCCCCATGTCTAACCAGGACAGCAGGGGGCAGTGCCAGTCTATTTTTACAAAGCTGCTCTCCCAGACACCCACTGGGGACCTTTTTCCCCTCGCTGGTGAGGGTGATTGCCCAGACCACCCTGTGTCTCCAGGTGCTTTGCTGTGACATCAAAGCCCCAAGGGGGCAGGGGAGCTGGATGCTCAGCCCCTTGCTGCCAAGCCAGCCAGGAGGACAGGGCTGGCAACCGCCTGGGCCCAGCACTCCCCTGGGAGCCCAGTGGTTTGGACTGAGGCCAGGCAAGCTGCCACAGGTGAGCATTAGTGCAGACAGCAATGAGAAGGGGAGGTGGAGGCAGCGCCCAGACCTCAGGCAATTTCTTGCAAAGAAAAAAGAGAGCAAACAGAAAGTTAAAGTCGCTTCAAGGAAAATCAGGCCTCGAGCACGTGTGGCCGCGTGCAACACCAGAAGAGCGTTTATTACCGAGCTCTCTGGGGAGGGGCTGGGTGCGCTGGCCCTGCAGCAGCAGGGAGCCCTGCCTGCGACAGCACCTGGCTTGGGTCCCCGGAAAGCGAGCACAGGGGCACAGAAGTGCCCCCATCCCATAGGCACGTGGCTCTTGGGTCTCGGCTGAGGCTGTCTTCTTGCACGTCCGGCGTTTCTTGGGTGGAATGCAAAGGGAGCAGGCGGAGCGGCCACTGCACCTGGCCTTGGGGCCCTACCAGTCCTGGTTGTCCCAGCCATCGTCCACCGTGGGTGGCGGCGTGGCCTTCTTGGCGACCTTGGCCCGGCCCTCCCCGCCACCACCCCAGGCCTCCCCACCGTCGCTGGTGTCGCTGATCCTATTGTTGGACGCGGACGCAGAGCCCGAGCCCCACACATCCCAGCTGTCCGAGCTCCTCTTTTCGGCCGAGGCGTCCGCGCACGTCCAGCTGTCGCTACTTGGGGACCGGTGGGCCCTGGCAGGGTCGGCGCTCCCGAAGGACTCCCAGAAGCTCTGGTCGAGGGTGTTCTGGGAGTTGTCCCCACCACTGTTCTGGTAGCTCGGGCCCTCCGGGGGTCTGGGACAGACAGGGCTCTCTGAGCTTCCAGAACCAGGTTACCACAGGGGTCCCAAGCCACCTGGCCTACCCTCAGCCTCTCCCTAGCTAAGACCAAGCTCCAACCCACAGTCCCAGTCCACACCTCTCAGAATCCTGGAGCCCTTGTTCTCAAGGGCAGAGGACGCCCAGCCTCAGGGTGACTCCACCATTGAGTTGAGGCTGTGGAACCCAATGGAAGGACTCAGGCCACTTGCCACCAGAGCCCACCCTCCATCAGTCCCACTCACAAGGAGGATGTTTCAGAGGAAAACGTAAAATACTACTTTCCTGCAACAAATAAGGGGAAGAAAACTCAAGAGACCTGACCCTTCTCTGCACTGTGGAACCAGCTCAGGACGAGACTTCCTCACCCAACCGCAACCTCACACTGAACACGTCCAACAGCATCAGGAGGAAGCAGCTGGTCCACGAGGAGGCAGGGCGACAGCACCCACCTTGGCAGAGTGGCTGCCGCTCTGGGCCGGGCATAAGCTCGTCCATCAGAGCCCCAGGGTCCCATCCGAGTCAGAGGAAGAGAAAGCTGGCCCACCTGGCTCCCACAGGAAGGCCTGGGCAGAGCCCTGAGCGCTGGAGACCCCGAGGAGGTGGGTCAAAGCCCAGCGGCCCTTCCTCTCCCTCAGCCTGTCCCACAAGGGCAAGGCTGAGATCACCCCCACCACCTGGGCGGCAGTAGCTCCCGAGGTAGAAGGCAGGGCTTCAGAGTAAGCGGCTGAGGGACCGACATGCCTCTCTGTACCTCCAGGGCTCCAGGGACTTCTGACTCACCCAAGGCCCTAGGGGAGATGCCCTGCCTCTGAGATCTGGGGGAGATCTCAGAAGGAAGCCACTTCAGGAATGGACACAGCATACCTGTCTGATGAATCCTCTGCTCTCCCAGAAAAAANGGCACCAGGCCCCAGGGACACCAGGGAGTCTGAAGACCCAAACAGAGCCCCCAGGAGCAGCTGCCCCTCGAACGAGGGCCCAGGGAACTGAACGCAGCTCAACACCAGGAGTTCTCCCCATGCTACCTTCTCCTGGGCGGGTTTGAGGACGCTCTCGTTCAGACTGTGGCCCAACTCGGACGCCTGTTAGAAGGAAAGACACAATGAAGGGAAGCTGTGTGCGTGTTGTGGCACGTTCACTTCAGGATGGCGAACTCGGCCTGTGGAGGGAAGGTAGCTGACAATGCCTAGCCACTAGCACACGATGCTCCTGGCTGTCGTGGAGGCTGGGCACTGCTGTCCTTGGCCTTTGGGCTCCTGGGGAGCCCCTGTCGTCCCTCATACAGACAGGTGTACCCCCAGTCCCATCTGCCCTCCAGGGATGGGAGGGAGCTCAGACAGAAAGGATGGAGCTGGGGGTGGGGGAGGCCAGGCCAGGCCAGCGGCTCAGGTCGGGGGCAGGCAGGACAATGGGGAGAGGACCACAGTGCGGGGCACTGTAGGACCGGACTCCTTCAGATTATTCAGCTGAAGATCATTAAACCACACCATGAAAAATTCCCTGTAGACCTCAGGGTACCCCGGCCCATTGGTACCCTACGGGAGCCCTGAGCTCTGGATCCCATGCCTCCTGCCTGTGACACGGATGCTCAAATGGGAGCCCATCAAGTTGGGGAGCAGCTCTGAGTGTGAGCACACAGAAGCACCAACATGCAGGCTGTAGTGCAGGCGCGTGCCGGACACATGGGGCGGGGGGGCGAGGGTCATGCACAAGCACAGACGGGGCTTACCAGCTCTGGCTGCTGCTTAGAACCCCAGAACTTTACCCAGACAGCATGAGGAGACAGGGGTGGGGGAAGAGAGAGAGAGCAAGGCGGTAGGCGCCATGGTCGCGACAACCAGGACGGGGTCCCACGGGCACTGCACCGTCTCTAGACCCAGCCCCTCCCACCTGACCCTCCCAGGATGACAGGAGCAGGAGGGGCAGAAGTCAAGTGAAATGGGGGCTTAGCGATGTCCCTGAGTGGGGCTGGGGGAGCTCAGCCCTCAGGGTGGGAGGGGCCCGCATGGCTCGGAGGCTCCTCTGCCGGCCCCCAAAGCCATTACCCCAAGTCGGGACCCCAGCCCAGGGCCAGACACCACGCGGGAGACCGCCAGGACTGCGAGCCAAGGTCTGAAAACAAGACAACCACTGGCCCGACACAACCGCAGGAAGGGAGGGCACTAACAGAGACAAGGGACGCTGTATCACCAGGACCAAACGCCCTTCCCCAGGGGGTGCCGGGTCTCCGCCCACGGCTGCCCAGACCCGGCCCAGGGCCTCCTTCCCCACAAGGCCAGAGGCAGTGGCCCCCCACCTCCCAAACCCACAGGCGCCTGAAGTGACATGGAGACGTGGGAGTCTGAAAGACAATTCCGTGCGGGCCTGCGGGCGCCTGACTGCTGGCGTAAAAAACTCCTCCCCTGACACAGGGCACGCGGAGGCCACCCAACCTAGAAGTCCCCACAGTGCAATGCAAAGGCTTCCTCCGGTACCTTCTGACTTGCTTGGGACCCGAACTTTGTCGCCTGGAAGGAAGCACAAAGAGGGTATTCTGGTCAGCTGCCCGACACTGGCTGCCGGAGCTGCGCATCGGCAGGGCCTGGGTGCCCAGGCCTGTTTCCTGATGGCAACGAGGACTGGCACTCACCCCACAGTGGCTCTCAGGCCCCACGAAGCTGCCCTCCACACCTGCTCCCCCAGGAGCTAGACCATCAGGGTAGGGTAAGGGCACCCAGGGCAAGGAAGCAGGCCCGACGCCGACCTCTGCACTCTGGACATGGGGCCCCCAGGCAGGGTGGAGCCTTGTCCAGCGGGCTCTGCTGTTCGCTGCTGAGCACAGCTAGTCACACTTCTCACCTCTCCCCAGCACCCTGGGTGCTCTCAGAGTCTCTGGCAGAGGGACCACTCACAGAAACCCCCATAGGGCAGACGTACTTGCGGCTGGAGCCCCACCAGGACCCCTGGCTGCCTGGCCTGTGGTGTTGCAGGACGGCCTGGTACTTACGCCCTCCTTGGCCGCTGAGGCGAACCTGCTGGCTCCGGTAGTAAAGCTGCTCCAGCCCTGCAAGGAAGCCACACACAAGCCATGTGGCAGCTCCATGCACAGACACAGGAGGGCATCCTTTGCACCCATGTTCCATGGGAAAGACACAGCCAGGGGCCCCGAAAGCAGCTCAGGTCCAGTCCCTGGAGACAGGCCTTCCCACCAGGCCGCAGGGGTCATGAAACCTGTTCTCCTTTCTGAGTCCAAGGTCATTTCCCCTCCACAACAGAAGCCAGTCATTTGGATTAAATCCCCACTGAGCCTGTGCCTCCTGGGGAGATATGGAGGGACCCTCATGAGGAGTTGACAGAAGATGCTCAGCTTCTGGGGGTAGGATGGAAGGGACAGGGGACACAAACTTCACACCCTGGGAGGCGCTTCTGAAAAACAGGCCAGGCTGACGGCCCCTTCTCCCCTGGAGCAGACTCAGCCCAGAACCCATGCAGCAGGGCGGCCCTGCCAGGAGGGGCAGCCAGGCAGGCTCCACTCAGGGCCCAAGGCCTCCGGGGAAACATGCCTTGTTAAACCTGGGGCCTGTGTGTTATATGTTGTAGTCAAAGTAAATGAAAGACAAACACAAGTGGGATTAAACCCTGCAAGCCCAGCTTTAAGGTGTGAAGTCAGTGAAGCAAAGGGGAATGGGCCACTGCAATTCTAGGATGGCTGGTCTCCAGGAGGCCCTGGGGCATTGGGGTGGGGGGGACTGGGACGGCATCCTCACCGAGTAGAGGGACGACATGGCGCTGTTGAGGAAGTCGTCTTCCCTCTTTGGAGGCGGCACTGTGTTCCCAAACCCCACATAACGGTTCTCCTGGGCCCTGGGGGACACAGGCAACAGGCCTCCTGCTCCTGACAGCCACAGGGTGCAGAGGCACCCAGACCCAGATACCAGGTCACTGCCGGACACACTCGTCCACAGGTCAGGCAGGTTCCAGGAAGGAATCACGTCCTTTCTCTCAGTGGTTTTCTCTCACTCAAGCACCCTCCTGAAGCTGCCACTCAGAACTCCACAGGGCCTGCCAATCTTACACCCACCGCACACATGGGCAGCAGCCCCAGCCACTCTCACAGTGCCCCCTACATCCAGCCTCCCCCGAGCCCACCTGAAACCCTACCCTTGATAGGAGCCAAGGTCATCATTCAGCCAGTCTTCGAAAGCCTTGTCCCCAGAGGCAGTGGAGTTCTGCACCTGGCCTGAGGCTCTGCAATGGTGGATCAAAAGTAAGAGGCCAACAGAGGGTGGGTACATGCCTGCAAGGGTCTCTGGGAGGTGCAGTCACGCCCACCTGCTCACGCCTGGCTCCTCTGAAAACTAAGCTCTGGCAGAAGGCAGCTCAAGCTTAGGCTCAGTGGCTAAAACTGGTGACAAGCAGGGGAGGCGCGGCTCTGGGGGGACGGGAGCCACAGTGGCTTCCTGCCGGCCTGAGCCTGCAGGGGTGGGCCACAGGGAAACCAGGGGGACCAAGGCCACAGCAAGCACTGGGCCACGGCCTGGAGCCCTTCTGACCAGAATCTCACTACTGAAGAGGGAGGAGGAAGGGGCTGGGCTGAACTCAGCACGGAGCTGGCCAGAAGGCTGGATGAGTAGCTACCGGTGGGCAGAGGACAGCAGTGTCCTGGGCTGAGGCGGAGTCCAGCTCTGGGCGGGTGATGACTCCAGAGACCATTCTTTGCCTTCGGCCAGAGCAGCCACCTGCCAAGGGAACCTGAGTCAGAAAGCAGGGGCCCATCAAGGCGGCCTAAATGCCCCCAACCGCAGTGCGCTCCCTGCCCCCCACACAGCCCCTCCGGCTTAACACCATGGGCTGGGGGCTCTGCTGGGTGTGGACACCAAACGGGCAAGCTCTTGGTCTCTGAGGTCCCCTTTCTACAACCCAAATGATGGGCCTCCCCCGGCAGACACTGAAGTTCTCAGGGAAGCTTTAGCTGCAGGCACAGAGGTGTCTGGACACAGTGCTTCCCGGAAGGTGGGTGGAAAGCCCATCCTCAGCAAAGTAAACCATAGGCCCCCCAAGTCCTCCAGGTGGGAAGAGCCAAGGCCATGCATGCTGTCTCCATGTGGGTGGCACGCGGCCTCCATGTTGCGGTCAGAACCACAGGGGATCTCAGTGCCCGCGGCCGGAGCAGGCTCCACGTGGCGGGCAGCCTGCCTCACCCGGTCCCTGAAGAGGGCAGCAGCCCTGCTGTTGTACTTCTCCTGCAGTGACCAGCAGGGGTCGTAGTCCTCCTGAGACTCCAGGAACTCCCGGAACCGAGCGTTCCCGCCCGCCTTCATCTTCTCCAGCTCTACGTCCTTCCACCTGTCCATCGTGACGGAGCGGACGAAGCTGCACAGCAGAGGGCTGGCCTCGTCACTGATACTGCCCCCTGATTCAGAGCCCAGGGGTGAAAGGGGCCGACCTACATGGGGGCCCACTCCTCCCCACCCCTGCGCACTGACCTGAGGTGAACCCCAAGCCCACGGTGCTTCCCTGAGCACTCCAGGCAGATCCAGATGCCATAGGTCACGCTCACCCACTGTGGGTTGAAGGCGCCGCACTCGAAACACACCTGCGAAGGGTGTGCAGGGGCTTGTCCAGAGGCTGAGGCAGGGCCCAGGGATCCCCAAGACCCAGTGGTGGCCCCAAGAGCAAGAACAGGGAGGCTGGTTATGAGGCCAATGGTGACAGGGAGTGAGGACGCCGAGACCACACACTACCCCGAGAGGTTCCTGAAACCTGAACTAGGTGTCGAGGAAAAGCAGATGCTTACATTGTTTTCATCTTGTGCCCGAACTTCCTTAAGAACTTTCCTGGTTCTTGGGCTGGCCATGGTGCTGAGAAAAACAAGATTTTCACAAGAAAATAAACCACCAGTGCAAACACACTACAAGATATAACCGCAAGGAACCCCAAGAAGCTGCTTGGAAGCTGTCAGGGAACAGGACAGCTCACTGCAGGCAGCATGGGGGCCCTTCACTGCGGGAACCTAATCCTCAAGCGCAAGGAAAAGCCCAAAGCAGTGTGGATGCTGCCAGGCCAATAAAGTGATCATGAGGTGCAACGTGCAGTTACTACAGGCCGCTTACCACGTTGCATCAATTACACGTTGTGTAATTTATGGAATGTCGGTTTTTGGTGAAGCTCCTAGCAAAGAACTGGGCTTTATAAAATGTGCTCAGAACTGGCTGCTAAATCTCTTTAGTCTTCAGGGCAACATACTGGACTGAGGCTGATGGTACCTGAAGTCAGGGAGCCCCACATTTTCGGTCCCGGCAACGCCCCACCTGCCTCAAGCCAGCGCAGGGAGGCTCCAGGCCTGGGGCAGAAGCAGTGGTCCTGACTGACATGGGACAAGGCTGGCCTCCCAGGGGCCATCTGAAGGACGGAGGTGACAGAGTGCATGGCCACAGCAGGGCATGGACAGGGCCTATGACCTGCAGATCTGTCACAGTGCCTCATGGGGACTCTGTGGGAAATAGCAGCCACACAGCCTGGGTTGAAGAGAAAAGCCATCTCTTCACAGATCTCCTAGCTTTGGCCAAGTTTAAGTTCAATGGTGGCCTATTTAATTCATGACCAGGAAAGCTGATACAGTAAGAATCAAGCCAGGGAGGGAAAGGGTGCCCAGCACGGTGCTGGAAGTAAACTAACCCTAACCTGGCTGGGGTCCTGGGACCGGAGTGTGCACACTGTCCCTCCAGCTTCCCTGGTAGGACATGTCTCGTTGAGGACACATAGGCCACTGTCAGAGACAGAGCCACACGCCTGGGTTGCTAGCAGTGTTTGCAACCTCCGACCTTGCGCCCACTGTCTGAGAGGGGCCTTTTCCCGCCAGCTTCCCTGCTAATGCAACAGCATGAAAACCCAGGAGCATCTTGGTCTGCATCTGCCTATTACCTTCAGTTACTCCTCAAGGGGACCCGGCTTGTCCCCACAACCATGCTTCCTGAATCAGAATGCCAAACACTCACAGGATGCAGGCAAACAGAAGTCAGAACTAGGATGAGCCTGCCCTGAATTTTTAATTGTGTAAAAGAAGGCAGAGTGAGGACTGGCAGAATGACAGCGGGGGAAACATGTAAACGTGAACTCACATGAAAGTGAATGATGTGGGCTGGATTTAAGAGCAACTTTTTCTTCGCATAAGAAGATCCTTTAATTCTGTGAAATACTAACTTCAATACATGAGAAACAAACACCTTCTTTCAAAACCATAGTTTATCTTGAAAAAGAATCCAAGAACTCCTGCTTTAATACTTGAAATCAAGATGGTAACACACAGCTCTCTGCAAGAGGACGAGGCTTCAGTAAACTGTGAACCAAGACACTTTTTCTCAGCTCATGAGAGAAGCCACTTGTCAGACCCTAGAACACTGTTCCCTAAGTGGGAACTTCATCAACACCTGAGATTAAAAGGGATGACTTAAGCACACCGTTGGGGCTGTCACCAACGACAGGGACAAATCATGCTGATCTTTCTCTGAAATCAGCTGAGCACTCAAAGCACCTACATGGACAACTGTTTCTCCTCCTAAAGCTCTGTTACTTGTGCACTTCTGCAGAGTGTGGAAGGGATGCCAAGGCCAACTTCAACAGTAGTTATCCCCTGGGCCATTATGACAGCCTCATTTGGCACAGAAACCCCTGGACCCTTAAGCCTGCGCCAAATGAGCACAATTAACTCTCACATCTGTGGCGGGGGAGAAGCTGTAACAGGGCAAATGTTAACAGAAGCTGTTTAACAGCCCTTCTACTAGACGTACAGAAACTGAGGGAGGCTTCCAAAGTCCTCTCTCGGTTTCCTCTCCCTCCCGCAACACGGTCACCCACGGCCAAGGGGCGGTTGTCGCTCCCGATGAGTCCCGCCTCTTCAACACCGAGAGGAGGATCCTTCCCTCTGAAGAGTGGAAGACCTTTCAGAACTCAGAAAGAGGCCTGACGGGACCCTGAGTCCGGACTACGTCTTGGATCCGAAGGAGGGGACGGGGCAGGGCCGGCTAGCCCTACGGAAAGGCAANTCCTTTGCGCCGGGTCGGGCTGGGGTCAGGGCGGGAGTCTCGGCGGTGGTCGGGCCAGGGTCTGCCGGGCCGCGAACTGCACAGAGGACGCGCTCCGGCCACCCACCCGGCCGCCACCCGCTTCCGGCTACGTCGAACTTCGCAGGGTCTCACGGGAAGCCGGGGGCGGGCCGGCGGGGCGGGACTTCCGCCCTGCCAGCTGGGCCGGAAGCGCGACCCTTCTCCGTCGCTATAGGGACGCGTCGTCTTCCCGGCTGCTGTGCCAGAGCTGTTAGTCCAGCGGGGACCGCGGTGTTCTGGGGACCGACAGTCACGCTCACCGGCGCTGCCCCGTCAGGATTCGGACGGGATAAAGATGGCCTGCTCAAATTAGGATGATTCACGGGCGTTTACTTACAAGGGGGCTGATTAGGAGGGTGTGAGCACGTTTAGGGCAACGCGGGAATTCTGCGGGAACCCAGTGCTGGAGCAGCAGAGCTGTGACGTCAACAGGCTCCAAGGGGATGGGAGAGGTTCCGACTCGAAGAACAGTGTTCTCGGCGCCGCGGCTCCAAAGGCTCTGTCGTCTCTGGTTGTGGGCATGGCGAGCCCAAGGTGATCCAGTAGGAAAAGATACAGGAGTGAATACCGGCTTCTCTGGTCTCTTGCCCTTTGGTCTCCCGATTTTGCCTCCCACTGGCCAAGCCCACAGGTGTAATCTGAGGTAGAGAAGGATGGGGGTGGATGTGGAGAGCAGCTAGAGATGTTGCAAGTAGGCTGCAAAACAGTGTGAATAGTAGGGTCCCAAGTATGGGAACTATGACTGTAGGAAGAGTAACTGTCCAGACTGGTGATCTCTCTCTGGGGAGTGTAACTGCAAGTGATGTTTGGTTTTGTTTTTACTTTGTGCTTTTCTGTATATCCACACACTCTGGATTGATCTGTGTAACTTTTGGAGTGATCCAGTTGCCTGGTAACTCAGCTGGTAAAGAATCCGCCTGCAATGCAGGAGACCCCGTTTCGATTCTTGGGTCAGGAAGATCCCCTGGAGAAGGGACAGGCTACCCACTCCAGTATTCTTGAGCTTCCCTGGTAGCTCAGATGGTAAAGAATCTGCCTCCAATGCAAGAGACCTGGGTTCCATCCCTGGGTTAGGAAGATCCCCTGGAATAGGGCATGGCAACCCACTCCAGTATTCTTGCCTGGAGAATCCCCATAGACAGAGGAGCCTGCCAGGCTACAGACTTGCCGAGTCTGATAAGACCAAGTGACTAAGCACAGTATGAACATTTTTACTGGGGTATAATTTACATTCAGTGATTTACACTCAGTAGGTTTTGAGAAATGCATACCCAAGTGTAACCTACACCATAGAACATTTCCATTACAGGCAACTACTGTTCTTATTTTTATCCCCATTTCTTAGTTTGCCTGTCCTAGAACTTTACATAAACAGAATCATTCAATAAGTACTCTTTCAAATGGTTTCTTTCACTTAATATTTCAGCTCTTCATTCCTTTTATTGCTGAATACTATTCCATTCAATGAACATATCTCACTTATCCATTCACCTATTGGACAATGGAGTCTCGACTATTGTGGATAGAGCTGCCCTGAAATTCACACACAAGCCTTTTGGTGGGTGTATCTTAACATTTCGTTTGCACAATTATCTAAACATAAAGCTGTTGGGTGATGGGGGAGTGTGTATTGAATTTCATAGGAAATTGTGAATCAGTCTTCTAAAATGGGGGCACCATCTCATGCCCCAGCAGCAGTGTGAGGGCTCCAGTGTCTGCAGGTACTCTGAATTATATCCCATTTGTAATTCCCTCCACTGCTGGTTGATTTGCCCTGGAGGTTTACCTTGGCTTCCTGGCCAGTCCAGCCTGCCCTGTGCCCAGCTTAGCATGCGCACATCTTGCAGGCAGGGGAAGCCCTCAGGAAGGAGCCAGCAGGTCTCACAGGGAGAAGCCGCTGGCATGCACAGAAACAAGAGGGCTGAGGTGATGTGGACAGGGCACCCATAGAGTCTACATAGGGGTAATGTGAGGCAGTGTAGATTTCAGCACAAGACCCCGGGCTTCAGAGAGCAAGAGACCTGTGCTGGATTCCTTACATGAGCTTCCTGGAGGAGGAGGTGTGAAGGATGTTGAAAGATAGGAGAGGAAAAGGGAAAGTGGTCCTGAAAAGGGCACAGCAGAAGAATTGATGCTTTCAAAGTGGGTGTTAGAGGAGACTCTAGAGAGTCCCTTAGGCAGCCAGGAGATCAAGCCAGTCAATTCTAAGGGAATCAGCCCTGAATATTCGTTGGAAGGACTGATGCTGAAGCTCCAATCCTTTGGCCACCTGACGTGAAGACCCGACTGAGTGTAAAAGATCCTGATGCTGGGAAAGATTGAGGGCAGGAGGAGAAGCCGGCAACAAAGGATGAGATGGTTGGATGGCATCACTGACTCAATGGACATGAGTTTGAGCACACTCTAAGAGGTAGTGAAGGACAGGGAAGCCTGGCATGCTGCAGTCCATGGGGTCACAAGAGTTGGACACAACTGAGCAACTGAACAACAACAAGAGTCGTCAACACCAAGCAGAGGCTAGATGTTCAGTTTTCTGACCATAAAGCTAAAAGTCAATCCCCACTCCACCACTGGGGAGCCTGGGGCCACAGTCTTCCCCAGAACCAAGAGCAGAGGGAGGGCCCTCCAAGGACAGGGAAGCCTGCCGCCTTGCAGCAGCTGTGGCACCCCTGCCTCTCTCTGCCATCTCAAGGTTGGCACAATGACCAAGTGACAGGATAAATCTGGGTATGACATGGTAAATGGTGCAGAACATGGAACTGCAAATTGAAGGTGTTTTATTGCCCCATCTAAAACACATAGGTAATTTGTTTTTCTTTTGGAACCACCGGCAGTTGATTAACTTCCAGTCAGAGTAACATGATCATCTTAGTGGTTTCCTCCCCAGGGCTCCTGAAATTCTCGATGTGAATAAATTGAAGGGAACATAAGAGCAGCAAAATGAAAGCCTCATAGTAAATGGCTCCACGAGGCAAAGGCCAGCCCAAGCCACACAGTCCACCTGCAAATTCACCGTAGGCCCCCTCAGGTGTGGGCCTGTGGATATACTTTGCAATGCCCACGTGGTGTCGACTCTCACTGTGTGAGTGCTGGGTCAGCTCTGGTGGATTCGACCAGATTGTTCACAGAGCCGTTGTACCGAATGCCCTGATGCCAGTGCACCCGTTGCTTAGGTACGACACCTCCCGGCTGAGTGTCATTGGCAGCTCATCTTTGCCACACTGTGAACATGTGTGTTGTCACTGCTGCTTTGATTTCCATTTTCATAATGGTGGTGGACCACTGACCAGTGGACACCTGCCTGGTTTCTGCACTCTGTCTGTTTCTATCCTCCATTAACAACCTTCCACAGCCGGTGCCTCCCTGAAGTGGCTCCATCCTTCATCTGAGAGACAGGCACGGGGCTGGCTCAGACTGGGACTGTCTTGCTCCTGGCCTCTGGCCTGCTGCATGGATGGACTTGGCCCCACATGAAGAAAGGCCTGGTCGACCTGGCCTACCTGACCCCTGCCACTGCCTCTGAAAGATGCACAGGGAAGAACTGTGCCCTGGGATAAAGGAGGTGGAAGGAAGTTGGAATGTGGCCCTGCTGATTCTTGAGACCGTGCATCACTGCAGAGCACAGCTGTTTCTGAACCTGAGTTGTCTTCATCCTAAAACACCCAGGAAGTTGCAGTTGTGCCAGAGGACACTTGATTACTCAGGCTAAGCAGTCATAGCCAAGAATGTGTTGAAACAGGGCCAGCTTCTCAGATTGAAGACCTGAGGGCTCAGATCCCAGGGCTATGACAGGAAGACCCACTTACCCCCTGCTTTAGCCCCTCCCATGCCTATCTTAGTCAAGAATCTGTCCAAATTCTAGTTAGATACAGAAAACCCAACCCCATATGGCTTAAACAACAAAAGGATGCTATTGGCTCATGTGGTGAAAAGCCTAGTGGTAATCTGGCTTTTGGATGAGGTTTGATCCAGCAGCTCAACAGCATCACTAAGAACTAGGTTTCTCTCTGTATGTTTGCTCTGCTGTTCCATTTTCATCTGAAGGTCCCCAATATGCAGCTCCTAATGCTGTAAGCTCTGTGGTTCACATCCCAGCCAAAAGCCCAAGATTCAGTCTCTTGGGTCACGTGTCCACTTCTAAACCAACAACAAGCCAAAGGGATGGAATGTGCTGACCGGTGGCATCTAAGACCCAAGCTTCAGCTCTGAAGCCCCAGAGGGAGGCAGGTTCCCAGGACTGCAAGGCCTCAACAGAAGTCTGAGGGATGGGGGAGAAGCAGTCTACACCTGCCTCACAGCCCATCGTGTTCCCTGGGGGTCAGGTGAGCTCTCCCTGTGGCCAAAGTTGAGGTGGGGATTCCGTGACTCCCTTCTGTGTCTCGGGGCCCAGCCTGAGCCCAGCCAGCTTGGCACGAATGCTAAAGATGCCTGGGTGGGGCTCTGTCCATCTCCTCTTCTCTTTGGGGCGGGGTAGAAGGGATGGGGAGNGGGGATTCCGTGACTCCCTTCTGTGTCTCGGGGCCCAGCCTGAGCCCAGCCAGCTTGGCACGAATGCTAAAGATGCCTGGGTGGGGCTCTGTCCATCTCCTCTTCTCTTTGGGGCGGGGTAGAAGGGATGGGGAGGGGAACTGTTGCTGGAAGGAAGGAGGAAACCAGTGTAGGGTGAAGGGCAACTTGTCTGTCCGACAGGCAGGAACTCAGCCTGAAGGTGGGAGGGAAGCAGGGTTTCAGGTGGGCCGAAGTGGCACTGCTGAGCTGCCCCTCACCTACTGTGTCCCTTCCCTCTCCCACCCATACGGCCACTCTGTTCGCATCCTGCTCCTCCCTGGGGTCTAACCAGGGCCTCGTGCCCCCTCCCGGGGGCACACACTGATAGAGAATCCAGAGGCTCCCTGTGACCAGGAGAGAAGGCCCAACCTAGCTGTGCCCACACCTCTGGCCCCCACCTTAACTGCCTCCTCCCACCATCTGCCTTCCCTCTTGTTCAGTCCCACCTCCACACCTGTGACCTGGGGTCCTCGTCTAGTCCTCCCTCCAGTTAGCACCCAGGGTCTCCCTCCCCCTCCAGCTTGATCCTGGCCTGGCCGCAGGTCCCCCACGGTGCCTGGGAAGGTGAACTTCGATAGGCTGGCCACCCCCTCCTCTTCCTCCTGGGCCCTCACCCCCAGGAAGGGGACCTCTGAGCACTTGACCTGGTCCAGGAAACCTCAGCAATTGAGTGTGCCTGGGGCCCCATTAGAAAGGAGGCTGGTTGCTTGGGTCCGGCGAGGGCCTGGGGGCCAGTGCAGGAGGTGTGGGGTGGGGGCGGGATATCCTGGACACTGTGGGGTGGACTGGCAGCAGTGCCGGGTCTGCCCTGGAGCCACCGCAGGGCACCTCNTTCCCCTGATCAATCAAGGTCCCAGCAAGACAGAGATGATATACTCAGCTGAGATTAATTTCTGGGGGCTGGTGAAGGGGCTGTTCCAAAGGCAAGTGCCATGTCAGGGACCCCATGGGATAGCTTCCTCCCCTGGGACTCGTGGCTGACCTGCCGCAGCCCTGGCCTGAAGGGATGGAGAGGAGTTGTGCAGATGGAGAAGGGGCTGGGGGATACAAGCCATGCTTCTCCCCTCCCTCTCCCTCCAGTTTCCTGCTGGACCCCCAGGGGCCACCCCAAGCTAGAGGGCGGGGGTGGACCTTGTCCATAGCACACAGGATGGGGAACATGAAGGGAGCCTCTGTGGGAAGACTGGGACACCTCAGAACCTCACTCTGTGTGGTGTCTTCTGGGTTGAGGCCACTGCTTGCTGTGGGGGTGACCAAAGATGACGGTGATGCCCCGGAAACGTAGGGCTGACCTCCAGGGCAGGGAGCAGCCTGGGCCACCTCTCAGATTCCTAGCTTCTGTAGAAGAAGCTTCTCCTGGTATCCTGCTAGCGCATGGGACTGTGGACCTTCCACAGGACCCTGTAGCCTCAAGATGCATTTTGTTGCCTGCTCCTCAGGTGGTGCTAGTGGTAAAGAAGAACCTTCCTGCCAATGTGGGAGACATAAGATACGTGGGTTCAATCCCTGAGTTGGGAAGATCCCCTGGAAGAGGGCATGACAACCCACTCCAGTGTTCTTGCCTGGAGAATCCCATGAACAGAGGAACCTGGAGGGCTACAGTCTACACGGTTGCAAAAAGCTGGACACGACTGAAGTGGCTTAGCATGCACACACGCCAGGCTGCCCTGTGTGTCATCCGTCAGCCCTGGTTGAGGGTCAGAGCTGGGCCCCCTCCTTCTCATTAGAAGGGATGCAGTAAACGCCAGGTGTGGGAGGACTCCTCCCCTCCCCACCCCATGCTTACCATTGCCCAGGCTCGGGTGGCACTGGCCTTGTCCCATCTTAGCTGGAGCCCTGTCTCCTGCGGTGGTCCTGGTGCCCGAGGGTCTGTGGGGGTTGAACGCAGGTCTGCCCTCTTTGCCCTGAAGTCTGAGCATCCTTTGAGGAGCCCAGCGGATGAACTTGTGTCCCGCCAAGCCCTCACCACCTGCAGGACAGCAGCCTGCCCCACCCACACTGCCCAGAATTGCCTGCTGCACCAAGTCCTCAGTTGGTCTCCCCTGTTGTGCTGTTGTGCAGACTATAAACTTGGCTGACTTGAAGCTTCTCTACTGTGGCTTCCCAAGGGGTATAAATCCAGTGGTTGTCTGCTTACAGTGAGAGGCCCAGGGAGGATTGCCTGGCCGTAACAGGGAGTCAGCCTGGGGACATCCTGGCTGTGGCCATGTGCTTCCCAGGTTATCTCCCTGCATCTTGCTGCTTGTTCAAGCAGGGGCTTGATCAGCTTCCTGACTCACTCATCCACTGACCTCCCTCATCCCTCTCAGCCCTCACCCACAGGGATGCATGTGCCGGCTCCCCTGGGGAATGAACACCATCTGGAACTCCAGAGCTGAGGAGGCCGGCAGATCACCCTGCTTGTTCCAAGTTACAGACGAGGAGGCCAGTGGGCAGTGGCCACGTGGTTAGGATGCACTGAGATCCATGTCCCACGAAGATGTGAATGCATCTCTAAGGCTTCAGTCTGAGGGACCTCCCCATGTCTTTCAGCTTGTGGGCTTCATCTGTGCCTGCCACATGATCAGTGTGATCACCAAGAAGGAGGACAGCTGAAAGTGTGTGACCACCAACCTCCTGCAGAATCCCATTACTAACCTGCCATCCCTGCCAGGCAGTGAAGGAGAAGAGAGGCTGCAGGCTGGCCACAGAGTCCTGAGAGCTGGCCTCTTAAAGGAGTCCCTGAGCCCTGAAGGTTCTGGCCTATGCAGAGGTGGGGAGGTCCGGGGCTGTGGGCACCAGGGGTCAGCACACCCCAGGCCTCCCTGGTCTGAGGGTTTCTGTGCTGCAGGGCTGGCCCCGCAATCCCTACAGCTGTTGCAGGCAGAAGGCTGAGCCCTGACCAGCAGAGGAAAAGCCCTCTCGCTCCCCCTTGCAGTGGGCAGCTGGCCCCACTTCAGGCCCTAGGGCTGGGGAGACACATTTGAGTAGCGCAGGCACATCCCCCATCTGAGAATGCTCTCAACTTTCCTCTGATTTGCAGCATGAACACTCAGGTGTTCTTGCCGACCTGACCACCCTAGGCTCTGACAGGTTCTCACAAGGATGAAAGGGGCTGGGTGTACCCAGGGGGACCCAGGGCTCCTATGGGCAGAAACTTCTCTGGATCTGAAGCACAATTCAGAGCCTCTGTCCCTAGAGGTCAGAAGTGAGTGGCCGTGAAGTTGGCAGGCCGAGTGTCCTCAGAAACCAGATTCGCTCAGGGACCAGCCTCCAGGTGCCCTGCCCCTTGGTGTTGGGTGGCCCAAAACCATCGCTCAGCCTGCAGCCAACTGGGAGGAGACAGAAGGAGCTTCCTGTATTGGTTACATTAAAATATTTTAGGTCGGGCAACAGCCCTGGGGTTCAGCTTGGCCCAGCGGGCCCTGGCCGTCCACACGCAGTGCAGTCACAGCTTTGAGGCACCAGCACTGGGGGAGCCCAGCAGGGCAAGGGGCAGCCCCCTGCTGGGAGGCCAGTGTCCTGTGAAACCCTTCGCCAAGTGGGAACCCTGCCCTCCAGTCTGGGCCGCTCCTGCTGCTGTGTCATCACCTGGGTGTTTACACTTGGGAACTTCTCTGCTCTGCCATCCTGTCCATCAGTTGGGTTGTTTTATTTGGGGCTTGGTTTCTTTCAGTTGATTTCATTGGTGGATTTGGCTCATTTCCTCCCTACCACGTCAATGAAAAGCCTTCCAGCCTCTAGTGTGGGCAGGCATCCTGTAAGGACAGCTGCAGGGACTGCCCACTGGCCTCGCCACCCCAGAGCACACAGCCACCAGGCTCCTCTCCCGGGGGAGACCTCACCAGCCATCTGTCTGTCTGTCCATTCATCTGTCTGTCTGTCCATCCCCCACTTTCCTGAGATCTGCTCCGGGCTGACTCTGGGCTGAGGGTAGGGTACAGAGGCTGAGGGGACACTGAGAGGCCTCTGCCCAGGAAAATGACCTGCTGACTTTCCTGGGTCCTCCCTGTGGCAGGAAAATTATGCATTTGGCAGTGTCGGGTCTGAGTTGCAGCGCGTGGGGTCTTCATTTCCTCGTGCAGGATCTTCCGTGCACGGGCTCAGCAGTTGTGGTGCACAGCTTGATTGCTCCACGGCACGTGGGATATTAGTTCTCCCACCAGGGACTGAGCCCGTGTCCCCTGTGTTGCAAGGTGGATTCTTAACCTCTGGAGCACCGGGGAAGTCTCCTGTGGCAGGAAATATGCAGCGTTGGCTCCCTTCGGAGGATCGGACTTCTTCCCTCTTGTAAAGCAGTGTCCACAGGCCTGCAGCCCCCAGGCCTCTAGTGGGGGTGCCTGTACTGTTGGCCTCCCTCCTCTGAAATAGCCTTTGCCACAGGCCTTGTCCCACATGGAATCCTGAAAGTGGGGTCAGAAGAGGCAGTTGATAGTCCTCCTGGTAAAGCTGTACTTCCTCCATCCCCACCAGGCCCATGGAGACAAGCTTCCCCTTCAGGGCTACATGTGCAACCATCCCCTAGGGACCCTGACCCTCTTGGCAGCCCCCAGCCCTTCTACCCTGTAAGTAAGTCCCCATATCAGCCAAGGGCCATCAGAGGTAACAGGTGTTCAGCTCCCATCATGGGGTAGAGACCCAGTTCAGGCCCTCAGGCCAGGGCAGGGAGTGTGGGAGTCGATGACCCAGGGCACACAGCCTGGGAGAGCTGGCCAGGCTGGACAGGCTTCTGGAGTTTCCCTCCAGC
>SJYV01039046.1:703698-747364 GCA_006410875.1 Neotragus pygmaeus
AAAACCTCACTGCTGGCCTCAGTAGCACTGAGTCGCACTCCATCCACGGCACGCCTGGGGTGGCTGTTCAAGGAGCCTCCCCCTCAGGTGCCCTCCCCAGGGCAGCCAGACCCCCAAAGGCTGCACACACCCATGCTGAGGGGAGGGGCTGGCCAGGGGGACCGCAAGACGGGGCAAGTGTGACCCCAGCACGAGGGTCAGTGTGAGCACATGGTGACCCCACCGAGCTCTGTGGGAGTTAGGGTTAGCGCCACAGGTGCTGTGGCTGGTGGGACCCCCAAGGTAGGGGCTGGGCTTGCCCAGGAGCCCACAGGGCAGGGGCTGCCTGGTGACAAGTGGAGGACACTGTCCAAGCCCCCAGGGTGCAATCGTCCTAGCACGTCCCAAGGTGCCCACCAGTGGAGGAGAGAGGACCTGCCTCCAGATCACCTGCCCTGCCGGACTTGGGGGACAATTGCAATTTCAATTTCAGAAGCGGCCCAGGCCAGTCCATTCTAAAAGTCCTAAAACACTGAAAAGATAGCACGAGAAATGGGGGGGGTGATGGGGAAGGGAAGGGGGGCATGGCCTGGAATGGACCTGACCGGCTGTGCCGCCCTGCTAGTGAGGCGAGGCGAGAGGGGGCAGGGTGGAGGGGAGGGCGCTGGCGGCTCTGGAACGGAGGCTGCTGGGGACTGTCCAGGGAAAACCCATGCTTTATTTTGACTTTCTGAAGCATCCATGCTTGGGTAAAACAACCCCCACCTCCCCACACCAAGCCGCTCGCAGCTCCATCTTCCACACANGTGGAGGGGAGGGCGCTGGCGGCTCTGGAACGGAGGCTGCTGGGGACTGTCCAGGGAAAACCCATGCTTTATTTTGACTTTCTGAAGCATCCATGCTTGGGTAAAACAACCCCCACCTCCCCACACCAAGCCGCTCGCAGCTCCATCTTCCACACAGGACTGGTCAGTGGTGGACACCAGCTCAGGGCGCCTCAGCTCACAGCTCCTGGCAGGGAGAAGGGCCAAGTCCACAGCTCCAGGTGCTTCTCCATGCAGCTGGGGTCTCTCAGCCCCCAGGGAGTTCCCTTCCCTGCCACTTCTCCCCCACCGGAAGATTCTTGGAGATATCTTGGGGCTCAGTGGCCTTTGGAAACACTGGAGGGGTTCTGCCCCCCATGAACATCGGAGGGTCATGGACCCCTCACCCACCCACTGTGCATTTCCATCAGGCCTCGGCTCCCAGCTTGAGATCCCCATTGGGGTCTTGTGCTCAGGAAGACCCCAGCCCTTCCTCCTGACAAGGGCATCCTGCTTTTCTCCACATGCCTCCAATGCGGTCCTCCCCTTGGCTTGCTGCCACCCTGTATGCCCAGCTGGACAGGAGGCTTTATCCCCTTGACCACTAGGAAAACCAAGACAGAGAGGCGCCCAGGGAGAGTGGTCGTGGCTCCCCCGGGGTGGTCTGTTGAGAAGGACTCAAAGCAAGTCTCTGAGCATCAGGAGAAGGCATGGGGTTGACCTGCAATGTCTGCCGGGGCCAGGGAGGGGGCAAGGAGGGGGGAAAGAGGTGCTGCCTCCTGCTGCCCCCATCCCTGCAGGTGATCCCAAGTCAGGACCACAGGAGCTGCACGCTCACCTTGCCTAGGACAGGAAGGTGCGCACGCAGCTGCGGACTGGGGCCCTGCAGATGGGGCACTGCTGCAGGCTGGGCGCGCACTCGGCACAGGCCAGGTGGCCGCAGGGCACAAAGACAACGCCCACTGTGCGGTCCAGGCACACCCTGCACGTCCGCTCCTCCCGAAGGCGCCGCAGCTGCTCCTCTGCATCCTGCACTCCTCCTGGTTCTCCGCCAGGGGGACCTGTGATACCGTGCCCACACCTTGACCTCTGCCTTCTGTTCTGGCTGAGGGACAAGGCAGGCCAGACAGGGCGTGCCCACCCCCACTGTGGAATGCAGGAGGGCCAGCCCAGGTGGCCCTCACCCTCACCTGACTCCAGAACACTCTCCACCTGAGCCTCAATTCTGGGTGTGAGCAGCTCAGGCCCTGGGGGGACAGGAGCTGTGGGCAGTTAGAACAAACGTGAGGTTCCCAGGGGACCTGAGGTCCGGCCCCCAGCCAACAGGCCACAGGCAGGGTCTAGCCCCAGCTCCCCGGCCCGCAGCACACCAGTGTCCCAGAGTCCACTTTCCACCAGGACTTTGCTTGTTCAGCCCCTTGTGCAGTGGTGATGGATGCTCTGCGCCCGGCACCATGGGGGCAGCAGGGGCATCTGTGCCCAGAGGGAATAAGGAAGGACAGGTGGGCCGTGCCCAGAGACAGGAACATACCTCTGGCCCCCACCACCCGGCCCGCATCCTCTTCCTGGAGCAGGTCGGCTACCAGCTGCGACGTGGACATGCCGGTCAGCGCCACCTGGTGGTACTTGCGCTGCAGCAGCCCTTGCACTTGGCCCGGCCTGAAGCCCATGCGAAGCACGGCCTGGACTGCTGGGCACTGGCTCCATGCCGGCCACTCCTGGCCGCCCCCTACATCTGAAAGGCAGAACCAGGGGTGCTGGGCCAAGGGCAGGCAGGGGCTGTGGCCTCAGGGTCCCAGCAGAGGCAGTGGCCGGCCACTGTGGCCCATCAGGAGGGCAACGTCGTCATTACAAGGGGCCTTGGCACCATCACGGCTGCTGCCTCTGTGGCCGCTGCCTCTGTGTCCAGAGTTGTGTTCCCAGGGCCTTTGTCAGAGATGCCACGCACAGGGAAGACGTAAATCTGATCACAGAAGCTGACTAAGAGCCGGGTACTGCTCCCAGGGTGGCACACAGACTCTTGTTTGATCCCAGGTGAGGTTGGCACCAGGCCCACTTCACAGCTCAGGGAACTGAGGCTCAGGTAGCACAGTATGGACCCAAGCCTGGAGCCCCTCAGACCCTGGGCACTGACAGAGGGCTGGACTCTCTGTGTGATGGGGACAGTGACCGGCCAGCTCTCAGGCACGGTTGGCTGATGGCAGCCTTTCCTTCTATGCCCCCTGCCCTTCTCAGGATTGGCCATGCCCATGGCAGCCAGTTCAGGGGTAGCAGGGGCCTCTCCAGAGCCCTGGAGACACACACAGTGCTTGTGTGAAGCCCCCCAGTGAAGCAAGCCCACGCAGCACACCCGCAGGCCCGGTCAAGCAGCCTTCACTCTCCTGCTGTCCTGCAGGGAGCACGGCCCGTGGAGCTGGCCATGGCGTGGGCCAAGGTGCCCAAGGGGGCCAGCACAGGCCGCACGTCCCGGCTCACCTGAGGGCGTGGCAGGACCCGCATCTTCTGGTTCCTCCGACCGGTCCTGGAAGGAGTCAGAGAACCCCTGTGCCCCAAGCAGGAGGAGGAGCAGGGCTGGGGCAGGCCCCTCACCACCAACCCCTGAAGCCCTAAGGGCAGGAAGGACTCACCCAGGAGCCCGGTGGGCAGCAACAGGACTCCTGAACCCTGCAGACAAAGTCCCTTCCTTTTGTCCGGAGCAGGAACTCACACCTGAGGAAAGCGTGGTCAGACACGACAGCCTAGAGGCTTGGGCTGTCAGAGGACCCCGCACTGTCCAGGTTGAGCCCAGGGACCCCTGCTTCCCCCTGGATGGTGGGCTTTCTGGGAAGCTGTTTTGGAGACAGAGTCTTGAACATCAAGGGAGAAATAGACGTGCTGTCCCCAGAGAGTCCCCCCATCCTGGTTCCCTGAGACACCCTGGGACTGGGGAGGGGAGGTGGTACCTGGGGAACCACCTGGCATGCTCGGTCCAGGGGTCGTCGCCTCGCTCCCAGCTCTGCAGACCCCCGTAGCAGAAGAAGCACCTCACCTTGTCCTGCTGGCCTGCGGGGGGGCCAAGACACTGGTCTTGACCACACTGGGTCCCTTGTAAGGCCAGGGTTTTCCCCCTTGGGCTGGGGACAGGGCTCCCAGGTGGCCTTTCCTTCTAGGGCAGGGCTCTCTGGGGTTATTTGTGAGCCTTGGGGGCTCCCACTGGCCTTGGCCATCACTTTGCCTGGCATTCTCCTTGGAATTTACATGCACTCCATTTCTCAAAGGTGGGATGGGGGTACCAGGCTTGGGGCACTTGCCAGGATCCAGGTGCATGTTGGGGAAGGGGAGGTGGGGGGAGCCCTGGTGCCCCCACCCTGCACCTCTGCCCCAGGTGCCCCCTCTTAGGATGGATTCCCAGTGATGGAAAGAAGGGGGGCTGTGTGCTTCCAGGCTTGGTTTTAGAGGCTCACAACTCCCTAACGGGAACAGGGACCTCATCTCTCTACCCCTGTGGCCGTCACCCCTGCCTCACCCCCTACAATCAACAGATTTGGAGCAGAGGCCTTCAGATCAGGGGCTGCTACAAGCATCCCACACCACCAGCCCTCTGAGAGCTCTCCCTGGACCCCGGGGCCAGTGGATCCCCCACACCTCCCGTTGCTCCTCCTGGCACCTCCGACACCAACACTGTCCCCTAAGCACAGGTCTAACTGCTCCATTCTGTTCTGGCATCTCCCCAGGCCTGAAGCACAAGAGAGACTGCAGGGCAGGGAGCAGGTGTAGAAGGGCCGTGGGGATCCCTGGGACTCACCGGTGTGGAAGAAGCCCGCAGCGGCCAGCAGCTCCGGCGGCACCACGGCACTCAGCGGCCAGTCGTAGAAGGAGGCCAGCCGCAGCTCCTCTGAGCCCATCCCGGGGAAGGCGGGCCTCGGGGCCAGGGCAGCACCATCCTCCTCCTCCTCCTCTGCCAGGGGGCGCAGCTGGCCCAGGATCTGTCCATCCGTGTGGTCCCGGCCTCCCCAGGACAGGGCGCTGTCAGTGCCCTGGCCCTGGGGGTTGCAGAGAGAGTGGGGTCCATGTTGCCCCCGAGGGGGGCGGCCGCCAGCTGCCCAGTGGCTTGGCTCCGGGCCATAGCACCAGCACTTGGTCCTGTCCTCAAGCCCCATAACGGAGACAGCAGCCCCGACAAGTTCTGATGAGTGGTGGCCCTGGCGGTCAGTTCTGGACGGTGCCCAACCTGCCCGCCCCAGCCTCCTGACTCCTGTGTCTTGCTGGGGGACAGCAGTGGCCTTTACTCCAACAGTAGGGCAGTAACAGTCCTGCCCCCACAGATGCCCTGGGTGGGGGAGCAGCCAGGGGCCGCTGGGGCCCACCGCCTTCTGGAAGGGGCCAGCGTGGCAGCCCGTGTCACATGCTCGCTGCAGCGGGACTGTGTCATGGGGCCCCTGGCGGGGGCCTCAGCAACAGGGTCACCACACTGGGGGCAGTGGTTCTCGCTTTCCTCTGCAGGGCAGGGTGGGGTCTCTTGGCACAAAGGGAGGGACTAGAGCAGAGGGACCCCTCCCAAGGCAGCAGAGGGCTGGTTTTGGCTCTAGGACCTTAGTGGGGGAGGGGCAGTGGTGGGTTATGCTCCCTGTTATGCTTGGGTTATGCTCCTGGTTCCTGGGCTGGGAGCCAGGGGGGCATCTGAAAGTAGAAGGTTCCAGATGACAGTCAGTGCTGCCTGGGGAGGGGAGGGCAGCACCCACTACAGGGACGTGGGGCAGCCACAGACCCAGGGGCACCTAGTGAAGGGCTGGACCTGGGTTCTGGAGTGGATTACCTGGATGTTCTCAGAACCCTGGAGCCCAAAGGGGCCCAGGCCATCTCTGTGCCTGGTCCAGCTGGGCAGGAGGCCCTCAGCAGGCCATGNACAGACCCAGGGGCACCTAGTGAAGGGCTGGACCTGGGTTCTGGAGTGGATTACCTGGATGTTCTCAGAACCCTGGAGCCCAAAGGGGCCCAGGCCATCTCTGTGCCTGGTCCAGCTGGGCAGGAGGCCCTCAGCAGGCCATGGGGCGGCTCCTGCCCTTGGGCCTTGAAGTTTCTGTCTCCTCCCTCAGCCTTAGCCTCCGAGGGATCCGGAGGGGGAGCCCACACAGTAAGGTCAGTCTTTCCATTTGAACTGCATCCCCGAGGCACTGTGGCCCAGTCACCAGAGTCCACAAGTCCAGCTCCCTGTACCTCCAGTCACCAGGTGTGACCAAATCACCCTTCTCTGAGCCTGGCCCCCCTGCCTTCCCCCTCCCTGCTAGGTGTGTGCCCAGCTAGCCCAGGGAGCCCCAGCTCCTGGTCTGGGGGCCCCCGGGTGGGTCCAGGCTCAAGTAAAAGCCATTGGCCACATGGGGGTCCCCCTTCTCTGGATGGTCTGCCCTCAAACCTGGTCAGAGCCCAGGCTGAAGGGCCCCAGTGTCCCCAAACCCACCAGTGAGGGAAGATGGGGAGGACTGTAACTCTGGTGGGCAGAGCAGGGTCCCAAGTACAGAAAGGCTCAGGGTGGAAGGGACAAAGAGGAAGACCAGATAGGGTGCGGGCCCTGCCCCCCGCAGCCTCCTCCCTGGAGCACAAACCTCCTCCCTGCTCCCTAGAGCAGGGCAAAGGGGAACAGGTTCTGTGGGACCCTGATAAGGGTGGGAGAGGAGGGGCTCACCGACCTCCATGCAGGACTGGCAGGGTGGGCCAGGCACAGTGAGGGTCACAAAGAGGGTGGATGGAGGGGTGTTCTCACCCAGGCCTGCAGCCCCGCTGTGTCCCCCGAGCAACCCTCAAACCATCACCACCCCACTGGGCATGGAGCCGCATGAACCCAGCACAGACCAAGGAGCCCAGAGCCCAGGCCTGCATCCTATTCCTGGGAGGGGGGTGCTGCAGTTTCACCCTCAAGGGGACCCCATAGGCATCCTGGCTGCACCAGCCGCTCAGCCCCATGTGGCCAGGGTCCATGCAGTCCTGGGAATCCTCTCCTAGCAGCAGCCTGAGCCGCCTGGCTCCCTGTAGCTGCCCTGCGGCTTGGCCCTGGGCTCCGGGTTTACCTGCAGGAAATCCTAGTGAAGTATTTGGTCGGGTGCCTGTACCTCTCCCAGGCTCCTGGGCCTGGGCTGCCCATCCTGGCTGGTGGACCATGGGATGAGGGGTGAGAAGACAACTGGAAAATGTGGGCTGAGTCTCCCAGGACACATGGGCCCCAACTGGGACCTCCGGAGAAATGCCTCAGGATCCTGGTCCTTGCCTTCTCTACTCCAGTTCCCCAGCCTGTGTGGAAACATTGCCACCTCTAGTCACTCCAGCAAAACTCAGGAGTGCCATGCTGGGACAGCCCTCTGCCCTGCCCACCCCCACCCTTTGGTGGATGGGGAGGAGGACCAGGGTTCCCAGGTGCTGGCTCTCCAACCACTCCTATCTCAGCAGGGAAATCACAGCCCCCAGGTTTGCTCTGAACCCTCTGGAGGTGGGGACTGGCCAGTCCGAGAATCCTCTGAGATGGACTGGCAGCAGGGGCAGCGACCCCCAGAAGCACATCTACAGTCTGTTCCCTCAGATCCTGAAGTCTGGGGGCTGGGAGAGGAGAAACAAGCTCCCATACTTCTGAAAATTCCAAACATGCATTCTCCAGGCGCCACCCACCCCGTGCTGGGCTCTCCCCAGGAAGGGGGGGCCGAAGTACCTGAGCTGAGGGAACCCCCATAATACTGTACACACACCAGGAAGCAAGTATTTCTGCAAGTACATCCAGGTGTGGGGCTGCACAGACGAGGGGCTGAGAGGGTCACCAGCAGAGCCGTGGGCACCTCAGAGGAGGACCAGCCTTGGCCTCTTTGCTTGTTTGCATCTATGGTTGAAATTCTCAATACAAGGAGTTATTCAAGTCTTACTTATTCAATTAAATAGAAAGAAATCAGGAGCTAAAAATAACAATCATACCCTTGTTCCAGAAATTTCAAAAATACTGAAAGCATGAAGAAAATAGAAGTCACCATCTGAACCAGCTCTGGCACCACCAGGGCTGGTTTCCAGAACTGATCTTATCTGACAGCTGCTTGGGCCGGAGTTCCCTGGAGCCCCTCATGTTTCTCTGCAACTCTCTGGGAATTTGAAATTATTTCAAAAGAAGCAATAGAAAAAAGCTGTCAGCCTCCCCTCCAGGGTTCTGCTGTTACTGTTTTGCTGTTTTCTTTCAGACATGCTCTGTGTGTTTGCCCCTTTTACTCAGGTAATGCTGTATGCCAGCTTTTTTTTTTTAATGGGCACATACTGAAGTTTTTTTTTTTTTTTTAATGGGGGGCAGTTTCCCTGGTGGATCAGGTGGTCAAGAATCTGCCTGCAATGCAGAAGACCTAGGTTCGATCCCCGGGTTGGGAAAAATCCCTGGAGAAGGGAATGGCTACCTACTCCAGTAGTCTTGCCTGGAGAATCCTATGGACAGAGGAGCCTGATAGACTACAGTCCATGGGGTCACAAAGAGTTGGACATGACTGAGCGACTAACACTTTCACTTTCACTGGAGTATTTTTGGTTTTAGCTTTTTGTAAGTCAGTTTTTAAACATGAACAAGTATTGGCCAATGCCTCAGATGGCTCCCCTGACAGTCTTAGGGGGGAGCATTTCACTTCTTTACAGTGAAATCTCCCCAAGCAGGATGATGTCAGAAAGGAGAGGGTGGGTAGGTCATCCCAACCTGTTTAGAGACAGGAGCCCAGAGATGATCCAATACCCTATACAATTTGTTCCCAGAGTCAGACCACACCCCTACTCTCCTCAAAAGATTCAGAACCAGCTGGGGTTGGAGAGGAATATCCCCAGTTTAGGGGTCCCCCCAGCTTGACGAGGCCTGGCTTGGGAAGGCCAGGCAAGAATGGTGGCAACCAGACCAGCATCATCACAGCACTTGTCTCCCCAAGAGCCACATCCCCACCTGAGAAAACTTACATGGAAAAGTCCATGCAGCCATTCCAATGTGCTCTGGCTTCCCTTCAAGACAGCGGAGACCAGGGTCACGTGGGTGGTGGGTAGACATAGTGGACTTATCCCCCTGGAATGAGGCTTCCGAGACCTGGACCTGAGTCAGCACCAAGCAAGGGAGGGTGCTCATCAAGCTCGGTCAGGTCCAGGCTTCGGACCTTCCTCCAGGCTCTGGAGTTTCCAGGAGACAGTGCTGGGACCCGGGGCCTGCTGACCCAGCTGAGGGCACCACAGACTCCTCTGGGAAAGGGGAGTGGGGGCCCGTCTCTGCACCCCCACCCCACCTCTCTCCTGGCTGAGAAAAGACTCCATGAGTTCCTGACTCGAGGGTCTGGGAACCCGGCTGGCCCAGGCACCACCTGACCTGTGGCCACAGAGCCGGAACTCCAGGTGACCACGGGGTACCAGGCAAGCACGGCAGAGTAGGCATGGGCTGGGGGCCTGGGGCTGGGACCCCTACCTTTCCCACCTACACTCAGCCTCAGAGCCTCTGTAGACAGACCCCACGTGGCGGGGCACGCCCCACCTGGGACCTGACTCCTTGTGGAGGACAGGGTCGGGGGAGAGGGGAGAGCAGAGGGAGGGGGAGGGAGAGGGTGGAGGACGGCTTTTTAAACTCACTTTTAGGAAAGGGTGCTGTCCACTAACCCACCTAACACCTGAGGCTGGGGTGGATCCCCCCAGAGCAGACCCTGAACCAAGACTAGGGTGGAAAAACTTTATTTGGGGGTCAATGCAGAAAGCAGCCAGAGGGGGTGGGCAAGGCACAGATGTTGGGTGTGCTTCTGCGGGATCCTGGCCCGGGCACCCCTGCTCGGGGGCCTTGGAGCTTGTGCATCCTCAGCAGCAGCCCAGTCAGGCTCGGTGACTCCAGGCCTGCGGCGAGAGTCGCGGGCAGAGCCGCCAGCCGCCAGCAGGGGGCGCTCGGAGAAAACGAGCGCCAGGGCCGCCAGCCTAGTCCCGCGCATCTCCCTCTGGCTGAGGTGGGCCCCGCCCACGAGTGGCTGTCTGGACCACAGCTTCGAGGCTGCCTAGGTGCCCCAGTCCGCATCTCCTGGGCTTGTGGAATCAGACGGTTTCCTAGGCGCGCGCGGCCCCAGGCCTGGGCAGGACGACCGGCTTGTCTCTAAAGAGGACCCAGCACAGCGGAGCCTGACTCGTTCCCGCCCCATCTCCAAGCCCGGTGATCCTGAACCTGAGCTGGGATGCCCGCGCGGGGTAGGGGCGGGGAGGGAGTGGACTGAGGCGCCGCCCAGGGGAGGGAAAGGCGGGAAGGCGGAATCCGGAACGTCCAGTGAGTGACCACCGACAGCTCCTGCGCTCACAGCTCAGCCGTCAGAGAGGCATCTCATGTCAGGGGGCCCAGCCGCTATACTGGGCTGGTGATGGGACTAGGTGAGGTGCCCACCCTCAAACACAGGGAGGGAGGGGGGCACTCCCCAGAATTTTAGCAGGTTGTGCCGCTAGACAGAAGTGGGTGATAAGACGTCTGGAGAGCTGTGCCGAGGGCCTTCTCTGTCCCAGGACAATTGCTGCAGGCTGTGGGCATCCTTTCTCACACAAGAGGGGCTGTCTGTCCAGCGCGATTCTGCTCCCCTGCCCTAGGACCCCTCCTGGTGCCAGTCCCTTCCCCCGGGCTGGCCCCTCACTCCTGTCCAGCTGCCTGCCCTCCCCAGGCGCCAAGCCCACCCGCAGCCTTTGATGCATCTCGCAAGGTCTTGTCACACCGGCCCTCGGCTTCTCCTGGCGCTGCCCTTCCCCTCGTCTTGTGGCCACACTACTCCCATGGTCCCTGATCTCTGCAGACCTCTAGTAGAGAGTCCTCGTGGTGTCTTGGGGCCTCAAGCATTTGGCCCACGCTGAGGTGAGCTGGCATTTGGAGGTTAAAGCTCTGTGGTCACCATCTTGACAGTCTTGATACTTCTGTATTTTAATGTATGCTTTGTAAAGTGCCATCTGATTGATGCTTCTGAACTGTGGTGCTGGAGAAAACTCGAGAGTCCCGTAGAAGGCAAGGAAATCAAACTAGTCAAATGAAATCAACCCTGAATACTCTTTGGAAGTTGAAGCTCCAATCCTTTGGACACCTGATGCGAAGAGCTGGTTCACTGGAGAAACCCTAATGCTGGGAAAGATTAAAGGCAGAAAGAGAAGAAGGCAACAGAGGATGAGATGGTTGGATGGCATCACCGATTCAACGGACATCAACTTGGGCAAACTGTAGAAGATGGTGAAGGATGGGGAAGCCTGGCGTGCTGCAGTCCATGGGGTCCTGAAGAGTCAGACACAACTTAGCAACTGAACAACAACAAAGTGCCATCCACTGGGACTCAGGGGCACGTGGCAGGGACTTGGGGTCTCCCAACAGCCCTTCCTCTAGGACCAATTCTTGGCTGCCCACTCCCCTGTCCCCCCACCAGTGGCCATCACTTCCCTTTGCCTCTGAGGGGGTCTGATGGGGTGAACACAGAGGGACACTGATTAACAGGGATGGGCCCCAGGTGTCTACCAGGGTCTGTGACTCCTCTGTGAGCCCCCCAACATTAAACAGCAGATAATAAATAATAAATACTACTGTGGGTCACAGAGAGATGGCAGAGGGAAGGGAAGGCTCATCTGGCTTTTGAAACAAAGGCCCAGGTTTCACCCAGCACTACGGCAGCCCCACAGGACTGGAAGCTTGCCTGCATCACCTCACTGCCAAGGTTGACGCCTCCTGAGTTGGAACGATGCTCAGAGCAACATATTCCCTGCTGTTATATCAACCACCCCATAGAGTGAGTCCTGCTCTCACACCTGGGAGACTTCTGGGCCTCACACCACCTGGTACTGTCTCTGGAGACAGATAATGGTTTGCTGCTGAGGCCCTTGACCATATGGAGCTCAGCCACCACCCAGGGGAAAAGCCTAGGGTTGCCTCCAGCCGGCCATGGATTAGCTGCATGGCCTAGGCAAGCTTTAGCTTCTGGGAGGCTTAGCGGCTCCAGGAAGCCAGAACCACCTCTATCTCACTCATTTGCTCTCTACTTGTTAGACTGTGCATCTCTCCTATGTCAAGCTGTCTTCCCAGCACTCAGCAGTGGACAGGGGCATGACCCAGACTGTGGGAGCTCGTCTTCCAGTGGATGGGGAGCCAGTTCTGTGCCCTGGCTCCCAGTCCTGGTGAGTGTCTGCCTGTCCTGAGTCCATTCAGGGACCGACCCCAGGCAGTCACCCCTCCTGGCTCCATCTCAGCTCTGGTCCAAGGTACTCTGTTCACCCCCATCTCTGTCTCCTCTGGGTCATGGGGCAGCATCTCTGCTCTTGAGCCTTCCCCTCAGTGAATAGTCAACCAATCAGCACTTTGCAGGCCGTGAGGCATCCCCCACGAGGGGGTGGGGTGGCAAGGAGGAAAGACTGCTTCTATCCCCAGAGCCCCACAGATGCAGAGCACGTAGTCATGCTCAGTTAACACTCAGGGAATTAGTGACCCAATGAGACATTTGAAGAGAGGTTTCAAAGATGTTCTGTAAATCACAGGAGGCCCATCAAGTTTCCTCTGGAGCCAGGAGCAGGAAGAGCAGGTTTAGGAGGTATGCAGCAGCCCCAGAGAAAGAACCAAGGAGGAGCTTTCTGGAAGAGGCCATGAGCCCCAAGTTTAGGTGAGAAGGGGACCGGGGAGTGGCTGATTCCAGCACAGGCACTTCGATCACCCTCTGGTGAACGGGTATCTTTGTTTGCAGGCCCCAGGAGGCCAGCTGTTGGGTGAGTTCTGTCCAACCCCAGTGGGGCTGTTTGCTGCAGCAAACAGGGCCTATACCCTTAAGGCCCCACCCCCAGTTGGGAGAAGGTCTACCTACTGGTGAATCCACAGGCCTCTTCTGGGAGTGACCTGCCAGTTCTAACACCATGCAGGTGGCCAATATGCGTGCCCTTTGACCCGGTGATCCTGCCTCCAGGAGCCTCCTTCTAGGTGTCCCTGCACAGGTGTGCATGTGCGTCACGGTCAGCGGGGCTAGAAAGGCCTGCCTCCCACCTTGTTCCTCTGAGTACACAGATAAGGTGTGTTTGTTTTTGGCAGTGTCATGCGTCTTGTGGGATCTTAGTTCCCCCCATCAGGGATAGAAACCGGGGCTACAGCAGTGAAAGAACTGAGTCCTAACCGCTGGACTGCTGAGGAAGTTCTAGGTGAGGTTTTTAACCATGGGCTTATGTGCCTTTGAAATAAATAGAAAATCAAACTTTTTTAAATCATTTGTAGACACATTTAGACAATCCCATCCCAGTTGTATATGGAAGGGAGGGGGTGCCTAGGGGTGCCCAGTATACGGTGGGTTCTCTCTGCTGGACCTCCTGGCAGGAAACCCCTGAGTCATGGGCCTGTGTGGACATGGCTCCTCCCGGAAGCTAAACAGTGACCAGTGGTCAGGTGGGGGAGGGCAGGAGCAGAGTGTTCTGGGCAGTGGGGAGAGCTGGCTGGTTCCAGCACAGATCCTGGGGTCAGGCCATCCTCTCCCCAGAGGTCCCAGTCTGCTCCAAAGTCTGAGCTGGTCACCACCACTTGAGGCCCCCACATCCCCTCCCTGTGCCAGGAGCTGGTATGACCAGGAACAGGAAGCCCAGCTCCAGACTCTGTGACTCCATCCTTCCTGTGTCTGCTTGTTTGCCAGAGGGAAAGGCTTCCCTCCAGGGCTGGTCTAGGGAGCCTCAGCCCCTATGCTGGGCCCACAGAATCTCTACATTGGGCCTCTGAGGACCCTCTGCTCCCTGCTCTGGGCGATCCTCACGCTACCCCACCCCCCAACATCAGTGAGGACCACTGCCGGATTTCCCAGCTGGCTGGTGGCAGTCTCGGGTAGGCCCAGTGGTGGCTCTCAGATCCTACCTGCCTCTTCCCTGGCCAGCAGGCTGATGTGGCTGCACCACCTGAGGCCTGTATTTCATAGGCCAATCCTTCCACAGCTCAGCCCGTTGAGCACCTCAAATGTTTCAGTTGACATCATTTGTGATCCCTGTCCTGGCTGAACAGTGAACCCTCAGACTCCTGTCCATTGGGTGCCTGTGAGTATGGCCTTATTTGAAAATATGGGCTGTGTAAATACAATGAGGCTTAGATGAGGTCACACTGGATTAGGGTGGCCCTAAATCCAATGACAGTGTCCTCATAGGAAGAGGAGGTTTCAGAGACACAACACAGGGAGAAGCTCGTGTGACACACAGGCAGAGAGCCAGGGACACTTGGGGCCACCAGAAGGTGGGAGAGCCAGCATTCCAGGCCTTTCACCTTCAGCAGATCTAGGCCTTGGGAAGATGTTACAAATGCCAGAGCTGGAAAAGAAGAGACCCATCTGGAAGCCATGTTGGAGCAGGGCCACAGCAGTTGGGAGGCCCGCGTGGTGTCCAGGATGGGGGCCTGGTGTGGGATAGGGTGGGAGTGAATGATGAGTGGGAAGTGATGTCCCTTCAGGAAGGAGGGCAAGAAGGGTCTCTCCATTCCCCGAATAGAGACTCTAATGCCCTGAGCAGGTCCTGGACTAGGGCAAAGTGCAGCGCTGAACTGTTTTCCTCCCTGTGGTGACATTCGAGGTCAAGAATCTAAATGCAAAATGGTTATAAGCTGGGGAGACCCAAGAGAGCACTCGCTAGGCGGCAATCTCAGGATGCCCGAGCCCAGGGCGCAACGGGAACAGAGCCTGCAGAAGTCCAGGCGCAGCCACCGGAGGACCGCTAACCTCAGAGCCTGGGCTTCCCTTCGAGGGTTGTTGGCGGGGCGTTTGGGGCGAGGTGTGAGGTAGAGCGGACTGCAGCCCGCTGAAAGTGGCTTTCAGTGGATGTTCGCACTCGCGGGTTGCTCTTCTTCACACATGAGGGACAAGCGCGGGGGGTGCCACTGGGCTCACAATCTGCGCCAACCTGTGCCGGCATGCGCCGTGCAGCCGCAGCATCATTGCCACCGCTGTGGCTGCGGTAGCGAGGCCAGACGGGCACACCTGCGGGGCTGTGCCCGCGGCGCTCCAGGACATGCCCAAGTTACTGCCGGGGCTAGCCCCATCCCGCTGCGCAAGACTGGGACCAGGGCGCGAGATCCGTCCCGCCGAGGGGCAGCGCGCAGGCGCGGCGCGTGGCTACCGTCGACCTCCCGGCCTGCCCCGCGCTCGCTGACGTCGCGCCGCCTGGTCCCCGCCGCTGCCGCTGCCGCTGCCGCTGCCGTCGCCGCCGCTGCCCCTGCCGCCGCCGCCATTGGAATCGGCGCCTAGTCAGTGCGTCCCGTCCCGCTAGCCGCCTCGCGCCTGCCCACAAGCGGCCCGCGCGCCGGGCCGCCGCCGCCGCCGCCCGGCCGGCCGGCGCCCGGGGAGGAGGCGGCGGGCCCGGGGCCGCGAGAGCTCGGGTGACAGGCCCGGCCTCGCGGGGAGGCCCGAGCCGGCGGGCGCCCTGGCCCCGCGCCGCGCCGGCTGTTCATGAAGCATGTCGGCCACCAGCGTGNTGCTGCTGCTAAGTTGCTTCAGTCGTGTCCGACTCTGTGCGACCCCATAGACAGCAGCCCACCAGGCTTCCCTGTCCCTGGGATTTTCCAGACAAGAACACTGGAGTGGGTTGCCATTTCCTTCTCCAGTGCATGAAAGTGAAAAGTGAAAGTGAAGTTGCTCATTCGTGTCCGACTCCTAGCGACCCCATGGACTGCAGCCTACCAGGCTCTACTGTCCGTGGGCTAGCAAGTGAAAAGTGAAAGTCACTTAGCCAGGTCAGACTCTTTGTGACCCCATGGATTATACAGTCCATGGAATTCTTCAGGGCAGAATACTGGAGTGGGTAGTCTTTCTGTTCTCTAGAGGAATCTTCCCAACCCAGGGGTTGAACTCAGCTCTCCTGCATCGCCAACGGATTATTTACCAGCTGAGCCACAAGGGAAACCAAAGTAATGCTAAAAATTCTCCAAGCAAGGCTTCAACAGTACATGAACCATAAACTTCCAGATGTTCAAACTGGATTTAGAAAAGGAAGAGGAACCAAAGATCAAATTGCCAACATCCATTGGATCATAGAAGAAGCAAGAGAATTCCAGAAAAACATCTACTTCTACTTCATTGACTATGCCAAAGCTTTTGACTGTGTGAATCAAAACAAAGTGTGGAAAATTCTTCAAGAGATGGGATTNGATCAAATTGCCAACATCCATTGGATCATAGAAAAAGCAAGAGAATTCCAGAAAAACATCTACTTCTACTTCATTGACTATGCCAAAGCTTTTGACTGTGTGAATCAAAACAAAGTGTGGAAAATTCTTCAAGAGATGGGATTACCAGACAACCTGACCTGCCTCTTGAGAAATCTGTATGCAGGTCAGGAAGCAACAGTTAGAACTGGACATGGAAAAACTGACTGGTTCCAAATTGGGAAAGGAGAACGTCAAGGCTGTATATTGTCACCCTGCTTATTTAAATTATATGCAGAGTACATCACACAAAATGCTGGGCTGGATGAACCACAAGCTGGAATCAAGATTGCCAGGAGAAATATCAATATGCAGATATTGGTATGCAGATGACACCACTCTATGGCAGATAGCTAAGAGGAACTAAAGAGCCTCTTGATGCAAGTGAAAAAGGAGAGTGAAAAAGCTGGCTTAAAACTCAACATNGAACACACCCCTCCTCTCAGCAGGACAAGAGACTGCTCAGAGGCGTGGCAGGAAGTTGAGCAGACTTAAACTTATTTCTCTTGTGTGATTTGCTCCAGCAGTGTTATGCATTAAATTCTAACCAAAAATGTTGGGAGAGGAGGTTGCTTCACTTAAAACAAATTTTCATAAGGTAGGATGTTTTAAAAAGGAGTAGATGGCTTTTTTTTTTTTTTTTAAGTTTATTTTTGACTGCTCTGGGTCGTCTTCATTGCTGCATGTGGGCTTTTCTCTAGTTGCAGCAAGCCGGGGCCACTCTTTGTCGCAGTGTGTGGGCTTCTCATTGCGGTGGTTTCTCTTACTCTGGAGCACGGGCTCCAGAGCATACGGACTTCAGTAGTTGTTGCAAATGGGGCAATAGTTGTGGCTCACGGGCTCTAGAGCACAGGCTCAGTAGTTGCGGTGCATGGGCTTCATTGCTCTGTGGCATGTGGCATCTTCCCAGAGCAGGGATTGAACCTGTGTTCCCTGCATTGGCAGGCGGATTCTTAATCACTGGACCACCAGGGGTGTTTGAGTAGGTGACTTTCCGATGTCAGTGGAGTACTTCCAGCTGTCTTACTCTGGGGAGGCCATTTGGAAAGACTGGGGTAGGTTGGTGCTGTCAGTGGACACTTAAAAAATAGCCCCTTCATTCTGCATGTTAAGATGTGCAGTTCTCAGCAAGATGACTAGACAGCACATCACTTAAGAGGGACTCTGTTGAGAATACTCTTGATTGAAAGTAGACTGTCCAGAAATGCCCAATTGTGTAGGAAGTGTGCCACTCAGGAGGGCTCTTAGATCCTAGTTTTCCTGGCCTTTTCATATTAGGAACACAGACTGTGAGGGCCAGAGAGGTTCTGCTATGCCCAGTGGCAGAGCCAGGCTATGGACTGAGGGGCGGGACTTCTCTCCCAGCATGCAGCAGGGTCCATGTGTCCTGTGTGTGCCACTCCTTTCTTCACCAGGGCTGTGATGCCATCAAGAGTCCCTCCTCTAGATGTGGGCTCTGCTGCTATATCCCTCCAGGCTGCTAGTGAGGAGGCCTGAGTGGTGATTGGTGTGGCCAGGAGCAGTGAGTGCCCACTTCCCATCTGTGCGCTCAGTCTTTACTGAGGTGGTGTTGACACGAGATGAGCTGTATGTGTTTAAAGAAGGCAGTTTCCTATGTGACCTTTCCCTGGTACGCGTGTGCACCTGTGGAGCTGTTGCTAAGGTGAAGGTTGTGGGCATATCCATCAGCCCTGTGATGCTTTCTTACCTTTTTTTAACCCAGACTTGGTGTGCAGTAGCCAGTTGGAGACACTGTTTTTCTGGTTTGTGAAGCCTTAAGGCTTCAAATGATTTGGAAAACATTTAAAAGCACACCTGTCAGTTGAGTTGGGTGACTTGTACCCGTGCTCTGGTAGGTCTGCCTTCCTCAGAAAGGCCCGGGGTCCCTGCTTCTGGTGTGTTTTTCTTCCTAGTGGCCTCAAGGAGCATCCTTATGTAGCAGCTCTGGATTTGCTTCTGGTACTTGAAATACTCATCAGTCAGTATTTTGGAAATGATGAAGGTAGAGAAAGCACGGGGGAGGACAGCAGGGCTGGGGTAGGGGGCCCAGGGGCGAGGGTGAGAGGCTTTGGGTGGAGCCCTGGGGATTCCCTGGTACCTCAGCTGGTAAAGAGTCTGCCTGTGATGCAGGAGACCCTGATTCAGTTCCTGGGTCAGGAAGATTCGCTGGAGAAGGGATGGGCTATCCACTCTAGTATACTTTGGCTTCCCTGGTGACTAAGCTGGTAAAGAATCTGCCTGCAATGCAGGAGACCCAGGTTCAATCCCTGGGTTAGGCAGATCCCATGGAGAAGGGAACAGCTACCCACTCCAGTATTCTGTCCTGGAGAAGGCCATGGACTGTATTGTCCATGGGGTCACAAAGAGTTGGACACAACTGAGCAACTTTCACTTTTACTTTCTGGGGCTACCAGATTGTCCTGACTTTGCCCTCCTTAGGGCCTTCCTGCTTTCCGGTTCTCTGTTTTTACCTCTGAAAGGTGAGGAAAGACTGAAAGGACCCAGAAAATTCCTGCTCAGAGTTTTGGAGACAGTGTCTCTGAGTTTGGTGTGAGTGCTACCGGTTGATAGAGGGCTGAGTGTGTGGACGGAGGGGGCCCCGGGGCTCAGCGTCTTCACTCGAGCATCTGGTTGTTGGCAGACTCAGCAGCATCCCCGCTCGTGTTGATGCTGACAGAAAGGGGGAAAGTCACCTTTTTCACTTTTCCTCTTGAATAATTCAGTTGTTCTGGGTGTAATGAGAAACGTTCACCTCCTAAGAAAAGAATGTTGTGTAAATCTACTCGTTTCAAGTTCTAGTGCTGATTCATTGGTAGTCAGTTTAAACCCATTTGGGAACCTTTTTGAAAGCTTTGCCGTTGGTCGTGTCCTCTGATGAGATGTGGGTAGAGCCCCTCAAGTGCTGGGGGGTGTTCCTCCACCTGTGGGATCAGCATGGCATCACCTCGAGACCTCATGTCCGCTGTTTCTCACATGCCATCCTGCGAGGTTGAGCTGGCTTGTCCCTATGTGAATGCTCCTCAACATGTTCCACAGGTGTGGTGTGTGTCTTGGGCTTCTGGAGGCTCCTTTCTGTCTCCCCTCCAGTCCCATCTTTTGGCCACTGTAAATCGTTTGTGATACTTAAAGCTTTTGAGTAATTTCAGAATTTCTTCTCAGCAAAATCGATATAGGGATCAAACATTTCAATTTTTATAAAGGTGATTCTGGTCATTGAGAATGAGAGACTTTTTTCTAACGTGGTTAAGTTTTAAGTATAAAATAACTCTTAATTGTAGAATTAATTTATGGGTTTATTGTGTTTTACTGTTTGGGTTTTGAAAAAGGTCACCTGGGGCTGACTGTAAGCGTCTCTGAGTTTACTGTTTGGAGTGTCCATTTTGCCTATCAATTTAGATTTGGTCACGAGGGGGTGCCCCAAGACTCCAGCACATGGGGATGGTTTTTCTCCCATCATTGGACTAATTCTGCTTTGAAGACCTGTCAGCCTTCCTTTTTTGAGGCCCTGAATTATATAGAGGCTATAATTAGACGTCTCATGTGTGAAAGCAGTCGTCAGGGTGGTTTTACCTGAGTCTTCCTTAAGAGTTTGTTCTGTACTGCTCCTTTGACTAGACCAGTGATACAGCTGTACAGAGGTGTTGGTGTGCTCAGAGGAAGTGGGCAGTTTGTTGTATCCCTTTGGTCTCTGCACCCATGTCCCTGGCGGGTAAGCTGGAGCCTCCTGACCTGGGTTACATGGCTGACTAAGCAGACAGCGTGTTTGCTGTCTCAGGAGCCCAGCTGGGGAGCGTGTCCGTAGAGCCTGAGGCCGCAGTCAGGTGGGCTTCCGAGGGGCTGGGGTGATCATGAGCAGCCTGAACCCTGGTCGGCCCCGCAGCCCGGCTCATGAAGTGAGCACGGCTCAGTTGCCCTGCGGCCTGGAGCCTGGACAGTTGGCTTAAGCACCATGTACGGAAGGTCTCGAGCCCCATCTTTGTGGGGAGGGGATGCAGACCACAGCGAGGAGGGTGCTGCAGGTTCCCTGCTGATCCAGCAACTTCACCTGTTACTCTGCTGCTTCGCTCGCAGAGTTTGGAGGGAGATCTGGCTGATGTGGGACTGGGCTGCCAGTAAGATGGGAATGAAAATATATGCAGTTCCCAGTGCTGGAGGTCACTGTACACAGCCCGCTTGTGCTCCATGGTCCTGTGGAGACAGTGTCAGGAGGGGTTGGGCAGGGCTGGTTCGGAGCCCAGCTTTCCCAGTAAAAGGGACCCTGGCATGTGGAGATGCTGTGGAGACTTGCCCATCCCCCATAGCTGGGTCCCCTCTGAGAGCCTGCCCAGGAAACAGTGGAGACTGAGGGGGCCAGACCTCTTTGGGCTCAGGGTTGGGGGTCCAGGCAGATGTCAAGAAAAGCCTGTGGAGGGGTCTCTGGGGTGGCCTTTGACAGGGGCAGGAGTCCTGAGAGTGTGAAAGGTATCCATCCAGACGCGTCATTAGCGAGCATCCTGGCTGCTGTTAGAAGTGCCTGCTGCCTCTCGAGCGCTTTGTCACTCTGCCTGTGCTGCCCATGTCCTGCTCAGCGTTATTGCTGTAGGACAGAGACCTGCTCCTCAGGCTGCTTCCTGTGAGTGGTCACTTTTAAAAGTAGAGTGGTGGGGCGCGGGCTGTCTTGAGTCACAATCGTGACAAGTGGTCCTGAGTGTTTGGGTGGCCACGTGGGTTGTCTGGGGGTTTGCCGTCTGTGTCCTGCTCGGGCTCCCATTGCGCAGTCAGTGCTGCTCACACCTGCGCTGAAGCAGACGTGCTCAACACAGCAGCGTTTCTGCCATGTCACGGCCTAACTCTTCCTGTGCTTGTTTCCGCAGAGTAACAGTTACCCCTCCATGGCTGACCCCTACCTGTCCAGCTATTACCCGCCATCCATCGGATTCCCCTATTCCCTCAACGAGGCACCGTGGTCTACTGGAGGGGACCCTCCAATCCCCTACCTCACCACCTACGGACAGCTCAGTAACGGAGACCACCACTTCGTGCACGATGCCGTTTTTGGGCAGCCTGGGGGATTGGGGAGCAACATCTACCAGCACAGGTTTAATTTCTTCCCTGAAAACCCTGCTTTCTCGGCCTGGGGGACGAGTGGGTCTCAGGGTCAGCAGGCTCAGAGTTCAGCCTACGGGAACAGCTACACCTACCCACCAAGCTCCTTGGGTGGCACGATTGTGGACGGACAGACAGGCTTTCATGGTGATACCCTCAACAAGGCACCAGGAATGAACAGCCTGGAGCAGGGCATGGTGGGCCTGAAGATTGGGGACGTCACCACCTCTGCGGTCAAGACGGTAGGGTCAGTCGTCAGCAGTGTGGCCATGACGGGCATCCTTTCTGGCAGCGGTGGGACGAACGTGCCCCTGCCAGTGTCAAAGCCAACCTCATGGGCTGCCATTGCCAGCAAACCTGCTAAACCACAGCCGAAAGTGAAGGCCAAGAGCGGGCCTGCCATCGGGGGGGCGCTGCCCCCGCCACCTATTAAGCATAACATGGACATTGGCACTTGGGACAACAAGGGGCCTGTGCCCAAAGCCCCGGCCCCCCAGCCGGTGCCGGCCTCCTTGGCGGCCCCCCAGCCGGCCATGCAGCCTCTGCCCACCCAACCTCCCCTTCCGGCCCCACCACAGCACGTGGGCCCCCAGCAGCTGCCCCAGACCCGCTGGGTTGCCCCTCGCAGCAGAAATGCAGCGTTTGGGCAGACCGGGGGCCCTGGCAGCGACAGTAACTCCCCTGGGAGCACCCAGCCCAGCACGACCCCGAGCACAGAGTCCCACCCCGTCCTAGAAAAACTGAAAGCCGCCCACAGCTACAACCCCAAGGAGTTTGACTGGAACCTGAAGAGCGGGCGCGTGTTCATCATCAAGAGCTACTCGGAGGATGACGTGCACCGCTCTATCAAGTACTCGCTCTGGTGTAGCACAGAGCACGGCAACCGGCGCCTGGACAGTGCCTTCCGCGCCCTGGGCAGCAAGGGGCCCGTCTACCTGCTCTTCAGCGTCAATGGCAGTGGCCATTTCTGCGGGGTGGCCGAGATGAAGTCACCTGTGGACTATGGCACCAGCGCTGGGGTCTGGTCCCAGGACAAGTGGAAGGGCAAGTTTGATGTTAAGTGGATCTTCGTCAAGGACGTGCCCAACAGCCAGCTGCGGCACATCCGGCTGGAAAACAATGACAACAAGCCGGTCACCAACTCGCGCGACACCCAGGAGGTACCCCTGGAGAAGGCACGGCAGGTGCTGCGGATCATTGCCTCCTACAGGCACAGCACCTCCATCTTCGATGACTTCTCACACTATGAGAGGCGCCAGGAGGAGGAGGAGGTGGTGCGCAAGGTGAGCTGGCCGGGCGGGGCCCCTGGCCCAATGTGGACGCTGAGTAGCTGTTGCCATAGCACCTGCGTCCTTGCCAATTGTTCAGAAACACTGGGTTGCAGACTTTGTTGTAGAGGACTTGGGTGACTCGTTAGAACAGGGCTTCCCAGTCTCTGTCCAGCCCGGAACACTTAGAAATAGAGTTCTGTGGCCCCAGGGTGGACAGGCAAGGCTGCTGGGCCAGATGCTCCCACCAAGGCCTAACTGGGCATGTGGCCCTCAGCAGTGGGGACACTCCAGTCTAGAAGTGGTTGCTTACTTATTCTGTCTTAAAAACCCAGTATGCTGCAGGTTCTGGAAACTTGAATCTGCTCCATCTAATAAGCAGTGGGCAGGGGAGACTAGGATGCAGACAGTTCATAACTGGAGTGTGTGTGTCTGAAAGCACAACATAGGCCCTTGAACTGGTCTCTGAGCGGGTCCCCACCTCCTGTGACAGTGCACAGGGTGAGTCTGCTTGGTAGGAGACCGGCCCAGAAATGGGGAGGAAAGGGACACCGTGACACACTGGTAGAGCCATTTTGTTAAAGAGTTGAGCCTGAGATTCTTCCTGCTGCTTTGGTATTAAAATGTCGTTTCTTTCATGAAATATCAGTTGATAATAGGTGGGTTTTCAATCCTTTATAGTCTTCCATGTTCTTTTTTTTACTTTCTTTAAAAGAAAAATGCTTTGCCCATCTGGGAATTCAGTGTCCTGAGTGTTTTCTGACAGAAAGGCTTGTAAATGGGACATAGAGCACAGTGCTGGTAGCAATTTGGAAGTTACACAGACTGACCACCCACAAAGCTTTGGAAACAGGTTGGTCCCACTGTCTCTTTGGGGTAGAAAAGAGATGTCTTGTTTACTTTCAGTTAGTGTGAAATGGGTATGAAATGAAATGTGGAGATGCTGAATTTGCCTGGATAGGACGTAGGTCTTGCTCACGAGACTTGAGGCCCCTGGTGACCAGATGCTGGCTCTGCGTGTGTCTCATGCGCTGTGGCCCTTGGTTCTGATGGTTGTAATGAGCTGAGGGGTAGACTTCTGCCCTGGTGGGTGTGTGTGGTACCTCTGTCCTGGAACTTGCCTCGTTTTGATGCGCTTGCATGTCAGGAACAGGTAGATGGAGGAGCCACCCAAGCCCAGACCCGTGGGGCCCATGGCTTCCAGCTGTTTCTCTGGGAGCCTCCTTAGCAGGGTTGTCCTCTGGCTTTGCTGGGAGGCTTCCCTGGGCTGTCCCTCCCCCTGAAGCAGGGGTACTGCAGAAGCAGGCACCATGAGCCAGCCACCTTTGTCCACAGGGGTCAGTGCTAGGTTAATTCACGTCTTGGAACCCCAACCTGTTGCTGTCCTAGAGAGATCTCGGGCCTCTCTCCAGCCCGGTGGGCTGTGGAAGAGTGCGGGTGGGTCTTGTCTCGGCCCCACAAACATCTACAAGGACACTTGTCTCTGTGGTTCCTCCTGGAGTTGGCAGCTGGCGCTGATTTCCTGGCAGGAATTGGGTGTGTCCTTAAAAAAGATGTGACCGAGATGAGGGTGGAAGCAGCTCCCTTGTAACCTCTGAGCTTGCTGGTGGGGCCACCACCATCAGGAAGCCCACCCTGGAGATTCTCGGGTAGTCTTTGTTTATCAGCTGGTGTTTGAAATGATTGTGATGCTTAGAGACGTGCTGTGTTGAAAGGAAAGATGCACTTGCCGTTTGGCAGGCATGCCGCTGTCCTACACCTCAGCTATCCATCTGAAACCGGGCTGGCTTTGTTGGGAAGCACCTGGTCTCATGGCAGCTGGATCAGACCCAGGCATGCAAGCCTTTGGGCTTTAAATCTAGAGATGGCTACTCCCTAGGGCACTTAAAATAGTGCAGGTTTTAAGTGACAGAATCAAGCTAGAGAGTTCCTCATACGACCAGACTGGCTGTGGCCCGCGGTCAGCTCTGCAGACATAGCGACTCCATGGAAATCTGGGCAGAGATGGAGGGTCAGGATGGAGCCTCTGCTGAGGAGGCAGCGATCGGCCTCTGTTGGGCTTGGTCTGAGAAGGGGCTGTTCCGGTCTCAAGGTGTGACGGTCGTTGTCATGGTTAGAAGGAGTCAGGGCTGTGGGAGGAGCCCGCCCTTGTCAGCATCACTTCAGCCGCAGCCACTTTGAACTCGGAAGAGAGTCTGGCCTTGCTGTCTAGGAGGGGCAGGAACTGGTCTCCTTCTAGGAGGGTGCAGGACACACAACTCCTAGCGTCTCCAGGTCAGAGTTCAGGCTGGGGAGGCAGCTAATTGCGGAGTCGTAGCTGTCCACCAGTCTGCCTGCTCACCCACATACTTTGGGGCTTTTTCGGGACAAGGGCACAGTATGAAAAGTATAGCAGGTGCTCCTGCGGTTGACCAGCCCTGGGTGACGACATGGGGGACCAGGGATTTGGGGTCTTGTTAACCTGAAGGTACGTGAGGTCGGTTTTAGCAAAAGAGAGTGTTTTTACTGCATTTTACTGTACATGTGTAGTGACTCTTGATTGTTTGGGTGTTGTGTCATTGACCAGCCTCTGCCCAGCAGGGTCCTTTCCCAGCTTCATCCTATCAAGATGGGCAGTGGTGGGGAGGGGAACGTTGCCACATTTGCAGTCGAGTCAAGTGGCATATCGTAAGGAGAGGCTGGGATGGCTTTCAGCAGGTGGGCAGATGTGGGGACGTGGAGGGCTGGAACTGTGCTCACAGCCTGCTCACACACCCGCCCTGGGAAAGATAGTCCTGTGGGCAGTAGAAAGCAAAGTGGCCAGAGGAGCTTTCCCTGCCCAGGTTTCACCGCATGTCGGCAGTTCTCAGGTGCCCAGCCCACGTGACCAGGACCCCGAAGCTTGGAGCTGCTGTGGGTGGTGGCCAAGCAGGGAGCAGGGTCCAGATCTGGCCACAGCACCTGGACTTGGAGGCAGGTTGTCTGTGTGCGCAGTGGCCCGTGTGTAACACTCTCCCCTTTCCTTACAGGAACGGCAGAGTCGAAGCAAGCAGTGAGGTTCAGCAAGCAGGCTCTCGTGCCATCTGACGTGGGGCTGCGCGGCTGGAGGGCGTGTGCCTGGTGCTGTCTCCTGGCGGCGGCTCTGCTGGCCTCTTGCAGTGCTCGCCTGCTCACATCTTTATGTCCTTTGTAGTTTATGTTCACCAGATGAATCTGCATTCATTTGTATTTTTTCTATGTATCATATAGTATCGTAGAACTCACTAATAAAGAACTATGTTTTTGTCAGCTTAACAATCACACTGACCTAACGCGAAATGTAAGTATCCTTAAAAACAAAAACTTAATTCATCCCAAAGATTTATTATTTTGGGGGAACATTATGTTCCTATTCTTATATTCACAGTCATTTAACATCTTTATNAGACCCCAGCATGTGTGGCGTCTTGGCTCATGGTTTGCCACAGTCAGCTTGTGATGCACGTCCCAGCAGGACAGAGGACGAATGGATGATAAACACACTGCTGCCCTTTGTTAATAAAAACGAGACAGAGTTCCGTCCACTAGCAAAATGGGATCACTGTCTCGACTGCATTCAATCCGGGAAGCAGCGCCTGCATCACGCACCAGCTCAGCAAGGCCTCGAGGGGCTGGGCTTCTGTGGGGCAGACCTGACTCCAGCTGGGCCTGCAGCACCCAGGATCTTGTTCTTGAAGCCATGCGTGCTCATCTGCAAGCTCCAGGAGGAGACCAATGCACAGAGAGGTTGAGAAGCTTGCTCACGGTCACACAGCCAGCGTGCCTACCCCTCACTCTCGTCCACCAGAGAACAGGAGTCTCCTCCCCAAAGACGAGCTTCAGTCAGCTCCCAGATAGGGCAGCTCAGGGAACTGGGGTCCGCCTTAGCCCCCTCCCATGCCCCGAGGAGAAAAGAGTTGCTCCAAACCCCTTTCCTGGGTTAGGGCCTCCCAGAGAAGCCCTGGATGCGACGGTAAAACAAAGGCTTCCCAAGGAGGGGCTGTGTCCTGGGGGCTGGCAGCTGAGGGGGCCACACCAGAGGAGGGTTTGGGAGTGGGATGAGGTCCCAGGTGTGGGTGACATCAGCCTTGGTGGAGGTGGGGGTAGCTTCACTGGCCCGGCTGTGTGCCAGCCCCACCCGCAGCAGATCTTCTGCCAGGTGGTGGAGGAGACGTGGGCACAGAGGAGCCCCGTGCTGCGGGGCCTGCTCCCTGCAGCCCCATGAAGGGCGACTCAGACAAGCTGCCCCAGGGCTCAGGTCCCACAGAGAGAACACTGGGGGAGGACCTTTGTGCCTTCCCTCGTGTTGACACTGAGGGGGCAGCCACACACCCTGGAGCCAGGGCCTCTCCCCGAATGCTTGCTGCGTGACCATAGGCAAGTTCCTCAGCCTCTCCGCGCCTTTGTCCCCTCTGTGTGGCATGCTCTGGTCTGGCTGCAGTCTGATGCCCAAGCACATCCAGGTCACACAGCCAGCCTTGCTTGTTAATCCCTATTAACTGACGACACCGACAGTCCCAGTGTGGACCAGAGGGACTAGGGGAGGCTCCAGATGGGCACCATCTGGATCTCCTGGGAGGAGGCCTGGAGAGCCCTGGCCTCTGCCCTGGGCACCTGCTTGGACAGGGGGCCCCAAGGCAAAGCCCTGGCAGCCTGTGGGCCAAGGAGCTGGGGTCGGCGGCGTCATCTCGCACTGGGGGTGCCCTGCGGCTGGGCTCACTGACCTTTGAAGCTAGCGTTATTGCAAAAATCATTTTGCACTTTATTTTAAACAAAAGGATGCTTCCCTGAGTGGCTCTTTGCTGTTGGGATTGCACTGTTTTTATTGCAACTTACCTGCGTTGCTGTGATCAAGTTAAAAACACACTCTAAAAATAAATGCTCCTCTTAAAGCGTCCTCAGGTTGAGCTGCCCAGGCTGATGCGCTGTGTGTCCTGACTGCACGTGAGTGTGTTCGAGGTGCTAGCATGCCTCCCCTACATGGGTGGAAACCGGACTCGCCCAAGATCCTCCAAGGAGCTGTGTTCTCCAGGGCCTGGAGGCCCAGCTACTGGGCTTCGGTGTGCTCCTCCCGTTGGGAGTGCGGGGGCCTCCTCCAGGCAGCGGTGCCCCTGAGCTGCCTGTCTGTGTATGGCCTTGTTTCCTCTTGGTCCTTCAGGGCAGAATCAGGGCACAGTCTTTGTGGGGACCCCAGCAATGGCCGCTCCCTGATCCAGACCACAGGTGTGTCCAGCCCAGCTGGGGGGCGGGACTCCCCAAACCTGCTTACACCTGTCCCTTGGGCCCCACCTACCTCACAGTCAGTCATCAGGCACGCTCTGCGGGATGCCCATATGTGACCCCTTACCTCTGTGCCCCAGGCTGTTCTGACCTCGAGGTGTCAACACCCTTCCCAGGGTAGAGGGGGCCCCAGAGCTGCGGCCACATGCGGGCTGGTCTGTGGCCTGGGCCCACAGGGATGGGGGTGGGTCTTGCAGTGCTCACCACAGAGACAGACCCCAATCAGCAGGAAAGACTCTGAAAGTCCCCAGGCTCCTGTAAGTCAAGGCCAGGCCCTGCAGGCCACACTGGCCCCATGCAGCCAGGCTCCCCTGGAGGCTCCAGGAGAGGGTCCTTCTTGCCTCTTCCAGCTCTGGGGCACAGATGTCTCTGGGCTTGAGGCCGCCTCCCTCCCATCTCTGCCTCCGTGGACTTTCCCTGTGTGTGTGTCTCTGAAGCCCCCTCCCCATGAAAACCATAGTCACTGGATTTAGGGCCACTGCCTCCACTGTGGCCTCATCTTTTTACACCTGCAGAGTCCCTAGTTCCATATAAGATCTCGCTTGCAGGCACTGGAATCCGGGATGTGAGCAGAACCTAGCAGGACGTGATTCAGCCCGTGACAGAGGGAGCCCTGCCTCCCAACCCGGGCATATGCACCCACTCGTCCCCCCGCCCGACCCCCTTGGGGAGCCTCTCACAGCTCACCTTCTTGTTACAGAAACACCTGGCTCTGAAATAGCGGGTTCTCTGGGTTCACGTTTCCACTTCAGCTTATTTGTTTCACACCTGTCTCGAAGGATGTTCTGGCCGAGGGGGCGTCTCGAGCCTTCCTGGTTGACGCCAGGCCANTAAAACTGGCCATCACAGAAACACCTGGCTCTGAAATAGCGGGTTCTCTGGGTTCACGTTTCCACTTCAGCTTATTTGTTTCACACCTGTCTCGAAGGATGTTCTGGCCGAGGGGGCGTCTCGAGCCTTCCTGGTTGACGCCAGGCCACCTTGATGGACACGTCTGAGCTGGCCACACAGAGCTGACCACAGCGCCTGAGCCTAGCCGGGACCTGACTGAGAGTCTGCCCGGAACCAAATCTTTGNTCGAAGGATGTTCTGGCCGAGGGGGCGTCTCGAGCCTTCCTGGTTGACGCCAGGCCACCTTGATGGACACATCTGAGCTGGCCACACAGAGCTGACCACAGCGCCTGAGCCTAGCCGGGACCTGACTGAGAGTCTGCCCGGAACCAAATCTTTGTGGGTGAATCCGTGATGCTATCTCCCCTCTGTCCTTGCTAGCTTCACACGAAGTCGAGGGGCTGAGATAGAAAGTGAGTCATTCCCAGCAATTCGCAAGTCCCTGGAGAGCTCCCAGGAACACACATGAATTCAATATTCTCATCAGCTGCTGGGGATCATGCAGACTTGCTTTCTGCCAAACAGAATATTTGTGCGATTACAGCAAATCCCTGCACACGGAGGCCAGGGAAGGTGAGGCTGATGCTGAGGCCTTGGTCCTGGGCTGTGTGTTCCAGAAACGCCCTGAGATGTGGCCACAGGTTGGAACCTGAAACAAGCAGCGGTTGAAGGGAGGCAGGAGGGGCTGGCCGCTCCCACAGTGGCTCAGGAGGGTGGTCTCTGAGTTAGGCTCCAGGAGCACCTTGCCTTTCACGCCTCACCAGCCATGTGACCCTGAAGCCGTGACCCAACCTGCCACCCTGCTCTCCTTGTCTGACAGCTACGGCGCGGCCTCACCTGAGAGGCTTGGACGAGGCTCTGCAGGGGTAGCATCTCCTTGACCTCCTTAGTGGGTCCCTGGTTTCTCATAGTGGTCTCAGGACACTGCTTCTACCAGGAAGACACCAATCACACACACAAGGGACCCGACAGCAACTTCAAATACGTGACGCAAAATCGGCGTAACTGACGGGAGAAATAGACAAACCCACGGTCATCGCTGGAGATCTTAATACCCTTCTCTGAGTCTTAGGACAATGAGACAAAACACTGGTAATGGTGGGTAAGATTTGAACAACACTACTGGCCCACCTTACCTAGTTGGCAGGACTAGGAAGCAGGGCCAAACTGCCCCAGGATTCACATGCTTTTCAAGTACTTGGAGCATTCACCTGGACAGACCCGCCTCTGGACCTTCAAGTCATTCCCACTACATTTTAAAGGATTGAAATCTTTAAGAGTGTATCTATCATAACAGCAGGATTAAATTAGAGATCTACATGATATTCAGGGCTTCCCCAACGGCTCAGTGGTAAAGAATCTGCCTGCAATGCAGGAGATACAGGAAACATGGGTTCAATCCCTGGGCTGGGAAGATCCCCTGGAGAAGGGATAGGCTACCCACTCCAGTATTCTGGCCTGGAGAATTCCATGGACTGTACAGTCCATGGGATCGCAAAGAATCAGACACAACTGAGTGACTTTCACTTCACGTGATATTCAGAAAAACCTTCAACCTTTGGAAGCTAAGCACTAAATTTCTCAATCTCCCATGGGGACAGGGCGAAATCATAAGGGAAACCAGGACACACCTACAGTGAAATGAAGTAATAACGCTGCTTTCAGAACTTGTGGGCTCCAGGAGGAAAGCAGAAAGGTCTAAATGTCTGAAATTAGTTATTTTAAGTTTTCACCTAAAAGTAGATGAAAATCACAAATTAAACCTGTATTTAATTTCAGGTTGAAAAGTAGAAGGAAGAAAATAATAAGAAGAATAGAAATAAGTGAAACAGAAGACAGACCATAGGACCTGCTCGTGTGTCAGACTCCGACCTCACATGCCCCAGCTCAGGTGACTTTCCCAGGTGAGCCTGGCTGGGTCACGCTGCTTTGCCAGGCTCAGGCTTCCTGGTGCAGGGTTGGGGGACACCAGGGCTCAGTGGGGGCAGTAGGGGGGACCTGCCGGTACATGGCGGGTGCCAGGAAAGTACTGAAGTGAACTATTGAGGGAAGGAGCTGTTGGGGGATCCAAGTGATGGGGACCAGGTGGGTGTTGGGAAAGTTTTTCCAGAGGGGGCTGCACAGTAGAGGGTGGGGCGCCTGGACAGATGCACACCTGAGGGGCCTTGGAGGAACCCTGCTTCCAGCCCATGGCCAAAGCCATGGTCGTGGATGGCCCTGTGCTGCGCATGCACCAAGTAAGTGAACTGCAGCCTCATGGAGACACACCGAGGAGGCTCTCCAGTGAAACCTATGATCTGCAGGAACGTGGGGACCTGCTGCCATCCACGTGTCAGCGTGGCGGCTCGTCAGTTGTCCCAGCAGCCACTCTGGCAAGATGGTGACGCTGCAGCCAAGGGGCTAACGCAAAGATTTCACAGGTCACTATTGACAGGTCCCAGGACTTGTGTCCTCGCACACAGAGGCACCCTGACAGCAGAGATAAAGGCTCTGGCATGGCCATGAGTTAACACTTGAGCTACATCTCTGCCAGCACTCACCAGCTCATCTTCCGATGGGAGCGCAGCTTTGTGCACAAGATCCCTGCTTCACCCACCAAGCGCCCACCCATGTTAATATATTTGGGTTCAGTTGTGTGATTTTGTGAAGAGGACACATAGAAACCCCAGCTGCTGGCACCACGTCATCCCCCACCTGCCTGTCTCCCCAAGACTATTGCAGTTGGTTGCTGCCCTGCTGGGCAATCATTTAAAAATCGCTGTTACAACAATCAGGCCTTCTGTGAGATGGAAGGATCATGGACTAGCCACGGCCAGACCGCCGCGAGCCCCAGTGACTGGTAGCATGTGCCTTTCACAACACTGGAAGAAGCCTGGGATCCAGCTCACCTGGAAGAAAGCAATGCCTGCGGTCATTAAACAAGCACTTTGTATTTTGCAATAATTATAGATTCACAGGAAGTTTCACAGATGGTGCAGAGGCATCCTTCCTTGAGAATCCTCATTGGTAACATGTACACGTCACACAATACAGTTTGACATCACGGCTGGCACCGGGTCTTCCAAAGCATGTGACCAGTCCCTGGTGTCCAGCATGCATGTGGATCCCAGGACACCCAGGCGTAAGTCTGTGCCATCGTGTCTCCCTCCCGTGGTCCTTTGCTGTCAGCCACCCACAGCATCACTCACCCTGCAGCTGAGAGTCTGTTCCCTGTAGTGTGTCATTTCAAGAATGTCCAACGAACAGAAGCATACTGGGTGTGACCTGGGCCCTGCTTCCCTCCCTCAAGGTGGGCCGGGCGACCATCCGCGCGTCGCCTCGGTGGTGGTCCTTCCTGTGCCCGAGCCTGGTCCTGGTCTGGCTGTGTTTGGTTTTTACGTCTGTTTAGCCTTTCACCTGTTACAGGAGGTTTTGGTTTTTCTTGGTTTGGCTGTTGTGATCAAGGTGTGTGTCCAGGTAAGTGTGGACAGGTCTCCATCCCTCTGGGATAAGCCCAGGAGACCGATGGCTCGGCTGTAAGAGTAAGATGACCGCGAGGTTCACCGGGGCGGCTGCTCATTTTCCACACCCACCTCGGCGGTGGGCTAGGGTGCCAGCCTCTCCACATCCTCACAGCACTTGGTGCTGTCGGTGTTCCCAGTGTAGTCCTGCTGGTGGGTGCCTCTGATGCCTCCCTACCCCTCCCCAGCCCAGCCCACAGGGCCCCCCTTCACCTTCAGCTCATGCTCTAGTCGGTGGAGCAGATGACCAGGACTCAGGAAGGACCTCAGGACTCCAGGCCTCCCACCTCAGAGATGTTGCTCTAGACATGACACTGGCAGTCAGGAAGGAACTAAACTTCCCCTCAAATCCCAAATCAGCAAGTTACAGATCAGTCAGGCTGGTTCAGAGCTGCCGATCTTACTCAGAAAATGATTTTTCTGAGAGATCTATTCAGTGGTGTTTTAATTCACTGTTAACCTGATTGAGTTGTGCCTCTTGATTCATGTTTTGAAGTCCCAGTTAAGTTTTCCATCAGTCTAGTGGGTCTTTGAGGAGAAGTCAATGGCACTCCACTCCAGTACTCTTGCTTGGAAAATCCCATGGATGGAGGAGCCTGGAAGGCTGCAGTCCATGGGGTCGCTGAGGGTTGGACACGACTGAGCAACTTCACTTTGACTTTTCACTTTCATGCATTGGAGAAGGAATGGCAACCCACTCCAGTGTTCTTGTCTGGAGAATCCCAGGGACGGGGGAGCCTGGTGGGCTGCCACCTATGGGGTCCCACAGAGTCGAACACGACTGAAGTGACTTAGCAGCAGCAGTGGGTCCTCGGCCTCCAGCTTGAGGTGGTGATGACCTAAGGCCTGGGGGGGGGAGGTGGGGGGCCCCTCCAGCTTCTCCCTGAGGCCCCTCCTACCTGTAGGTTGAGGGCTGCTTCCCAGGACCCTGGTGTGAGCTGAGGGCTGCATTTTCAAGGGTTTCTTACCCCAAAGGTCCTTCCTGGTCCTTACCCTGTCACTGGTCCAGAAGAGGGAGCATGTGGCCGGCAGGGCCAAGTCCTCTGTGAGTCCAGGTCCACATCAGGGCCCAGCGAGTCTTCTGTCTGGAGAGTCTCACGGGGACCCAGGGAGATCCTTCCGAACCTCACTTCCCCCAACCCTGGACTTAGCCTGGTGTTGAATGCACACACAGAGTCCTGAGTCACCCCCCGGGGTCCATGAATCCTCAGATCCGAAGACTGTATTGTGGCTGTCCTTCCTGGGAGGAAGTGTGTCCTTTCAGTGAGTTTTCAGACTCCCAAGGTCAGTCCAGCTTTCTCATATTCAGGATGGAGATGGTGCCACCGACCAAGCCTCACTGGACCATGGAGAGACTGGCACCATGAGGAGCCCCAGGGACTTTTGCATGGTGGGGTCATGAGCTAGGAGGGCTTATTTGAGCTCCAGATCCAAGCAGCCTCCCCCATCGGCCACTGTGAGAGGTAGTCGAGCTATAGCCTTGCCGGGCAATGGTCCCATGAGCCTCAGGGTCAGAGTCTGGTGAAATGCACGTCCGCTCTTTCTCAGGACTGTGAGCTTTCCTGACATCACCTTAATGCCCCTTGGCCAACCAGGGTTGTTGACCCCCTCCATGGAGGCGAGGACCCTGCTCAGAGAGGCTCACAGGTGTCCTGCCCCCCTCTATGGAGGAACAGGACTGGCTCAGAGGGGCTCACAGGGGTCCAGGTGCTTGGCTGGACAGATCACCAGGATCCTGACTAGGCTCTTGGGACTTCAGGGCTTCAGCTCCAGCCTCTGTGCTGTCCAGGGTCTGAGGAATGTGCTCCAGGGGGACAGGATGGGGCCAGTGAGCCTGGGGTCAACTATGATGCTGCAGCCCCTGAAAGCCACATCCCGAGTCCCCTCATCTCAGGGACCGGGGACTGTGGGCCAATCGGGCTGTAATGCAGCCGTCCCACTCAGCTCTGGACCAGACGGAAGTGACCCTGAGCCTCTGGACAGACTGTGGTTCCTGCACACCTGGAGTTTTTGTGACGTGGATAGCCCTGTCTCTGGGGGTTGACACCCACCCTGTCTTACCTGAGAGCATCAATGGAAATGCAGCCTCCTCCAAGTCCTGAAGAGGAGTCCCCTCTCTCCGGGCAGGGGCGGGAGGGGGTCTTCACTTTGCATTTCAATGGGTTTTTATGAACCCACCTGCATGCACACACAAAAAAAACCCTTTCTGTGCAGGATGGGGGTAATTTCAGCCACGCACAGTCTAGGGGCCTCTATTGTTCCCCAAAGTGCAGATGTTCATTCCCCTCCCCCCCCCGCGGCTGTCTCTGTGTGACGACATAAATACGACGTGTCTCCCGCCAGCTCAAAAGCCTTTGTTTCCAAGGACAGCAGCCTATTATGATGTCACGGGTGGGACAGTAATCACCACCCCCACCCAAGAGTCTAATGCAGACAATGAAAGAGGCTGTGGTGGGCCTGGCGGAGGAGGGGAACCCAGGGACGGGGGAGAGGGCATCTTACCGAGACTGGGTACCAGGCTGGAGCCTCCCTCCTCTGTGGGCCCTGCCTGCTGACCACATGGTCACTTGGGGAGGGAAATGGCCTTGAGTGGCCATGACAGTGTCTGGGCTTGACCTCGGCCCTGGTTTAAGAGTGGAATCTCCTCTGTCCACCCACCTCCTGGGATTCAGGACACAGCGTCAGGCCTCAGGTGTGGAAGCCCCAATAGAAGCCCCAATAGACCAGGCCAGTCCCCTGGGGTTGGCATCCACCTCCTGAGCCCTGAGGTGCAGTCAAGACAGCAGGTCATTGGTGAAGACTTTGAATGAAACCTGTCCTAAAGACTCATCACGGCACAGCATCAGGGGCGTCTCCTTCCTTCCACAGATGCCAGAGAGATTTGATGAAATAAAAAGTGCTCTTACAATATTTAAAAAGCCTCACAGCAAACCTGAAAGAAAAAGGAACCTTCTCTACCTGACCAAGGACAGCAGACACCCCGCACACTTCGTGGGGCTGTCAGGAGCCAGGGGGTGTGGGGCTGAGGCAGGGGACTTCTGTCATGGTTTTCTGTCTTACAGGATGTCATGTGGCTGGAATCACAGTCTATAGCCTTGTTAGGTTACCATCTTTCACTAGTAATATGCATGTCATTTCCTCCATGTCTTTTCTTGCCTTGATGATAGTTTATTTCTTCTCAGAACTGCGTATTCCTCCATTGTTCCTGTGCCTTTCTTTGCTGGTAAAATGAGGCTGGGTGACCAGTTGGTCAGCATGAATCTGGCCAGCCACACCCAAGGTCTGCTCGCTCCCCTGAGGACCACAGCCCCTGGGATGGAACCTCAAGGACAGGTTCCCTCTTGGCGGCCTCCCCCCACCACACCCTGTTTTGTTTGCATGTTTAGGCAGAAACTCTGCCTTTTTTTCTCTGCTCTCTGAGGTCCTCCGGCCCCATGGCCACTGGCTGAAGGTCCCTGGGTGGGTGAAGAGTCTACCTCACCTGTCTAGGATGAAGTCCTACCTCACCTGTCCAGGATTAGCGAGAAGTGTCTGCTGATGCTCATGTCTGGGGTGGCACCAAGGATCCACAAAGTATCTTCTTTCCAGAATGGTCATCTAATCCCACCCAAGAGTTGATTACAGGCCCAGAGACCCGTCCCTCCTGGGTGAGACCGGCGGGAGTGGGCATTCGGGCTCCTGGGGCCCTGGGAAGTCAGTCCTGTCCCAGCAGCGTTGGTGCACCCCCTTCTTTTTATGCACATTTAAAAGGCAAACATCAACTCCTCCCCACAGTCCCGTGACGGGCTCCTTCTTCCTCTCTTACGTTTTCAATTACACCCTCACAGCATTCTCATTAGAGGCGCAAGCTCGTGTTCATTAAAGACAAAACTAACTTTCCACCACAGAGAGGCCTGGGTGAAGAGGGTAATGATTGAATTTCTTCATTTCAGAGAATTGCGTCTCTTATCCTGGGGCAATGTCTGTAAATGCAGTGTACTGAGAGAGACTCCATTTCCATGACTTTGTGGAGTGACGGAGCTGCCTTGCGGGGTCTGGCATCCTGTCTGTGGACGTGGAGGCACGAGGGAACTGCTGGCCTGTCAACCCCACGGCCTCAGACAGCCCCCTTCCCTCCCTCAGCTCAGCTTTTGAACAGAAATCCCAGGCTCCACCCAGGAAGGACAGGGTCCCTGTGGGGCTCAGCTCGCCTGCTCTTCCTGCAGGAACCACCCGGCTGCTGCTGTCTAGGTCTCAGGGCCCTTTGTAAAGCGCAGCTCAGATGTGCCCTGTCCTCCATCACCTAAGCCTGGTGGTCCAGGGGCTTGCTGCGAGTTGCCTCCCTGTGAGGCCCCTCTCAGCTCTGCAGAGGCCCCTCAGCCTCCAGCCAGCAGCTCTCTTTTCTCTCGGTTTGCATTGTGTAACTTCAGAAGCAATGAAACAGATNGGGCTGCGTGTGCGGGCGCTGATGGAAATGAAGGATGCCCTGAGCCAAGCGTGGAGGGAGCTCGTGGAAGGGTCCCGTGGGGAGGGGGGCGGCGGGAGGAGGAAGTGGGGAGCAGGCAGGGTGCCGTGGCTTGGGGGCACCTGGAACCAGAGGCGGCTGTTGGCGGGGACGAGTCCCAGGCCGTGCCCGTGGGAGGCGGAGGCTCAGCGGGTCCCCGACATCACTCTCTGAGCCTCAGTTTCCTCATCTGTAAAAGGGAGCTAGCGACGGCACCGCCCCAGAGACTGCTGAGGGGCTACGCCTGGTGCGAGCCTCTTGTCCGCAGGAGCGGGGACAGCTCCCATCTGCACCGTCACGGGGAGCGGGGCCCGAGCACTGGAGGGGAGGAGTCCAGGCACCGCCGCGGAGTCACGGGAGCTCAGGGTGAGCCGGGGCTGCGGGACGGAGGGGACGCCGGCGCAGCCCCCGGGGGGCTCTGGGGGCCAGGGTCCCGTGCCCAGGGCCGCAGCCTCCTCCTCCCCGCAGGGCCGTCCCCCAGAGGGCAGCACAGGCTTGCCTCTGCGCCACAGGCCGCCTCCCCAGGGCTGCAAGCCGGCTGTGCCCGGAGGCCCTCCACCGGCCTGGCTTGGGTTCTGCCCTGGGAGCCCCTGTCGTCCTCCCCCCCGGCTAGGGAAAGCATCTGGGCTCAGGGTGACCCTGAGCTGCTGTGTGCAAGCCGTCTCACGGGGCCGTCAGAGCAGACCCCGGAGGTCGGGATCACCATCCCTCCGTTGGTTTCATAGAGAAGGAAACTGACGCTCGAGAGGTGGACTGACTTGCCCAAGGCCACCCAGCCAGGAAGGAGGGGCTGGGGCCCACCTCGGGAGCCGGGACCCCAGTCCCCTTGCGGTGCTGTGGGCGTGCGTAGGCTCCCTGGTGCCTTCGCAGGGTCCCCGTCCTGCCCCCCACCCACCAGCTTGTCCCTTCCTTGGCTAATCACCAGCGGTTGTCTTGTACCTGGCGTCGGCTTCAGGAGGGCAGGGGCCCGGCCTGCACAGGGCACTCATGAGCGCCGGCGACCGCACGTGGGCACAGGAGGAGGGAAGCCCACTCCAGGCCCCCAGGGTCCCACTCCCCCTCCCCCAGGCAGTCTTGGTTTGACTGACAGGCGCCACAGGGCACCTCAGGACTCGCAAGGACCCACAGGAGAGGCGCTTGCACACCTTCTTGAGCCCAGGCACACGTCCCTCAGTGCAGCCCCCGGTGTGGGGCCAGGCTCACAGGTGGCTTGGGACGGCTGGGGTGCCCTGGGCCCCACACCAAGTCCATGAGATCCCCCAGGACCTGCCTATCCCCTTGGTCTCGCTTGCCCCCTCCACTCTCCAACTGCAGCCAGCTCTGTGCCCTGTGGCAGGGGGCAAGGAATGAGTGCACCCAGCCCCAGGGGTGAAGGGGGGACCCCAGAAAGAAGCAGAAGAGGACAGAGCAATCAAGAGAAGGGGGAAGCGGGGAGGAAATAGCTGGAAAGACCGAGAACACAGGGAGGAGGGGAGAGGCGAGGAACAGTTGAGGGCCTCAGCAGCTGGGCTCTGGAGCGGATTTATTATTTACAGGATCTTAATTGCTGGGAATAGACTGTAGCTGAAAACCCTCTAGGTGCCAGCTCAATGCCTCAAAGAAAAGCCTCTCCGAGTAGGACCCGGGGAACAAAGGCCCCACCTAAACATCTCCCGAGGTGCGCAATCTCTGTGATTCAAGGACCTCACAATCAGACGCCCAAGTTGTGAAACCCGAATCCTTGAGAGGCTACCGAACTGTCTCCTGGGCCTGATGGCGGTGGAATGTTGACTTTCCAAGCGTGAGTCATCCGCACCCGTACCTAGGAAAATGCCCAAGTCACCCCAATTACGGCATTATCAATCGCGCCATCGCTCTGCAACCCAACCCAGTGAAACTGGAGGAAATGCCAGCTGGGCATGGCTGGGAGGAATCCAGCCCTTGGCGAAGGCTGACCCCCTGGCAGCAGCCTCCACAGCCACGCCAAGCCACAAGCCCTGTGTGGTCGCGGTGTGCAAAGGTGCTGGCCCCATTTCACAGCCATGGAGATTGAGGCCTGCTGGGGCCCAGGCCGCTCCTGTCGCTCCCCCACGGCAGGGAACCCTGAAAGAGGGAGCGGCAGGGGGCATGGCCTCGGGTGTCCGAGGGTGGGGGGTGCTCTGGGCTGCCGTCTTGGCACTGGCCCAGTGGCCCATCGCGGGGTGTCTGTCCTGTGCGGGCACGTGCCAGTGGTGGTTGTTGCCTGATCTCAACCTCTGCAAAGTAGGCGCTGCTACCTCCGTTTCACAGATGGTGATAGGGCCTAAGGGGCTTGTCATGGCCCAGGGTCACTAGCTCATGAGCAGTGGGCCTCGACCAGCCCTACCTGACCCCATGTCCATGCTGCCCCTGGTGCGAAGGTGAGCCAGCTGAGCGAAGGGAGGGGCCCTGCCTCAGGGGGTCCATTTCAGCATCCTGTGTGCGCCCGCGTGCACAGCCGACCATCACCAGAGACAGGCGCTGGGCACCCCGACTGCCTCCTGCCTCTGCCGCCGGGCCTGGCCGTGGAGCGCGGGGAGGCAGACGACCTGGCCCACCCACGAGCCGGGAGCGCTGCGTGCCCTTAATCAGTAAGATATGTTTCTGGAATAAAAACCGCATCAGCATTTTTATTTTCAAGTTCAGACAAGGAATCTTTTTTTCTTCTTCCCAATTTTCCCTTCACATGGGTGAAGCTAATCCTTTTGCTTTGACTGACAGGCCTTCAGCCTTCGAAGGCATGCAAGGAAGCAGCGAGTCAACGACGGGTGTGGCGGCTGGGTTTGGGGGGGCTTCTCATCTTCCTTGTTGGGTCTTCCCCCTGCAATCACCATGTGAGACGTTCAAGAGACGGCAGACCTGGAGCACGCCGGGCAAGGGCTGAGGGGTNGGGCAGCCAGCTGAGGTCCCGGGCAGCAGAAGCGCCTGGTTCACGTGGTCTCCGGGGCTAGCCCAGCCCCAGGGTCCCCAGGCACGGCCACTCCTCAGAGCTCCTGCCACATCAGCTGGGCGCTGCTTAGAGATGTGGAATTGGTCCTTCAGTGTTAAAAATCTGCACCCTAACACGGCGTCCAGGAGGTTCTCTGGTGCGTGGGGTTGGAGAAGCCCGGCTCCAGGAGTCCCTGGCTCTTAGCAAGAACCTGGGCCCATCTGGGCTCTGCTCATAGCTGCCCTGGGCCTGACCCAGCTGCAGTGTAGAGAGGCGGCTAGCTGCGTGCCCCATTGACCGTCTCCCCAGCCGACGACCACTGAGTGGTTGATAAGCATATAGCAGAGATGTCAGCTAAAGTGAACGCCTGTGTCTGCCCGGCCTGTTTGTGTAGTTCTGATGGCCTCTGAGCTCCCAGGGTCCTCCTCGTGAATGGCCCTGCCCGGTTCCCCAGCCTGGTCCCTGGGCCTGTTGTGAGCTGGGCAGCTGGGAAGCAGCCACAGGGTAGGAGAGACCACAGTCACAACTGTATGTGTGGCGCTTCTGGGTGATCCAGCAGTGGCGCGGGAAACGGGATTTGCATAATTTGAAATTTAAGGAAAATCTCTAAATACTTTAATTTTTATAGAAACGGTTTCCACTGCTGACATGTGTCTACACCTATAATTTCAGCTGATGAATTGCTGTAATTTCTCCTCCATTTCGTGTTCTTTGGAACATTAATTGTCGGTTGCAGGGGAGACACTCCAGAAGAGAGAGGGTGGGACAGAGCCCGGTGGGCGCAGGCGCGTCTGGAGGGCGGCTGTGTGCAAGCTGGGCTCCCACAAAGGTGCGCTGCCAGAGCCCCTCCCCCAGCCCGCAGCCCCACACCGAGAGGATGCCGGCCACTCGTCACCACATGTGTGTGCGTGCATGCATAACACTGACATGTGCAGACTCTGACAGACACACTCACACACACACACACACACACACACACTGGGGCGTGTGTCACTGTGACTGTGTGAGAGAAATTGTCTACTCCATCTCTTAGACCCACAGCCTTGAGCTCTCCCTGGGAATCTCAACCTGGTCTCAGGGTCGGGCCCATGGTCCTGTCCTCAGGCCAGCCTGCCAGCAAGCTCTTGATAAGGCACCATCCATGAAGCCTTCCCCAGTGTCTCCAAACCTCATTCACACTCACATCCAGTTGAAAGGTAGACGAGAATCTGTCTGGATGCTGTATGTGAAGGTGTACCTCTGCCTTCAAGGCCAACCCCACATTCATCCCCACCTTCAAGGTCAACCTCACATTCATCCCCACCTTCAGGGTCAACCCCATGGCCACATCTGCTATGGCTGTAGGTGATTGGCCAGGAAGAGACATCTCATGCAAGCTGAGCCAGAGAGGGTCTCCATCTAAGATCTGGTTCCAACCACAGAACCCCACCCACTTGTGTTGTAACCTACCATTGTGGGGGTCCTGTGGACTGTTTCCACCACAGCCAGGTGAGGCAGGGGTCTGACCTCGAGTGTCTGAACAGAGAGGACCGAGGAGACCCCTGGGCCTGGCCCGTGGGGACCCAGAGAGATGTCCCCTCACTCTTTAGTTAGCTCCTGAGCTCAGTTAAACAATTTCTCCAAATCTTTGGTGACTCAAAAAATTCCTGATGTTTGCCAAGGAGGAAGAAAAGCAGTAGGGAGATGTGCATGGGGATGGAGAGGAATACACTCCCCACCCGAGAGGCCGGTGTGTCACTGGGACTCCTGGGCTGTACACTCTTCCCTGAAGTTTAGAGGAAATAAGGAGCTGGCCCAGCTGGCTGGTCCAGGCCTCATCCGTTAAACTCAAACATTCTCAGGATCCGGTCCCAAGGTCCTCATCCACCCAGGATGCATCCACCCTGCTCTGTCTCTCTCAGACCTGGATGTTTCCCATCAATGAGGTCCTACAGTGTGCATCTAGCTTCCTTAAATCAGCCTCGGGTTTGGAAGGTTATGTTAGAGATTCATCCTTTCACAGGTTGAATCATGTTCCACTTCACGGAAGGACCACATTTTGCTTATCTTTCATCCACTGGTGGACATCTGTTGTGTCCGTCTCTGTTTTTGTGAGTAAGGCTGCTATGAATACGCATGTACCAGTTTCTCTGTGGACATGTTGTTGCTTCTCCTGGGCAGATCCTGGAGTTGTGACTGCTGGAGAAGCAGGATGTGGTGTAACCCCCCAGCCTTCCTCGGGGCCAGTGCAGTGTGGACAATCCCTGTGAGGCATAATGACAGCCTGGGTTCTGAAAAGCAGATGCATCAGGTCCTGCCATCCATCTGCTCAGACACTCACGTGTATAATGGGGGAATGGTTCCCCCAGACGCCTGGCTCTGAATCTGCTTTGCCTCTGACCTGGAAGTGGTAAAGAGGGGCCCCCAGGCAGGTCAGCACTGGATGGAGGGGGCAAGGACAAGCTTTGAAGCATGACTGCTGGGCAATCCAGGCCCCCACTCATCCTTCCTGGTGAGTCATTGCCTTCAGCGCCCGCATCGATTTAACGCCTCCAAGGTTGGGCCCCAGACGGTGCCCTGTACCACGGGGGTGGTTTCTGCATCCCACCCGCAGCCTGTGGTTATTGGGCCCCTCAGCTCACCCTGGACCCTGGGCCTGACTTACAAGGATGTCTTTGCCACTCCTGTGAGCTCCCCGTGGCCTACCACCCTGTTACTACTTGTTTGGAACCAGATGATCAGATAATGACCTGCTCGCTTCAGAGTAGACACAATCTGCAGTTACTGCACTGAGCAAAGATTTGTTTCTGGAAAGAAACCTCAGTGCAACTGTGAGGAGAAGGCTGTCATCAGGGGCCTCCATTCCCAGGGCTCCCCAGGACCAAGAACTATCAGAGGATGGAGAACCACCAGGCCTGGCAGCGAGGACATGGGTGCTCTGGAATATCCCACAGAGCGCCTGCAGGGCTTTGCATGTCCACACCGGAAGGACATCCTGACAACCGCGAGCGGACTGTTGGGATTGCCACCCACTTTCCCACAGGTTTTCCAAGAAAGCACCCCCGCTGGTGCGTCCAGCACCTCTGTTCACAAAACGGTCCTGAGAACAGCTTGGCCGTGTGGCTCCAGAATGTAACATATCAGGAGCCTTTCTCAGGAACTGTGTCCTCCTAAATTCTCTCTCCTGTGCCAGGTTTAAATTGCCTTTAATTCTTTTTCAGTAAAAGATAAAGTTATTTTTAAACTGCATGCCCGATTGAATAACAACATGATGGACAATGAGAGGGCCCTGTTTTGTTTTTTCGTATTCTTTAAAATTCATGTTGAGTTTCCTTTTTATTTTTTCATCCTTCGAAGTGTCCTCATTGTTAGGGAGAAGGTGGGGTCTGTGATGAGGTCGAGGCCATTGGGTTGAATGTTTGCAAAGGTGGGGTCACCCTCCTGCCCCTAGCTTTGCTCACTCCCTGGCCCATCAGCAGATCGAGGGGAAAATCTAGTTTGCTTCCGGCGTTTATCCCACCCCTACGCCTCTCTGCAGAGGAGCCTGAATCTCCTCTGGGAAGAAGGAGGGTGGAGATGAGGGTACCTCGGTGCTGGCTCCATCTGTGGGTCAGAAAGGCAAGAACCAGGACCTTTGGATCACAGTGTCCTGCAGGAGCCCAGGAGCCAGGTCAGTCTTGAATGTTCTGGAAACCATCTCCGCATGTGGACCAGTGGTCTGGTCCTCTGATCACAGTTGAAGCTGTGACCAACTGGGTCCAGGGAGGGAGCCTGCGAGGATACAACTGCGAGGACACCCTCCGGGCTGGTCAGTCCCGAGTCCTCTCTGCTCGTCTGCTCTCTGTCTGTCTCTGTCTCTCCCTCTCTCCCCCTTTCTCTCTCTCTCTCTCTGTCCCCATCTTCACTTGGCCATCCCTCTGCCCATCTCTATTCAGGGCCCTGTCCTTGGGTTCATGCAGGGTAATCCCATCTCAAGACTCTTTTTACCAAACAGCGTCCCTCTCGCCATTTCCAGGTGGATGTACTTTTAGGGGGCTATGTTTTCACTATAGGAACGACTTAGGGAATTTTGACAAGCACCACAGTGACCCAGAATTCATGCTAAACAAACAGTGCAAGAGTAAGGCAGTGGCACCCCAATTCAGTACTCTTGCCTGGAAAATCCCATGGGCGGAGGAGCCTGGAAGGCTGCAGTCCATGGGGTTGCTGAGGGTCGAACACGACTGAGCGACTTCACTTTGACTTTCATTTTCTTGCATGGAGAAGGAAATGGCAACCCACTCCAGTGTTCTTGCCTGGAGAATCCCAGGGA
>SJYV01039046.1:748517-776622 GCA_006410875.1 Neotragus pygmaeus
CACACACACACACACACACACACACACTGGGGCGTGTGTCACTGTGACTGTGTGAGAGAAATTGTCTACTCCATCTCTTAGACCCACAGCCTTGAGCTCTCCCTGGGAATCTCAACCTGGTCTCAGGGTCGGGCCCATGGTCCTGTCCTCAGGCCAGCCTGCCAGCAAGCTCTTGATAAGGCACCATCCATGAAGCCTTCCCCAGTGTCTCCAAACCTCATTCACACTCACATCCAGTTGAAAGGTAGACGAGAATCTGTCTGGATGCTGTATGTGAAGGTGTACCTCTGCCTTCAAGGCCAACCCCACATTCATCCCCACCTTCAAGGTCAACCTCACATTCATCCCCACCTTCAGGGTCAACCCCATGGCCACATCTGCTATGGCTGTAGGTGATTGGCCAGGAAGAGACATCTCATGCAAGCTGAGCCAGAGAGGGTCTCCATCTAAGATCTGGTTCCAACCACAGAACCCCACCCACTTGTGTTGTAACCTACCATTGTGGGGGTCCTGTGGACTGTTTCCACCACAGCCAGGTGAGGCAGGGGTCTGACCTCGAGTGTCTGAACAGAGAGGACCGAGGAGACCCCTGGGCCTGGCCCGTGGGGACCCAGAGAGATGTCCCCTCACTCTTTAGTTAGCTCCTGAGCTCAGTTAAACAATTTCTCCAAATCTTTGGTGACTCAAAAAATTCCTGATGTTTGCCAAGGAGGAAGAAAAGCAGTAGGGAGATGTGCATGGGGATGGAGAGGAATACACTCCCCACCCGAGAGGCCGGTGTGTCACTGGGACTCCTGGGCTGTACACTCTTCCCTGAAGTTTAGAGGAAATAAGGAGCTGGCCCAGCTGGCTGGTCCAGGCCTCATCCGTTAAACTCAAACATTCTCAGGATCCGGTCCCAAGGTCCTCATCCACCCAGGATGCATCCACCCTGCTCTGTCTCTCTCAGACCTGGATGTTTCCCATCAATGAGGTCCTACAGTGTGCATCTAGCTTCCTTAAATCAGCCTCGGGTTTGGAAGGTTATGTTAGAGATTCATCCTTTCACAGGTTGAATCATGTTCCACTTCACGGAAGGACCACATTTTGCTTATCTTTCATCCACTGGTGGACATCTGTTGTGTCCGTCTCTGTTTTTGTGAGTAAGGCTGCTATGAATACGCATGTACCAGTTTCTCTGTGGACATGTTGTTGCTTCTCCTGGGCAGATCCTGGAGTTGTGACTGCTGGAGAAGCAGGATGTGGTGTAACCCCCCAGCCTTCCTTGGGGCCAGTGCAGTGTGGACAATCCCTGTGAGGCATAATGACAGCCTGGGTTCTGAAAAGCAGATGCATCAGGTCCTGCCATCCATCTGCTCAGACACTCACGTGTATAATGGGGGAATGGTTCCCCCAGACGCCTGGCTCTGAATCTGCTTTGCCTCTGACCTGGAAGTGGTAAAGAGGGGCCCCCAGGCAGGTCAGCACTGGATGGAGGGGGCAAGGACAAGCTTTGAAGCATGACTGCTGGGCAATCCAGGCCCCCACTCATCCTTCCTGGTGAGTCATTGCCTTCAGCGCCCGCATCGATTTAACGCCTCCAAGGTTGGGCCCCAGACGGTGCCCTGTACCACGGGGGTGGTTTCTGCATCCCACCCGCAGCCTGTGGTTATTGGGCCCCTCAGCTCACCCTGGACCCTGGGCCTGACTTACAAGGATGTCTTTGCCACTCCTGTGAGCTCCCCGTGGCCTACCACCCTGTTACTACTTGTTTGGAACCAGATGATCAGATAATGACCTGCTCGCTTCAGAGTAGACACAATCTGCAGTTACTGCACTGAGCAAAGATTTGTTTCTGGAAAGAAACCTCAGTGCAACTGTGAGGAGAAGGCTGTCATCAGGGGCCTCCATTCCCAGGGCTCCCCAGGACCAAGAACTATCAGAGGATGGAGAACCACCAGGCCTGGCAGCGAGGACATGGGTGCTCTGGAATATCCCACAGAGCGCCTGCAGGGCTTTGCATGTCCACACCGGAAGGACATCCTGACAACCGCGAGCGGACTGTTGGGATTGCCACCCACTTTCCCACAGGTTTTCCAAGAAAGCACCCCCGCTGGTGCGTCCAGCACCTCTGTTCACAAAACGGTCCTGAGAACAGCTTGGCCGTGTGGCTCCAGAATGTAACATATCAGGAGCCTTTCTCAGGAACTGTGTCCTCCTAAATTCTCTCTCCTGTGCCAGGTTTAAATTGCCTTTAATTCTTTTTCAGTAAAAGATAAAGTTATTTTTAAACTGCATGCCCGATTGAATAACAACATGATGGACAATGAGAGGGCCCTGTTTTGTTTTTTCGTATTCTTTAAAATTCATGTTGAGTTTCCTTTTTATTTTTTCATCCTTCGAAGTGTCCTCATTGTTAGGGAGAAGGTGGGGTCTGTGATGAGGTCGAGGCCATTGGGTTGAATGTTTGCAAAGGTGGGGTCACCCTCCTGCCCCTAGCTTTGCTCACTCCCTGGCCCNTTTTTTCATCCTTCGAAGTGTCCTCATTGTTAGGGAGAAGGTGGGGTCTGTGATGAGGTCGAGGCCATTGGGTTGAATGTTTGCAAAGGTGGGGTCACCCTCCTGCCCCTAGCTTTGCTCACTCCCTGGCCCATCAGCAGATCGAGGGGAAAATCTAGTTTGCTTCCGGCGTTTATCCCACCCCTACGCCTCTCTGCAGAGGAGCCTGAATCTCCTCTGGGAAGAAGGAGGGTGGAGATGAGGGTACCTCGGTGCTGGCTCCATCTGTGGGTCAGAAAGGCAAGAACCAGGACCTTTGGATCACAGTGTCCTGCAGGAGCCCAGGAGCCAGGTCAGTCTTGAATGTTCTGGAAACCATCTCCGCATGTGGACCAGTGGTCTGGTCCTCTGATCACAGTTGAAGCTGTGACCAACTGGGTCCAGGGAGGGAGCCTGCGAGGATACAACTGCGAGGACACCCTCCGGGCTGGTCAGTCCCGAGTCCTCTCTGCTCGTCTGCTCTCTGTCTGTCTCTGTCTCTCCCTCTCTCCCCCTTTCTCTCTCTCTCTCTCTGTCCCCATCTTCACTTGGCCATCCCTCTGCCCATCTCTATTCAGGGCCCTGTCCTTGGGTTCATGCAGGGTAATCCCATCTCAAGACTCTTTTTACCAAACAGCGTCCCTCTCGCCATTTCCAGGTGGATGTACTTTTAGGGGGCTATGTTTTCACTATAGGAACGACTTAGGGAATTTTGACAAGCACCACAGTGACCCAGAATTCATGCTAAACAAACAGTGCAAGAGTAAGGCAGTGGCACCCCAATTCNTTACCAAACAGCGTCCCTCTCGCCATTTCCAGGTGGATGTACTTTTAGGGGGCTATGTTTTCACTATAGGAACGACTTAGGGAATTTTGACAAGCACCACAGTGACCCAGAATTCATGCTAAACAAACAGTGCAAGAGTAAGGCAGTGGCACCCCAATTCAGTACTCTTGCCTGGAAAATCCCATGGGCGGAGGAGCCTGGAAGGCTGCAGTCCATGGGGTTGCTGAGGGTCGAACACGACTGAGCGACTTCACTTTGACTTTCATTTTCTTGCATGGAGAAGGAAATGGCAACCCACTCCAGTGTTCTTGCCTGGAGAATCCCAGGGACGGGGGAGCCTGGTGGGCTGCCGTCTATGGGGTCGCACAGAGTCGGACATGACTGAAGTGACTTAGCAGCAGCAGCAGCAGCTCTGGAGCCCTGAAGAGGAAGTACCAGGTAGGATTCCTCTGAAAAGCACACAGCTGGTGCCCAGGAGCCGCCTATGCCTCCAAGGAGATCCTGACCCACTCTGAACCCCCTTGGCAGGAGGGCAAGTGTCCGTGGGGCCCAAGGGAGCCTCCTTCCTTGCTAGGACTCACCCCGCTTAGGTGCTGCCGTGTTCCCCTCCCTGGAAGAAACCTGTTCTTAGGGTGGGCATTGCAACATAAAATGAAGAGACAGACAAGAGGAGAAAACTGAGGAATAAAGAAGGTGCAGAGTGAGAAGCAGCTGGAGGTGAGGATGTGCAGACAGGGAAGGGGCAGCCCATGGTGCTGGGAACCAGGCCTAGTGGCCTTGTGTGTGACCCCAGAGCCCGAACTCCACCCCCAGCCCCTAGCCCCCAGTCCTCTCAGCCCAGCACCAACCCTGGCGATGCGCCCCAGCCCCCTGCTAGTGTGAGGTTTGCAACACCCGCCTTGGGCCAGCCTGTATGTACCAGAGGCCACAGTGGACAGCCTGCATGCATGTGTCCCCAGACCCTCCTGCTCCTGTCACCTGCCCCTGTCACCCCAGGGCCCGCACACCTAACCTTTCTTCTCACTGCTAAATTGCCGCTAGCCAGTGTCCCCGACAGAAAGGAAGAGGTTGGTCTAATTTAGAACAATATTGACCTTTTCTGCTTGCCCTTTTCACTGTGACTAAATTACCGGGTGCAGCTCCGAATCGGGTCTTTGAGTGGCTGCAGCGCCAAGTGACCTGGGTCAGCCCCCTCTCCCCGCTCGGGGTTTAATCAACCAGCAGTCTCCCTGCTGATGGCCTAGGAGGGAGGGCGATGTGGGCGGAGTCGGGGCCATCTCTGCACCTGCCTGGCTCTTTAGGTGGGGCCGAGGTGCAGAGGGTGAAGGGCCCACAGGTGAGGTGGCTGCAGGGGGAGGCAGGGCCTCTGGGGCAGCTGAGGGGGTGCCCCGCACTGGGCTCCCGATGGGAGCACGGGGAAGAGGGACCGCTGAGCCCTCCCACAAGGACCCATGAGGAGCCACTCCCCCACATGACTCCACGGCCATGGCTTTGGTGTCCTTGCATCCAAGTCGTGAGCAGGCCCAGGTTTCAGGGGCAGAGCCAAGGGCCCCTTGAGAGGCAACACGAGCCCAGCCAGATGATCTGCCTTCGGATCCCAGGTCAGTGGGGACGGGTGAGAGCAGGCCGCAAGCAGCGCTGGGACAAAAACACCAGATGCTGAGGGAGGGGAGGTCCCTGGGGGCCGGCCTGGACCTTCCTGGGGATGATGGAAGGTTTCCCCAGTGGTGCCCGGGCCCTGGGAGGACCATCTGGGCAGAGGAGCCGGAGGGAGAGAATTCCACCAAAGGGCTGGGTGCTGGTTGCTGGGGACTGAAACAGGCCTCATGAACCTGGGCCCTCAGGTAAGAATGCTCTCAGCTGCTTCGGGACTGTCAATCAGTAATAGGCCCCACGGAGCACCTACTGTGTGGGGTTGTTGGACCAGAGAGACCAATGAAGGTCACACATTTGTCTGGGAGACCCCAGCTCCCCTCCCAAGCAGAACGCACCCCTGGGACCCCTGAGGTCAGCTCCTCAAGTCTGTCTTAGCCAGCTCGGCCTGCAGTAACAAAAATGTGGCAGATGAGTGTAGAGGGGGTCTCCCCGCTCTGGGTGGCTGGAGGTCAGAGGTCAGGATGCCAGTATGGCTGAATTCAGGTTCATAATGGCAGATCTTGCTGGGCCCTCACCCGGCAGAGAGATTGGGGCCCTGAGCTTCTTCCTATGGGGGCACTAATCCCTTCATGGGAGCTGCACCCTCAGAACCTCATGGCCTCCCAAAGGCCCCTCCCTACACATCACCTTAGGGCTTTAACATGGGAACTCTGGTGCTCCCTCCCAGGGGTAGCAGCCTTCATCTGACCACTGCACATCGGGGACCAGGCGTCAGGGCAGGAGGACCGATACTGAGTGGACAGTGAACACCGGCCTGCTGGGGGCCCTCGCCTCTCCAGGATGGGGCGAACTGCACCCAGACAGGTCACCTGCCGGGTCACCACTAGGTGGCCACTGGAGAGGGGCAGCCTGGAGTGTACCAGGTGAGGCAGGGGTGTGGCCTCTTGCCCAGTTCCTGCCTGTCTCCTCTGGAGGGCAGCCAGTGCTCCCCTAGCCCCGGAGGGTTCAGGAGAGAACGATTTTCCTGCAAAACCGGCCCCGCCCAGCCAAGTCCACGGTGGGGATGTCTGCAGCGCCTCCCCGCGTCACTGGTGTCACTCGTAAGGTCAGCTGTGCGCAGGGAGGCAGGGACCGGGCGTGATGTGAGGACACCTGTGTGCTCGGCAGCTCCTCCAGTCAGCGCACAGTTACATGGTGACGACAACTCCACGCGTGTACAGTAGCCATGCAGCCTATGGAGTACCTGATCATTGTTCCCCTCATTAGCGTGTGAATCGGTGTATAATCACCCTGCATAATTGTCCCATCTCATGGTAACACTTTAATTTGCAAAGTGAAAATAACCATGTGATTACCCTGCAATTACACAATACTTGCTAATCAATGACTTGTGTGGAATTTGCTGCTGTTTACAGACCGGCTGAGGCCTGTGGCCCTTCCTCAAGGACCGCTCTCAGGATGCCCAACTGGCAGCTACCCCTGGCCTCTCCAGGCACCAGTCTCCTGTCTCCTTACCCATTAGACTCACATCTGGAGCCCAGGACCCAGGAAATGCACTGCAGGAATGGGGACCACAGTAGCCTGCTTGGAGCTTCTCCAGCTGTGAGTGAGGGGCTGGGACCACCCTGTCATGAGGTGAGGAACCTGAGACCCAGATGGGGCATACTCTGGGGTTCGTGAGCTTCACGGTGTCAGCCCTGCCTGGGAGGAGTGAGCGCTCCCCACCTGTGTTGGGGCTGCAAGTGTGCTCAGCTGAAAGCTGACCCAACTACCAAGGTTGTGCCAAAGCTGCTGATTCCCAGGACAGGGGGTCCACCCTGGAGGGCCCAGGTGCATCTCTTTTTATTTTTTTATTTGTTTTGGCGGTGCTGGGTCTTCGTTGCTTTGCACAGGCTTTCTCCAGTTGCAGTGGCAGGGGGCTACTCTCTACTTTCGGTGGGCCGGCTTCTCATAGCGGTGGCTTCTCATGTTGCAGAGCGCTGGCTCCACGTACATGGGCTTCGGTAGTTGCCGGTCTTGGGCTGAGTAGTTGTGGCACATGGGCTTAGTTGCCCCAAGGCATGTGGGGTCTTCCCAAATCAGGAATAAAGCCCATGTCCCCGCATTGGCAGGCAGATTCTCAACCACTGACCCACCAGTGCTTTTCTGAGAGTGTATCTGACCCCAGAGGTGAGGTCCCAAGTGCCCGGACTTTGCAACTTACGGCACTTTCCTCCCTTAGCAATCAGTGCCTCATGCCCAGCCCTGGGCAGGTGTGGATGCACCAGACAGGCCCGTCCACCTGGGGGGTGGGGAGCACAGCTCACCTGGGCAATGACATGNCTTTCCAGTACACTCTAGTAGGGCTGTCTTGGAGCTAGCCCTGGGAGGCCCTTCCTGAGCACCCCTGTCACTGCTGTCCAAGGCTCTCGGGCCCTATTCCTGGATCCCCAGGGCTTCCCTGAGCAGCTGGGCAGAGTGGGCCCCACCCCCTAGAACTTGTAGGCCTGCCCCTGCCCCTACCCCAGGCGTCCACACATCTAACGCAGGGTAGCCTCTCCTCCAGCCTCCTGCAGGGCTGAGGGACTGTCTGGTGGTCCTTGCTCAGAGCCTCTTGCAAAGGGCGAGATCAGCTGCCAGGAGCCTCTTGGGGCTGTGAAAGTGCCTGTGGCCGTGAGGTGATCAGCAGGCAGCGTTGTCATCATTATGCTGCTAATTAATTCCCAGTTCATTACGTTTCCTGTGGCTAATTTGTTCTCCAGCTGATTTGATTAAACTCATCTCTATGCTAATAAATGTTTTTTTCCATTTGTTTTAGTGGCTGAAGAAAAAGAGCTTGATATTTACATGTTTTGACGCTTTTCAGAGAAATCACGACACCGGAATTAATTCCTCTCTGGTTTAGCAGTTGGTGGGAAGGGTCAGGCATCTCGGTGGGTCAGGTTGCCCTTTCTCTGTGACTTTCAGGCCCAGCCCAGGGTGGGGGTCTCCACGCCACACAGCCCTCCTGGGCAGGGCCCCCCTCGCCTCTCTCTGTGGGTGTGAGGGGGCCCATGCCCTCTCCACTGACAGGGAGAGGGGACAGGACAAAACCTGCCTTTGCACCCCCTAGCACTGAGCAGTGGGGGTGACCAGGAAACACGCCACTTCCCTAAACCAGCCTCATATTTACTGCGGGCCTCATCAGCCCCCACACCACCACAGGTCCCTCCAGCCACCGGGGAGCCCCCGGCCCCCGCCTCCAACACACACCACACACACAGAGGCGGGGGGGTCCAAGTCAGTGCCTGTTCTTCTGATGAATGTTGCCCCTCCTCCAAGAAGGGATCTCCAGCTCCCCTCCCACACACATGAGCTGTTCAGGCGGGGGGGCTAAGGGAGACCTGGAGACGACACTGGCTGAGATTCCTGTGGGCTGCAGAGAAGGGAGGGCTGTGTCACTAGCTGCTGCTGGAGAAGGGGGCTGGCAGTCAGGGACTCGGCGCCTCTTTCCAGCCCCAGGCATCACTGGGCCCCTGACCACACTGCCCACTGAGGTGGACCAAGAGCTCTGGCCCAGGGACCAGCTTGCAGCAACGGGTCCCTGACAACATGGCAGTTTTACAGATGGGGAAACTGAGAAATGAATGACGGTTCAGAAACGAGCCTGCAGTCTCCCCGTCCCCTACCTTTGGTGGCAGACGCAGCACCCCCTCAGACGGGAAGAGTCCAGGCCCACACCCGTGCTGGCCACTCCGGGCTGGCCCCTCCTTCCTGCCTCCTCCTCTGGGTGTCAGCCCCTGCACCCAGCCGCGTGACACTTTGGGTTGGTTTTATCCTAGCCAGTGCTCAGATCAGGCGGCCTGCAGCCCACCTCCCCACCTGGTGTCTTCCCCCCTCAGTGACGAGGACCAGGGAGGAAGGCCATGAAGGTACTGGGCACGTGCTCGTCAGATGGAGCCCTGAATGCCGAATCACAGAACCACTCTACCTAACATGGGCTGGGGTCTTTGGTTCCTGGCAAGAGAGGTTCCTTGAGTAGGTTTTGGAGAATGTGCGCCTGGTTATTCATCTGAACACTCTGTGACACTGAGACAGTGGGGAATAAAGGGGTGGCCCTGCCTCCTGGACCACCAAATCTTGGCATAAATTCAGGGTCAGGACCAATAAACAGGCTTGCTTCGCACCGAGTGGTGCTGGGGCACATCTGCTCTGCCCACCTGCCTGAACGGAACTCTCAAGGTTGGAAGAAACCTGGACATTTCCAAGTCATCTTCCCCAGGGACCAAGCAGAGGAAGGGGGCCCCTCTCTCTCCTTCGGGGGAATTGCTGTGGGGAGGGAGGAAGAGAGGAGGGGAGAGGAAGGGAAGGAAGGATTGGATCAGGACTGTGTCATGAAGGATCAATGTCTGACTAAGTTTAACAAAAATACTTCTGCTCCCAAGATGCGCAGGCAGAACCATAACTCACAATGTGTGAAAGCAAGGCCCAGTGGGCTGTGCTTGTCAGAGCCACTTGAAGCTCTTGGAAGCTGGAATGCATGTCTTCAGCACCTTGGAGAGTGACATCAGGCCCAGCACATGGACTTGGCCGGGTCCCAGCGCTGCGGACAGCAGGCCAGACACGCTGGTGCCCCAGAGGCTGGTGGCCACAGGGCCTGGCCCTCTCCAATGGAAGTAAGGCAGGGCAACTGCCGTTGCTCTGCCAACAACTGGGCAAGGACACACCTTGTCCTCCCTTGAGCTGGCTGTCCTCCACGGGGCTCTGACACGCGCTTGGCTGTCCTTCTCTCCTTTGGTCTAATCTCAGCAGCATGAGTGCCGGCTTTCCAGGGTCCCACCTCTCCCTACTGCAGGATGGTGGTCCCAACTTCCTGACCTCAAAAATCTCCCCTTTTCCTGGAATAGTCCCTTAAGCTCCCCAGGAGGAAGAGGGTGTGGGAACCTTTTGGGGGTGGATAGGGTTAAGGATACAGTGCTTCTGCCATACCCTGGCCGGCTACTCCGTGTACATGTTCCTGGAAGGAAGGATGTCTTCCTTCCTGTGCTGCCTGCCCCAGGAGGCCTAGGTGTCTCTGGGCTCCAGGAAAGCAGATGGCTTCAGCCGGCGAGGTCTCGGGCCCAGATCCCGAGAGCTGCGTCTGCCTCTGTCCGGGCTGCTGTGGGTTCCCCTGCTCCTGCCCCTCCTTAGCATTGGAGGGAGGTGGGGGCAGGGGGCTGCAGAGAAGGGAGAGCTGGTGAGAATTTCCAAGTTCTGAGAGAAGGGGGACCCTGTCCCTCACAGTGACTCCTTCAGATGGGAGTCCTGGTTTGATGGGACCTGAGCAGAGAGATGGCCTTGGATTCTGACTGGGCCCGTGCTCCTGTAAGTGGCCACTTGTTCAGTGTGTCTGATAGGCGGGTGGGGGTCAGGGCCAGTGGAGAGCGGGCCTGCTCATTCAAGATCACCTCTCGATGGCCCCGCCCCCAGGGACAAGCCTCAGAACACAGGACTTGTCAACTCCCTTCTACAGGGCCTTCCACATGGCAAAACCAAACTGCTATTTACTTATGTCTTAAACAAACTCTGGAAACTTTAAATTCTAATTTTTTTGACCACACTTTGCCGACAAAGTCTCAGCACTAACAGGTCAAAGCCATCAGTCCCCTAAAGAGCATGCAGGGCCCTGTGTGGCAGAACCAGAGAGAGGGAGGCCCGGGCCAAGGTTCTGCCAGGTGAGCGAGCAGGAGAAACAGCACATAACCCGGGAGAGGGGGTCAGAGCATGACAGGTGTTATGATTCCACCCCTGATCCGATATGTAAAATACCGCATTTCACGTTATCCAGCCTGAGAAACAATCTGACTGAAAACAGCCTCAGCGCTGAGCCAAGTTCCTACCCGAGATGACAGAGCGGCACCCAGGGAGGCAGCTGCTCCCCTGCCGCAGCGCTCCGTGGCCTGTGTGCCTCGTCACACACGGCCCCCAGGAGGCCCGTTTCCAGCATGGCCCCCTACAGGTTGGGAGAGTCTTACANGCCAAGTTCCTACCCGAGATGACAGAGCGGCACCCAGGGAGGCAGCTGCTCCCCTGCCGCAGCGCTCCGTGGCCTGTGTGCCTCGTCACACACGGCCCCCAGGAGGCCCGTTTCCAGCATGGCCCCCTACAGGTTGGGAGAGTCTTACAGCCCCAGAGAGGGGGGTCTCGGGCCTCAGGAGGGTCTGGACTGAAGCTCCTTCTCTGGAGAACCAACCACCCACAAGCAGCAGGCAGCCAGCAAGATGGTGGTCATCCTGCCCAGGGTAGACCTGCCCATCAGCACCCTGAGGTCTGAGGTCCAATGCAGGCTGCGTCCAGGAGCCGCCCGGGGCCGAGTTCCTGGTGGCAGCCTGCGGATTGGCTGATCCTCATGCCGGTTACGCTGTTTTGCCTCCCGGGGAGAATTCTCCCCAGCCCAGCATGCAAGAGCAAAACCACTGTGATCTAGTGAGAAGCCCCCAAAATGTGTGCGAGGGACTTTTTGAGGAAAGCGATGCACCTCTGGCATCCACTGCAGGGGTGAGGAGAAGGCTGCTGATGCTGTATGTCCGCTGGCGGCTGGTTCCCCTGACAAGGGAGATGGTGACAAACCTGACCCCTGACACAGTCTGTGACGGAGCCTGAAGTCTAGGGGCACCACCCCACCTTAATCCCAGAGTCCCATGGCAGCCAGGACAACACCCGGCCAGAAAGAGAAGCCCCGGACGTGGAGGACGGGAGCAGGAAGCAGCCAGGTCTGCCCAGCAGTTAAGCGGACCCTGTGTCCAACCTTGCGGGTGCTCAGGACGAGGGCAGCCCAGCCCACAGCCCAGCGGCCCAGCGCTTTGCAGGCATCCCTGTCCACCAGGCCCCGGACTGAACACCAAGGCTGCACGGTTGTGACCGGAACAGCTGCTGGGGTGGGGGGCATGAGGCGGGGAGGGTGGTAGGGCCACCGTTGCCACCTGCACTTGCTTCCTCCCGAGGTCTCTCTTTCTGTTCGTTCCCCGGCTGTCCTTCTGGTTGGTGTGTTAATTTTGCATCCTCTGACGACTGTTTAGGGCTTGTTTCTAACCATGAAAAACAGAAGCTTGTGATGAACAATAGCTTCTAAAATTATTTCTGCTCTGACAGTTTGGGGAAGAATTAACGCCTTGGCAGAAGATACAAAGATTCTCATTTTCCTGTCTTTGCTTCGAACCGATGCCAGCCTCAGCCGATCCTGGACCATGGAGACAATCAGATGGCTCCTTGGAGACACCCACGGCTCTCAGAGCCTGGAGCCAGGCCGGAGCAGGGTCACCTCCCTGAGAAGCACGCATGCATGGGCAACGGGGCAGCACCCTGACAAGCAGCAAACAGGAGGCCGTGGGTGGACACACCTCCAGACGGCAGAAAGGGGCCTCCTCTATGCCAGAGATGGGCTGAAACCTGGCTCAGGCTCCCGAGCTGCCTCCTTCGCCAGCCCCATCGCCTTGCTGAGCCTGGAGCAAGCAAGGAGCCGTTCCTCCTTCCACAGGCCCTTCACCTCTGGAGGCTGATTCAGACTCCATCTCTCTTGCAGGTTTATTTTCCACCGAAATAGCTGCCCTCGAAACGTTCTTCCTGAAGGGATGTCCTAAGCCGCAAGGTGCTTGTGCCTCCCCTGTTGACTGCTGGACCCATGGTTCAGCTTGACTAGGTGGATGCCAGACCCTGGAGTAGAGAGCGGAGGCCATGGGGTCCGTGTCTTTAAACCAAACCTGACCTGGAAATTCTTTCCAGATGGCCCCCGGCGGGGAAATGCCTCCGGCTCCACCATGAGGCAGCCCCACATTTGGGGAAACTGCGCGAAAGAGTATTTAAAACCATTTCTCAAAATCGCCATTAGCAAAGTCAAAACAGGAACTGGGGGCGAGCAAGTTTCGACAAGACAAACACATACGGCTGGTGTCGTCAGCCTCTCGCTGGCAGGAGAGCCACATGGAAGATGCGACGTGAGTATTTTCTTAGTAGGAACGTACGGGCTGCCGGGGATTCATGTCCGTCCTTGGGGGAAGCCGCATGGGTTTAAGCCGACACAGCAGCCAAGAGCAAGCATTCCCTGGAAGCTGCTGGTTTCCCCTGAGGTGGGGCAGGTGCAGCCCCCAAAGCCAGCCCCACCCTCTGTTGCTTCCAGAAGCTTCCCACCCAGAGTGCAGCCACAACGACCACAATGAGGTGCCCAGTGGGTCCCCCTGACCCCAGCAACACAGAAGAGGCTCATGTTTGTCCCCTTTAACAGGAAAGGAGCAGAACCAGGGGCAGATGGTGAGGCAGCCTCGCACCTCCACCTCTGAAGGGCCCAACATCGCTGGACAGTCCAGCCTGCAGGGCCTGTTGCCCGGGAGGAGGGTCACCTGTGTGGTGGCCTCAAGGAGGAGGAACATGGAGGCGTCTGCAGTCAAACAACCAGAGGCGCCATCGACCTCCACACTCCAGGAAGTGCTGAGGACGTGACCAGGAGCACTATGTGCGGGGGGTAACAGGCCCCAGGTCACACCCATACACACATATACCTGCAGGCACTCACGACCACGGGTGTACACACTCCCTACATGCAATCCCTCATGCAGAGTGTGATATCATGAACACACGTACACTCACAGATACACACACACACACAAATACCTGCAGGTGTGCACATGCAGGAACACACAGACCACAAGTGTACAATTACTCATGCAGAGTGTGATAACTTGTGAACATGTGTGTACATTCACAAATACACACACCTGTACAGAGAAACTGCAAGCATGCATGTGTGTGTACACCCAATGCAGAACACTCACAAGTGCATGTGTGCTTCCATACATGGGAGAACTTGCACACACATGTACACACACCTCTCGAGTAGAGCACACAGCAGGCATTGGGCAGCGGCCACCTCCTTGGAGGTTGCAATCCCTTTTCTCCTCTGGCAGAACGCCTCTTTCTGAAGCTATACATCCATAGGCCTCCCCCTGGCCCACCAGATCCCCAGGAAAGGGCTGGAGCGGGGTCTCTGAGCTACAGCCCCCATGGGAAGGAGGACAGTTAACCCATCTCCCCTAGCCCAGTGCCTCAGCAGGGTTTTCAAGAGCTTTGAAAAGCCTTGCAGGACTTTCCTCCCAGACCACACTGCAGCCCCAGCTCCTCCGCCCCTTGCGGGGCCATGACCACCTGGGTTCCCCCAGAGCTCTGGGCAGCACAGCACCCCAGGTGTTGGGCTGGGAGTGGTCCCGACACCCATTCTTCCAGCTCCACCAAAGACAAGTCACCAGTAGGGTTAAGGGCCATAAGGGTGTAGAGATGGAAGTGCCACGTGGACGTGTCCTGTGCACCTGCCACTAGAGGTGCGAGGCCTTCACTTTCGAGAAGACAAGACCGTAAAAATCAGGGTCTATGTCCTCCCGGGTTCCCCACAACATACTCCTCCACCCTAGCCCCCCACCTCTGCTCTACCGAGTGGCTGGCCTGCCACTGCCCTCTGCTGGCCACACAGGCCCACTGCACCCTGGCCTGGAGAGGGAGAGGGAGGAGACCACCGCAAATTGGGACGGTGTCAGCTCCAGTCAGCATCAACGAGCTGGTTGCCATGGCAACAGGAGGGTGGGGGAGGGGCCGCTGCACAGACCTTCTGGAAAGTGGGGAAGTCGTCCTTCTTTGCTGGAGCCAAATTCCACATGCTCAGCCTCTCCCAGGAAGCCCAAGTGACCGCCCGGCCTGGGGATCGGGGATGGGGAAGGGGCATGGGGATCGGGGATGGGGAAGGGGCATGGGGAGGAGCCTGGCTCTGCTTGGGATGTGGTAGGTGGGACTATTCCTTCCTCGTCACTGGCTCTGCAGAGACACTCCCCTCCTGATGGACCTGGAGGGTGCCTGAGGGTGGTCACCTGGGGCGGTCACCTGGATCTCCCTCGCTGTCCTGGGGGACTCAGCCAAAAGCAGAAGCCAGGGAGGCCTGACATGGAGCAGGGACCCCCAGCTCTACCGAGGCCTCTGTGCACAAGCCTCAGGGAGGGTGAAAGCTGCTGTGGCTTAGATGGGGGCAAATGGCAGGGCTGTTTGAAGTTGAGACCTCAGGCCCACAGCCAGCAGCTCCATTAGCATACAGCTCACAGCCCTGGGGAGGGATCCCCTCCAGAATGCCCTGGGCCAGATTGCAGCCTTGGGGCAACCCCAACCATCCTACACTCCTCACCTAGCAGGAGGTGAGCAGCTGTGCTCAGAGGGAGGGGGACACCAAGGGAGCCCTCACTGGGGACACCACCCAGGGAGAAGCTCAGGAACTATCCCCAGATGTTTCGTCAACATGAGATTTCTCCTGGTTCTACAGTTGTTACTGCATGTAAACAAACAGGAGTCACTGGTTCTAAATAAAGTTGTCTGTCTCTGTGAATTAATGCATCATATTCTCTCCTGAAATAGAATTATTCGTCTCTGGAGGAATCATGTTAAAGACTGACACTGGTGTAACTGCTCATTTGCATATGCAAATATGTCTAATTATTCAACTCACAATTAAAGGCTGTGTCAGCAAATGAGACTAATTAGATACATTTATCTATGATAATCAGCTTTTTACAAACAAAGTAGATCCCCCTTGTTTCTCTGGGAAGGGTCTCAGGAGCCTGCCTGGAGCCTGGTTTTGGGCTGCAGAGCACAGACAGCCTCCCGAGAGCGGGCAGACGGGCTGGTGGGGGCCGCTTAGCGCACAGTGCACACCCTCCAGAACCCCGGCCCCCACTTCCATCTTCCTGCCTCGAGCCTGCTGAGCGCCAGGCTTGTCTGTGGCTGCTGAGGGTGGCACGGCGGGGTGCCAGACAGGAGAGGGGCCCTTGGGCCTGCATCCAGCACGACCAGCACAGCCATGTCCGGATACAGGGAACATGGGCGGGTGGACAACAGGCAGACAGGGCCCCTGGAGGTCAGAGGGCACCTGAGCCTCTCCCAGGATGGCCACAGCGGGTCCCCTCCCCCCTCGCTGGAGCTGGTGGGAATCTAATTAGATGACCAGTCTGGCACCAAATGTCCTAATTTTCCCGGCGCTCAGGGGACATGAGTGTCTCTTCACGGCTTTGGCTCCCAGCCCACCTGGCCTTCGCATCATCCACGACCGGGTAAGGGGACACCCACAGGAAACCCTGGCTGTTTTCAGAACCTCTAATTAATTAGGCCCAGTCTCAAGCATCACCGACGTGTTAAAAGGCAGCACGTGACAGCAGAATCAGAGCCTCCCCGGGCAGGCACCCCTGAATTCCATGAAGGGTCAGTGCCACCCCTCAAAAGAGACTCCCCTGAGCCTTCTGGCTCCCTCACATCTCTGGGTCCAGGGCACAGGGAGAGTCTGTGCAGATGGACACACTGTCCCGATGAGCCTGGGACAGGGGCCACAGCAGCACCCAGGAGGTCGGGGGCCTGCGGGGTCAGGTCCCAGGGGTCGAGGGCCTGGGGGCTGGTCTCCATGGACAATACAGTGCCTGTGCTCTGGCTTCTGGGTGGGTTTAGCCAAGAGGGCGCAACAGGAGGAGGAAGTGGAAGTGGGTGTCTGCTTCCATCCCTCCTTTCATGTCTGCTATAGACTGTGCCTCTCCCAGGGGCCGGGGACCCAGAAGCCCATGGCTCCCTGAGGGCTCTGCCTTGCATCCATGGGCACTGGCAGCCTCACACTTCCCTGGGCCCCCCGGCCCCCTTTCCACACGGCTCCCCAGTGTTCTGGCTGAGGCCTGTCTCCTGGTGGGGACCGGCTGGTTCAGTCACTTGCTGGTGAACTCTCTGTGTGGCAAATGTGCTCCCAGCCCCCACGGTGTATCCATGGGCCTTCAGACACTGAAGACACAGCAGCGGGTGAAGCGGGACATCTGTGAGGACCAGGCCCCGCGTTCTGCACACGGAACAGGGGTGGTGGTGGTGATGTGACACCCCGCCCAGGGGCCCGACAGCCTTGAAGATGCTCCAGGCCTAGAGCAGCTGCTGGAAAGACGCACAGTGGCTGCTGAGGCTGTCCAGACGATGGCCCTCATGAGCCCCTTCCCCAGCATGGACAAGGGAGCTGTCTGCAGGTCCCCCCAGCATCTGAGAAACGGGGCTCCAGTTCAAGGAGGGTTTCATCACTGGCCAGGGCACTCCAGATCTCATGCACAAACTTCCTGAGGCCGCGAAGCTCATGCCCACTGAGGCCACTGCTCTGGAGGGTGAGAGGGGTTTCTGTAGCTTCCCACAGTCAGGAGGACAGGACCCTGGCAGATGAGCCCCCCACGGCCCAGCCAGGACCCTCCTGGACAAGAGGCCAGCTCCTGGACCTCTATTCAAGCCAGACTAGTCCTCAGGGGCCTATGGTGGGAAGAAGGGAAAGGAGCACCTTCTCAGGCAGATGGAAACAAAAAACCAGGGCAGGTGGGAATTAAGGTTGCAAATGAGGTTGGAATCGAACCCTGGCATTCTGAGAGCTCACAGCTGGGAGAAACCCCAGCCTGCATCTTGTTCCTGGGTAGGGGGTGGCCACCTGCCCACTGCCGGGTCCCGGGGCCCCGTCACCACCCTCACATCCCAAGCACAGGTTCCCTCCAGGATCACGCCTTGCAATCAACGGAGTTAATATGTTACCACTAAATAAGCTAATTATATTATTACTTTTTGATGCTGCAACCGCAGATTTTTGTTTTGAAGCTAAATTTGGTAGAACTTTAAATTAGGGTAATTAAATAATTAGTTGTAAGATGACAAGCTAGCAAAAAACTCTCCTGGCCCTCTGACGCCCAGTTTCATGGTAACAGAAACTGCCTCAGGGAGCAGCGAGCATACAGCTGGAGCTGGTGCCGGGTGTTGGTCCCAATGTCAAGGCCAGCCTCTGCCTTCCCAACAGGTACCAGGGTGCGCCTCTCAGGCCAGGTATGGAAGGAGCAGAGCCTGGCATGACCCCTGCCTTGAGGCGTCCCCTTCTCTTCTGGAACCATCACTGCTGGAGAGCACTACGGCTTCGGGTTTAGGGTGGACACAGGCTTACAGAGCCATCCATGCAGCAAACCAAGCACTGTGTCCCTGGGAAGGCTCGGGGTGGGAGCAAAATCAAAGAGCAGTTTGGGTTTGAGAAGAGGTGAACCCTGGGCCACTCTGCCGTCCCCAGATCTGAGCCCTATTCCTGCCCTCCTCTCAGCGTCCCCGAGAAGGTGCCCCTTACAGAGAGGGAGGCAGTTGTGTTCCAGAAAGTGCAGCTATCTGAGTGGACATTCAGTCTCTAGATTAATGTGGCACCTTTAGTTTCGAGACGTTCAAGAAAGCAATATTTATGGAGTGCTGACATGTCTATGGCCTCATTTTTTTTCCCAAGTGAATCCCAATCAGGGTTAGATGTCAGCTCTGAGTCTTCTGTTTCCTCATGTTTCCAGGGGTCGGATTCTGGGCCAGCGCAGTGCCCATGGGCCTGAGACACTGTTCATAGCCAAGCCCCAGGCTCCGGGAGAAGCCGCGGTTTTCATACCAGCTCTCTTGTTGCCATACTGCATCTGTCAGCCCACACTGGAGGGGCCGAGAGCCTGCAGCCGGTCTGAGTGTGGAGACAGTACCTGAGAGCGCTGCAGGCATGCTCCTTGAACCTGACCAGTTACACACATCCCGAGTGAACCATAACACAGTCCTCCTGGGATAGACCCATCTCCACGAGGCCCTGAGCCCCTGGGAGCCGCACCCACGTCCGGTCCACTGAGGGTGACCAGACCAGCAGCCTGGGGACTTGCTCAATGAGCTGTGACCTGCCCAGGACACTTCCGCCTTTGGAGTCATTGGTGTGGGGGAAGGGGCGGAGGGGGGCAGTATCATTATTCGCTAAATGTGGGTGAAGCTGTGCCCACAGATACCATAGGAGGTGACAGTGCATGGAGGCTACTCGAGGCCAAGGCTGAAGGCCCCGCTGTGCCACCTCTGCTGGGCTGGCTGCAGAACCCGGGTCCTGAAAGGACACTTTCCTCCTGCCTGACACGGAGTGCTGGCCAGACCCTGCCCATCAGGGCTGCCCATCACAGAGCCCCCTAATGAACAGTGGGGCCCATGGCCTCCTGACCAGTCCGGCCCCACCCGCCCAGCTGCCGGCTTTCTTCCCAGCACTGGTCATACTGCCAGCATGCCACTGGCGTAGAATTCCTGCTGACCTCTGGGCACTGTGACCCTGGAGGCGCGATACAGGGCAGGTGCCAGGTGACTCTGCCGGACAAACACATGCCCTTAGTAACTTCACAGGGAGCAGAGGCTCTGCCTGAACCTTCCAGAAGATTCCGCCTCTTGGATACAATCATATGACCAGTCAGCCAGCGGTTGTGTGGCCTGAGGCTGAAGGCTTAGCTAGGCTGAAGAGTCCACATGCCCTGCTTGCTTGAAAGGCCGGTCACCTGCTCAGGGCACTGCTGGTGGGTGGCCCCACCGCCTGAGCATTAAACATTGCAAACGTTTCTCAGCCTCCAGATCCCAGCAGGTACAGGGCAGCAGGGATCCCAGGGTGGCACTTGAAGCCCTCCCAGACCCAGCCTCCAGCCCAGCACCCCCTCCTGCCACAAATAGCCTCCCAGAGCCCAGGAGACCTGGTTCTCTGTTCCCAGCACGGCTGTAGCTGGCGGTTTGCAATTTTGTCCTAAAAGGATGATGAAAACAAAAAACCTGGCGCTGAGACCCGCCACCCCTTTGGTGGGGAGCCTGCACTTAACTGAGGATGTAGCTATTTATTTCCTCCCCTCTCTGGTCCAGAACATGAAACATTTATTTTCCCTTTTGCGCCTGTGCACTCAAACAGCCTCAGACCTGTTCCCCGCAGGGCCAGAGAGAAAACTAACTGTCCACTCTCACAGGAGGGTGTGGACCACACGGAGGGAACCATCCAGTGGAACCCAGGCGGGGCTTCTGCGGAAAGCCACGCCCCCCCACCCAGGGACGTAACTGTCCGGAGGAGCCAGGAAGGAGCGGGGAGCAAGCACAAGGAGCGGCCGACTTTGCCCTTGGTGACGTCCAGCGGCATGGAGCATCAAATGCACCCTTGTGGCCTGGCCATCCAGCCAGAGGGATGGGGCGTTCAGGCGTCTGTGAACTTGAAGACGGGAAAGGGCTGGGGAGTCTGAAGTGTCTGGATCCCCTGCCCCAGGGAGGGTAGAATCCTGCCTGTGGCGCCGCCCGCTATAAGTAGGGCAGTTGTTTCTGTGGACCCGGTTCCCCGTTTATCCTCAGACTCTTAAAAATGCAGAAATCATTTCTGAAAAGAGGTCATGCCGGCTCCCGGGAGCTGCTCGGGGTGGGGCAGGGAGTACGTCCTGTTTTGGGAGAAAACAAGGGAGGGACCCAGAGGACCCTACCACCCACTGTGGGAACTGGGGGATGCCTCTCAGTTCCAGAGGGAGGGCGAGGTGCCCAACTCCGCCCCACCCATCATCGGAAGACCCATCACAGAAGAGGGAGGAGATAAACGGGAGTCCTGCAGTTGATAACACCGCACCTTAAATGCCAGCATGTTGGGCAACCCGGCCAGTGGAGCCCCTGAGGGTGGCTGCCTGTGCCAGTCACTGGACACCAGCTGACTGTGCGCCCCCGCTCCCCGCTCCAGCCAGGCCAGCGCCCTCTACTGACGATAAGCCAGATTCAAGGGCATCCACTTAGCTCCATCCATCTCCACACAGTGAACCAGCCACCGAACCCTCTCTCTCTGCTAAAAAGAGAGGGAGGTGAGCACAAAGTCACACAACCTCTGCTCACTGCAGGGCTGGGTGCCAGGGACACGAGACGCTGCTGCAGCTGGAGACACGAGAGCCACAGCCCCGGTCCCGGGGTGGCTTCCGAGGACCCGCAAGCAACCCCACAGTAACGGACCCAGAGCCATTTCCATCTTGTGGGGGATGCTCTGTGTGTGCAGAGTGTGCTGGCACTTTTCGTCAGTTAACATCTTCATGCTTTACTGCCTAATTTTCGCATTGTTCTAGATTCTGACCTTATATGGAAAATGTGAATTAATTCTGAGCTTCCACCTTGTTTTTATAAGTCGCTCACATTTGCCCAATTTCAGTACGTGGGGCTGGGTCGGCTGCAACTGTCTCCCATCCCCACCAGGTGGCGCCACCGCACTGAGCTTCCTGGAGCCAAGCCCATGGATGCCAGCGGGTGGCTGGGCTGGTCCCAGCCAGACTGGGGGCATCCGGCCGCATCTCCTCCCAGTCGGTACCCATGATAGCCAGCGGTCTGCTGTTGACACACGTTGGAAGGTTCCGGCTGCCTCGGGGGCACATTTCCTCTCTGCTGCCCTCCCCTTAATTAGACAAAAAGTGGGGCAACATTTCCCAGGACAGAGGGTCTCAGCGGCAGTCCCTCCAATGCTAGGACAGGGCCCAAGAGCATGTGCAACCCAGGTGTGGACGCCCCGGGACCGTCACTCCCACCAGCCTGTGTTCAGTCCCCGCACCTGGACACATGTCACGGCGTCAGGGCTCAGACTGAAGTCCCAGGTGATGTGTCCAGGCTGAGGGGCCAAGGAGAGGCATTACCCGGGGTAGGAGACTGACCCCACGGTCTCTCCAAGGAATCTTGGCCTAGCCACCCCATTTTGTGGACAAGGAAATAGCCAGCCTCCTGTTCAGGTGGCCCACGGAAGAGCGAAGTCTTCCAGGATGGCGGGTCCATGCTGCCGTCATCCAGGCAGGCCTGACCTATCAGAGCACACAGGGTGGGCGGCTCACACAGGACTGTCCCCCAGATGCATCTGAACACACAGTGGCCATGCCTGGGCCTTGTACCCATCTCACAGATGAGAAGGCAATTGGGGGCCCAGGGTGCGCTGTAAAGGGAACAGCAGCTTGGCCTCAGCGTCTGCGCCCTGACCACTGTCCATCTGTGCTGCCTTGGCTTGTCCTTGCAGCTGGACCTGTTCCCTTCTGGGCCCACCAGTCATTGCACAATTGCGCCCCCCCACCCCTGCCACCACACTCTCACCTCCCAGGTGAACTCTGCCGGTGTCTGCAGCCCCCTCTGGAGCTCACCCTGACCCAGGGCTTCAGGAGGGTAGGGCTGCTGCGCCCTGAGCAGGACTGGGGAAGCGGCGGAAACTGGGAGCCAGAGAGGTGAACAGTCGCACCCCCCCACCCCTGCAGGCACCCATCCCCCTTCTGGACTCCTGTGTAGAGCCCAACACTGACTGCCCTCCTGGCTGCATCCGGGTTACCCCAGAGGGTCCAAAGGGTCTGGCTCAAGGGTAGTCAAGGCCACAATCGGACACCAGGCTCCTGCTGCCCCTGTCCCTTGGGATGGGCCCCTGGCCACACAAACCCAGGGGCTTGCTGCCCCCTGGAGGCCAGAAGGAGAACTGCCCCTAAGTGGCTGCTCTCTCTTCTGGACGTTGGTCAGAGGACGGATCCCAGCAGGAGACTCTGCCTCTTATTTCTCATCATGGATGCCGGTCTCTCAGGCTCTTCTCTCCTGTCCTTGTCTGGGTTTGGTATCAGGGCAACGCTGGCCTGGCAAAATGAATTTGGAAATGTTCCGTCCTCTTTAAGCGTCTGAGAGATTTTTGACAACTGCTGTTCATTCCTCTCAAAATGTTTGGTAGAATTCCCCCGTGAAACCATGGTCCTGGGCTCCTCTTCGTTGGGAGGTTTTTAGTCTTGATTCAGTCTCCTTACTGCTGACTGTCTGCTGAGATTTTCCATTTTTCACGATTCGGTCTCAGTAGGCTGTCTGTTCCTTGGAATTGCCCATTTCTTCAGGTCGGTCCAACTTATGCTGTCTCGTTCATGGTCATCTCTCATGATACTCCATGTTCCTGTGGCATCAGTCATAAAGCACATGGATGTTTATAGCAACGTTATTCACAATTGCCAACAACTAATAGAAGGAATAGACGAATAGATATTTGTAAGTATTTGGACATTTTAAACAATATGACAAACAATACATTTGATCAAATTAATTTATAAAGAACACCACATCCTCCCTCAAAAAAGTTTACACACATTGAGCAGATGAGATAGTCCTAGCAGCTGGGGGAGAGGGAGGGACAGGTAGGTGGCACACAGGGCACTTTTAGGGCCGTGAAACTACTCCGTGTGGTGGATACATCTCATTCCTTGTTGTTCAGTCACTAAGTCGTGTCTGACTCTTTGTGACCCCACCAACTGCAGCCTGCCAGGCTTCTCTCTCCTAACCCTAACCCTAACCCATGGGATTCCGCAGGCAATGCTGGAGTAGGTTGCCATTTCCTTCATCAACGTACATGTCATGAGTGTGTTAATCACTCAGTCATGTCTGACTCTGTGCGACCCCGTGGACTGTGGCCCGCCCGGTTCCTCTGTCCGTGGGATTCTCCAGGCAAGAATACTGGAGTGGATTGCCATTCCCTTCTCCAATACATGTCATTATACCTTTGTAAAAACCCATGGAATGTGCATCACAAAGTGTGCCCCTAAACTATAGATAATAATAATGTATCGAGGGCTTCCCTGGTGGTCCAGTGGTTAAGAATCCTTCTACTGATGCAGGGAACACAGGTTTGATCCCATACGCCACGGAGCAACGGAGCCTCTGCACCACGACTTCCGATCCCATGCTCTGGAGGCCAAGTGCCGCAGCTGCTGAGCCTGAGCCCCAGAGTCCGTGCTCCGCATCAGGAGACGCACCACAGTGAGGAGCCTGGCACCGTTAACCAGAGAGCAGCCCCCGCTGGGTGCAATAGAGAAAGCCTGTGTGTGGCAACAAAGCCCCAGTACAGCCAAATAAACACATATTCTTACAAAATAATGTGCCAGTATCGGTGCACTGGTTGTAACAAAAGTAGCACACCAGTGCAGGATGCTGATGATAAGAGTGGGGTGGGGAAACGGGGTGTGTGCGAATTCCGTACTTTCCCATCGATTTGTCTGTAAACTTTAAAACTGTTCTATTAAAAAAGTGTATAAAATTTTCAAATGCCCATAATGCTGAGTCTAAACCAAACTTCAACAAAAGAAAATAAGCAACCACATTCATGCCCTTAGGGAACAAATTTTTCAGATGAATCTTAACATACCCAATATAAGAGCTTAATGGACTGTTGTCGATTTTTTCTCACCATCTGTCAATTTTTGTCTGATATATTCAATAATATGATAAAAGACGTTCTCACACTTCTTTCAGCATCCATCAGACAAATACTCAAATAAGAATATAAAGGATTTGAACAACACAGCACACTTGATTGAAGACATATATATATATATATAAAATTTCAACTATGTCCAATAAAATCCCCATCATATATATGAACCGCAATGTGATAAAATTAGAAATCAACAAGAAAGGAAAACCCCAAAGGTATTTATAAATCTGGGTATTTCACCCAATATTTATTTAGACTAGCTTTCCTATGAGGAAATCTTCTAACACTGTCACAGAGAAACTTAAAGACTCTGGGCCTGGGGAAGTAGGCAGTGATCTCGGAGGGAAATGGTGAGCCTTGATCTAATGTTACAAGCTTTTGGCCAAGCTTGTCGCTCTTAATGAGCTACAGTGGGTGGACATCTTGTATGGCTGGGGGAGGATGTCAGGAGTGCTTCCTGGAGGAGGAGGTGCATTCAGCCCAGTGGGATGGGCAGGGTGCACCAGGTGGGCAGAGAGCCAAACCTAAGGCACAGAAGCCAGAAAGATGCACACCGCTGGAGGCAGTGCCGCCCATCTGGCCAGCGCTGAGGGCAACCTGCGACAGGGCTCTGGAGTGGGCATGGGCAGGTGCAAAGACCTGGAACACCCCAAGGAGCAGGGACTCTATCCCACAGGTGACCAGGAGCTACTGGGAATCTTAAGTGGAAGGAGATGAGGTCAGCCAGGAATCTGTGCTGATGGAGAAGGAGGGGCAGAGATGATGCAAGGAAATCAGAGCTGAAGCCACCAGCACCAGAACCCTGGGAGGCCCTGCTGCCTCGAGTTTCCTGTGGACTCAGGAAGGAGCTCTCTCATTATTACTCAAGGGCAACAGTTTTGCAGCTAACCAAGGAGTAATTTGGGGAGACATATTCATGCGGATGCATTCCATGCATGCCACCTAAACACACAGCAGGGATCACCTCCATGGGGTACCCAAAGGTCCAGTGGGTGGGATGTGATGTGGCAGTCGTGAGCAACATTCGGGAGATGGTCAGAACCAGGGGACTGTCTCCTACATACCTCAGCCAGAGGCCACAAACCAGCAGCTCATACAGCATTAACACTTCCTCTCCTGCAACGTGGATAAACTTGGAAACATGCTCAGTGAGAGAAGCCAGTCACAAAAAGCCACACAGTGTGTGAGTCCATTTACGTGAAATGTCCAGAGCCGGCAAATCCATGGAGACAGAAGGCAGATGCTGGTTGCCATGGGTTTTATGAAAGAAGAAAAGGGAGGGATGCGGGTCTAACCGTATGTGGGTCTTTTGGGGGTGACAAACGTGCCCTGGAACAGACTGTTGTGATGGACACGTGACACTGTGAATAATCTAAAAACCTTGACTTATACACTTTGAATGGGTAAGCTGTGTAGTTAGTACTTGAATTATATCTTGATAAAGGTTTTTTTCAAAAAATTCTTATCACTCTGGACTTGCCCGGCACGGTGCCCACTAGTGGAGTGGAAGAAGAGAGGGAGCAGGGAAGGAGGGGTTTATAAGCTGTCAAGTCCTGTCAGCATGCAGGAGGTGGTGCTTCTGTGGGGCTTCTAACAACCTTAACAAACACATTCTGGTAAGAGGACTGGGAGCATCTTTCTTTGCCTTTCCCCCATGGGGACACGGAGATGGTGGACGGTCAGAGGCCAAAGCTGCCACCTGGAGGCTCTGCCACTCTACTCGGGGGACTTGAAGGGCAATTACCAAGTATTACCCAGAGGTACTTGAAGAGAGGTACAGGGAACACACTCCCCTGAAATAAACCTCGGCCCAGGCCCTCCATCACCAGAGAGCCCCAGAAACAATGAGGGCAGAGTCTCGCCCCAAATGCAGGAGCAGTGATGCCCCAAAGCAGCTGCTAAGCTCTTCCCTGCTTGGCAGGGCCTGACACTTCCGGCTGTCCCAACCTGCTGCCCTCAGCCTGCACACAGGGGCCTCACCCCAGAGGAACCGCCCACACCAAACAGCGAAGAGCCATGACCGCATTTAGCCTTCTGCACTTAGGAAATAGCCCAGAAAGAAAAATCACAACCCAAAAGCAAGTGTGGGCATGCAACACAAAACCAATAAAAACATGAAAAGGTTTGAAATCAATGTTCTTTGGGCCTCTTTCAGCCATGTTCCAGGATTGGCCACGGAGCCTTTTAGTGTAAACTGCCCATTAGTGATGTTTGGAAAGAAATTGCTAGACATCAGAAGTGATATAAGGAACAAGGAACACCCTCCGAGCAGGTGGTGGAGCAGGCGGGGTTCTTGTGCCCTCCTGGGAGGCAGCTTCTTCCCCAGGGCTGGCATGGCTTCCAAAGAAGCCAGCCAGGTCTGGGGCAGCGGCCAGGTCTGGGGCAGCAGCTGCGCCTGGGCGCCTTGTGTCTTACCCAATTCTAGTGAAGCCCTGGCCTCTGGAGCCGCCACCTCCAAAAGCAGACAGGGGAGACTTGCCAGGGTGTCAAGGATGCCTCACTGTGCCACGCTGTGCCAGGAAGTGAGGCTAATGGGGACCGGGGGGCCTGAGAACGCCCATTAAACAGCAGGGCCCGCAGGTGGAATGCAATCTCCAATGTGGCCAGCAGGTGGCAGCGTCTGCCCAAAAACCACTCCTGTCCAGGTATACTCGGGACTCGGCCACGGAGACTGCTTCTACTGCCGCAGTCAGATCCCGTTTGGGTGAGGGGCGGTGGGGGTGGCTGACATCGGATTTAACTGAACTTAGCCACAGTGGGAGCTCTGCTCTAGCCTCTGTTTTGAAAATCGATCTCCTGGGTGCCTGTGGTTTCAAGGACTACATATTCTGATGACATTCCCACGACCCCACAAATGCCTGCCAGACACCCCTTGGTTGGTTCAAACGCTCCCACACTCAGTTTGTCCACTGAGCATACCCTCCGCCTCAACCCCACCCCCAGCCCTGAGGCCCAGAGGCAGGAGGCCCTCAGCTCCCATCAGACCCCAGCACTGGCACGGGCCCGGGGGCATCAGTGGAGCTGGCCCACCTCTGCTTACAATCCCTTTCACCCTGAACAGCTCTTCCAGGCCGGGAGGGACGCCCAGGAGGAAGCGCCCCAAATCCCCTGAGGGCTGCAGTGCCGCGGTCTGCAGAAAGCGTTTCCCGGAGCTCCTTCTGGGTGGCCTCTGTCCTCCCAGCAAAGACCAAACTCCCCGCCAGGACCAGCCACGCGGGTCTCTGCCCCCACCCCCACTCCAGCCCTCTGCCGTCCCTCCAACAGCCTAGATGCCCCCTGCCCCTCAGGTTGCTTCCCCACCCCAGCTGCTGGGCCTCTCCCACTCGCTCTCCAGACTTCGGCCCAGGAGGCAGTCCAGGGGCTCCTTGGAAAAGGCCTCCCCCAGACCCTCCTGGTCCTTCATTCGCAGCCGGACACGCAGGTAGGTGAGACCTGCTCTCCTAAACATCAGCCCCAGGTTCCCTCCCCTCATCCCGGGGCCCAGAGAGCCGATCTCTGATGTTGCCACGACAGATGATCCACGTGTTTGCGCTTGTCTCCTCGAACACTCCCATCCAGCACCGAAGTCCTGGAGAGCCAGCAGGCCCTGGAAGGGGCGCCGGGAGCGCCCAGTTTGCCTCCCGGGTTACCTGGCAGTGCGGTACTATTAGGACGCCCACCCGGGAGGAGCGCCCCAGGCGTGCGCCCGGCACCTGATGCGGACTCGGCTGGTCGGGGTCCGTGGTGTTCTGCGCGCTCCCTGCTCTGATCCTTGCCTGCGCGACGCCGGACGAAGCTCGTGCAAATGGCACAGAAGAAAAAGAGCCGGACTGAGACGGGTGCCCACGACGGACAGGAGCGTACAGCGGGGGCACCCCCGGGGGGCGGCAGGAGGCAGCGCGGAGACGCGGAGACGCCGGAACAGCGCTCCTAGGCCCCCACCGTGTCCACCACTGTCTCCAACCAGACCCCCGGCTCCCTCATCCCGGCGGCTCCCCTACCCTTGGCTATAGGTCTGCGCCGCCTAAGCGGCCGGGCTCCGGAAAGAGACGGTCACCAGGTCCCCTCTGATTGGACGGCTGGGAAGTCCCAGCGGGCGCCTCCGCACCTTAAAGGGGGAGTGGCGGCGCGAGTGGGAGGTAAAGCTCTCCCCAGCCCAGCCCAGCGCGCGGCGG
>SJYV01039046.1:779897-809836 GCA_006410875.1 Neotragus pygmaeus
GCACCTGCCCGCCTGGCGGGCCCTCGGGCCCAGAGGCGCGGCCATGGCAGAGCTCAAGTCGCTGTCGGGGGACGCGTACCTGGAGCTGAGCCACGGCTACGCGGCGGCGGGCCTCCCCTACGGGCCGGCGCGGGGGCCCGAGGCGGCCCGCTGCTACGGCATGCCGGGCACGGGAGGTGACCTCCCCGCGGCGTCCGCGCCCCGAGCCCCGGCCGCGGCGGCCGAGAGCAGCGGCGAGCAGAGCGGGGACGAGGACGACGCCTTCGAGCGGCGGAGGCGGCGGCGCGGGCCGGCGAGCGCAGCGGACGGACGGCGGCGGCCCCGGGAGCAGCGGTCGTTGCGGCTGAGCATCAACGCCCGGGAGCGCCGGCGGATGCACGACCTGAACGACGCCCTGGACGGTCTGCGCGCGGTGATCCCCTACGCGCACAGCCCGTCGGTGCGCAAGCTCTCCAAGATCGCCACGCTGCTGCTCGCCAAGAACTACATCCTCATGCAGGCGCAGGCCCTGGACGAGATGCGGCGCCTCGTGGCCTACCTCAACCACGGCCAGGGCTTGGCCGCGCCGGTGGCCGCCGCGCCCTTGACGCCCTTCGGCCAGGCTGCAGTGTACCCCTTCTCTGCCGGCGCCGCGCTGCCCTGTCCAGACAAGTGCTCCGCCTTCTCCGGGACGCCCTCGGCGCCTTGCAAACACTGTAACGGGAAGCCCTAAGGGCCCTGGGCCGTCCCTCCCGCACGCGTCCTTCATTGTACCTTTCCCCATGACTGCCACCCTCCCCCACTGGACTCCGCTCGCGGGGAGAAGACGGCCGCACCTCGCTTCCAGCCCTTACGCGCTGAGCAGTCGGGCCGGCGGAACAGAAGAGCAAAGCCCAGCCGGGAGTGGTGCTGAACCGGACAACGGGGTGCGGGAATCCAGGTCCTAGAGCCTGCAGCGCCCCTGGGCACTCGCCGGACGTCGCCAGCCATCGATCCTGGACAGGACGGGGCTGACCAACCGTGTTTGTCTGGGCGCCACCGCTGAGCCTCAAAAAGAAACCCGGGGTCCCAGCGGGAACAGGGGTTGGCGCGATCCCCGCGCGGGTGATCCTCCCCAGAGCCACCTGGGGGCTCGCAGAGCGCAGGGAAGGAGGGTAGCCCGGGTCCCAGCCCTCTCGGGGCGCGTGTTTGGCCTCCGTCGGCCGTCTTGCCAACCGCAAGGTCGCGCTCTGGGTGGGCGTGTTCCGCCTCCGCCGGCTCCGTGACCCCCTCCCCGTGCCGCAGGAGCGGAACTGCGGGATGCGCCTCAACCCGGTCCCGAAACTGTGGTTGCAAGGGAGCTAGACCGCGGACGCAAGAAGATCCCGATTGGTAGCTTTTCGCCTTTCCCGTCTGTTACGTTTGTTTCCTAGCCTGCCTGGAGATGCTGACCTCTGGGTGAGCGGACGTTGACGCCGGCTGCTGCCCATTGTCCCTAAGCAGCCCCTGGACTCTCCAGCCACCACCTGGCGCGGCCCTGGTGAAGCTCTATGGAGACTGAGGTGCGCCCTCTGCTTAAAGGCGGCTGAATGGAGGAGGGCTCCTGGGGTGTCAGGGGAGGGCCTAGTTTAGCCCTGGTGACAGGCCAAGGCCCCTCTCCACCGACCGCGCACAATTCTGGGAGAGGTGACCCTGCCCCGGTGAGTACACGCTGCTGGGGGCACGCCCTGGCCGATGAGCACGGTGATGGGGTCTCTTTTAAAGGCAGTTCTCAAAGAACTCCGCCACCAGCCGGGGTCCACGCGCCGCGCACAGCCTGGGCCTCCCAGAGGGACCGAGCTGTGCTTGCCGGTTTGCGCTGGAGCGGCTCTGCCACAACACCCGGCTATATTAACCCAATTTCCGCGGCTGTCGTTAATGCTATGCTAATAGGGAGAGGACTGCGGCCCTACAAAGCGGCCTGTCTACAGCGGTTAACTTTAATTAATACATTTCAAAAGGCCCTTTTGTATTTGCAAAATGAAGTGTGTGATTAAGTCTTATTCATAAAGACATATGTTTAATACTGGTTTTTGCTAATTTCCATATTTATTTCTTATTGTCTCCCCCCGCCCCCATAACAGACTAGTTTATCAGTTTTGCACATTCTAAAAGCTGAGTGTTGAAAAGTGCGTTTCAAATGCCTTTTAGATAACTGCATTCCGAGTGTCATTAACTTCTAGGGTCATTTCAAAGTGACTGAATCAACTTTATAAATTACTTACTTATAATCTGAAACAGAGCTGCTTATTCTAAAGTCAGACATGTTTAGCACATCATTTATATTCAGAATAAAGTATTTGATTTCAACTAATTTTTTTTAATAATATGAAAATTTAATATCAAATTGAATAGTGTTCATTTGTGACAGAACTCATAATTTCAATGTTCTGAGAGTTGTGTCAGTTTGGGCCACATGCTTCTAAATCAGTCTAAGTCTCTAAGACACAGACAACTGATCTGTAAGCAGCCACTCAGCAAATACACCAAATAATAAGAGAAAGAGCTTCCCTGGTGGCTCAGATGGTGAAGAATTCACCTGCCGATGCAGGACACCCAGGTTCAGCCCCTGGGTTGAGAAGACCCCTTGGAGTAGGAAATTCCAGTATTCTTGCCGGGAGAATTCTGTGGACAGAAGAGCCTAGCAGGCTACAGGCCATGGGATCACGAAGAGTCAGACACAAATGAGGGACTAACACACCCATAGGGCAAGAAAAAGGTGAGGAAAAATTTCTCTGCCCCTCTAGGTGAAAAATAACAAATTTTAAAAAGAACCATTAAAGTAAATTCTTCCAATAACTTCATTTAAGTGAAAGTTAAATTTAAATATTTTTAAAAGCTGCAAACCTGTTTATCCATGTCCTCCCAAAATGGTAGCCCTGCTGTTCCCTGGGGTTGAGTGAAGGAGCTTTTAAAAGTGAAATTAGGTGGGTTTCTCAACAGCAGCCGCTAATCATGCAATCTGAAATATTAAAATGAACGCTTGTTTGGCTTCTCTCAAGTTTACATGACAAACCTCCTCATTCTAAGACAACCTAGACACAGGAAGAACATTCCCAACAGGAAGAGTCTGACCCCTCCATGGCCTGTGCACCCCCAATATAACCAGCCAGAGGTGCCTGTTTGTGAGCCCGAAACTCTGCGAGCTTCTGATGGGGGTTCTGGTGTCTTCCCCTAAGGCTCATTTTTCTGCAAGGGTGGCATGAGTTGCTGTGAATGAACTTGAGAAAACGCATCACCCAGAACCTAACCCAGAGCTCCGTCCAGAACAAGGGGGCAGGCTGGGGTGGAGGCAGAGGAGGAATTCAGTGGGAAAGAGCTTTTTGTAGCTCAGATTTGACACAGCTTATTTTCAAAAGTTGTTCTGTCACTCAGTCGTGTCCAACTTTTTGAGACCCCATGGACTGCAGCATGCCAGGCTTCCCTGTCCTTCACTATCTCCTGGAATTTGCTCAAACGTATGTCAGTTGAGTCAATGATGCCATCTAGCCTTTGCCGCCCCCTTCACCTCTTATCCTCAATCTTTCCCAACATAAATGGGAAACCAGTCTTTTCCAATGAGTGGACTCTTCACATCAAGTGGCCAAAGTATTGGAGCTTCAGCATCAGCATCAGTCCTTCTAGTGAATATTCAGGGTTGATTCTTGGAGGAGCAAGATATTAAGGCAAGCCTTTTAAAACTGGGGCTGCCCAACACAGATAGTGCTGGCCTTGTGTAGAATCCTACATTTTCTGGTGGCTATATTAAGAAAATAGAAATAAATGAAATTAGCTTTAATGACTTATGTATTCCAACATAGCCCAACTATTATCATTTTAACATGTAATCAGTATTTTTTTAATTATTAGGAAAATATAAATTACTAGGGAAATATTTTGGAGAAGACAATGGCAACCCACTTCAGTGCTCTTGCCTGGCAAATCCCATGGACAGAGGAGCCTGGTGGGCTGCAGTCCATGGGGTGGCTAGGAATTGGACACGACTGAGCGACTTCACTTTCACTTTTCACTTTCATGCATTGGAGAAGGAAATGGCAACCCACTCCAGTGTTATTGCCTGGAGGATCCCAGGGATGGCGGAGCCTGGTGGGCTGCCGTCTATGGGGTCACACAGAGCTGGACATGACTGAAGCGACTTAGCAACAGGGAAATATTTTACATTTTTTCCTTTTTTGTACTGAGTCTTCGAAATCCAGTGTGTCTTGCATTCAGAGCCCATGCAGTTCTGAACAGCCCATTTCAAGTGCCCAGTGGCCACGTCCAGTGGAGATAGCAGCTCGAGATGATAAAAGTGCAAAGCATTCAAAGTGCATTTTTTACATTTTTATTATTAATTGGAAAATAATTGCTTTACAATGTTGTGTTGGTTTCTGCTGTACACCAGCCTTGCACAGGCCATCCACACTGACTCCTGGGGAGCCAAGTGAGTGACCCTGGGGTCCTCCCCGCTCTGGCCAAGGGGTTATCTTGATTCAGCAGAGCCTCTTCCTCTACTGACCCCACAGATGAAGGGCTTGACCGCACTGGCTGCTTGCACAAGTCACTCTCGGACCAAGACTCCTTCACACTGAGGTTACGAGCCTGAGAAGCCCGGCTCTTGGCAGCTTGGGGCAGGCTTCTCAAGCCCAGTGGCTCCAAGGGGACTCTGGCCATGGTCAGAAGAGGCAAATTACTTGATCACAGTCCTGCACCTCATTTTCATTTACTGACTGACATGATGGGTGTGGCCCCAGCACTTTCCATTCTGATGGTGCCCAACATACTTTATGCCCAAAGACCATTCTTTTCTTGGTAGGAAATTCATGTACATAAAACAGCATCCCAGTTTCCAATAACAGGCAAGGGCGCCCAGACTCCAGGGCAGAACTCTACCTACACCAGGCTCTGCCCCCAGAGACCAGGAGCGTTGGACCACACAGAAGCCATTCAGCCCCCATGAGCTCAGGGATGGACCCCTGAGTACCACACACACGGCTTCCATTGTTTCGTTTTGCTGACTTCATCCCAAAGATGAGGTTTCCTGTTCACTTCTGCAGAGGTCATGGAAACCTCCCAGAGCCTCGTTTTCCCTTCCGAGTAAGCAGAGGAGTGTCCCAGTGCAGATGCTTGCTCTGCCAAATACACCTGTCTGTCTCTTTGCAGTTTGGGAGCATTAAAAGAAGTTCTGCCTCTTTGTGAGACAGATACATATTTTCCTGAATTGATGGGGAAATGCGCCAACCATCACTCCGTGGGGCCCAGCCAGCCTGCCTCTCCCTTGGCGCCTGCACGGACCCTGCTCCGCAGAGGCTCCGGGCCCTGCTTAATCCAGCAGAGAGTGATTACAGCAATTTTATCATGTGAATTTGCCTGGGATATGTTTTTAGTCTTTAATCCCTTTGGGCATCCCATTTGAAGGGATGAGATAGAGGGATTTATAATGGATTAAATAATTTCTCCCTCAATTGCCTCTTTGGGCTTGTAACTCGATGTTCCAACTCTCCAAGTCTGTTCATAAAATCAGAGAGTTAATACACATTTGTATATTTAACCCCAAAGGAGCAAAACCCACGTTACCATAATGCAGGACAGCTGAAATAATTAGCAAAGTAACCTTTGATCTGGTGTTTACCCCATTTTAAAAAGTGACTTGTGCCATTTTCTTCCCAGCCCGAAGTGCCCGAGGCATATGCGTCCATATCACGGTATAAAAGCTGTTCTTTCAGTGTGGCTCTGAGTGGGAAGGCGGCCAGAGTTGTTCTGGAGGTTGACATGAGGGGATCGAGTTTGTAAATGAGGACGTTTCACGGTCTCGGCTCTGCAGGACTCCCGGCTGGTGCCGGTAGGAGCACATAGGGAAGATGCTCTGTGGACCCATGTCTGGGTCCGCACTTCCTGGGGGAACAGCCCCCTGAACACATCACAGAGACCCATGTGGCCTTGCCCCCCACTACCCACAAGGCCTCCGGGGTGCCAGCCCTGCATGGTGCTGCGCTGCCACCAGGGATGGGAGTGAGGGAGGTCCTTGCGGGAGCAGCTTGCCTGCATGTTGGAAGCAGCCCAGCCTTCCCAGCGGCCTGGCTTTACCTCCAAGCTCCATTTTGTCTAAACTGATGAGTCCACAGTCAGTTGCTCTCCTGGGGGCCCTGATTCAGCCTGACGGCAGCGCAGTCTCCCCAGTTCCATGTGGACAGCTCTCGCTGCCCTAATGAGGCTAAGGCCAGCCTGGGAACCTGGCTTCCAGTCCTAAGACACCATAGGGACCCACGGGGCTCTCGGACGGCCTCGAGGCACCTGCCAGGATGTGTTTTGTTGCCTTTGTCACTCTGCAGCCGCTGGCTCGGAGCACCAGCCTGCGTCCCTGCCTTTGACCGCAGATGGCACCCAAGTTACAAGATCCTTGGGAATGAGCAGCTGGTCTCAGTGCCTCGTGCATGTTGGGTGACAGGTCTGGGTTGGGCCCAGCCTGCACCTGCTAGGGGTCCAGAGACAGGCTCACGTGACGCAGCCCTGAGTCATCACCGAGCAGTCAGGAAGCCAGGTCCCCCCTGCCAAAGTCACTCCAGGTTACAGGACGGTTTGTGTAGAGCAGCCTGGATGCTGACCGAAAGCTTGATAGGGGCCAGCTCACCACTCAGGAGTGGACACGTCCAGGGGCTTGGTAACAGGGGCATAGAAACCCTGCTGTCCATAAGTTGCTCTCTGGCCCATGGTGCCCAGATTGTGGGTGGGAGGAGCTGGATCTCAAGCCTCTGGGCATTAAGACACTTTGTCCTTCCAGCGCCTCCCTGAGCAGCATAGCTGCCCAGCCCTCAGCCACCCTTGAACCACTGAGGGTCTAAGACGGCAGGGCTTCCTTTGAGGCATCACAGACTCATGGAAAGGTGTTTATTTTACATGAAGGAGTCTGGGTTTCCAAAATTAATGTGAAGTCTGTAACCTGCTTCCTGAACGTAAAAACACTACTCTTCATCGACCCTGAACCCTCAGCAGTGATGTTCCAGAGCTTTCCGTGAGCTCCACCACCACCCCACCCCCCCACAACCTCAGGGACCTGGGGCTGCCAGATGGGATGAAAATGCCTTCCTCATATGTCCCAGGGCTGCTTCCAGGGAACAGAAGCTGCCCCCAGGCCTCCTGCACACACAGCCTGGCTCATCTCCTCCCTTTCTCTCTTTCTCTGTCTCTCCCTGTCCTTGTCTCTGCTGCAGCTACTTCTGGAGAGAAGAGACTATAACCCTCCCTTCCCTTTGGCAAGCCCTCCTCCCCTAACAAACACATTCCTTCAAATATTGCAAGTTTAGGGTCTCATGACCCTGCTCACTGCCAGTGCAGTGCTAGTTGCTTCTGCTTTGGGAAGGCTTGGCTGTTCTGGAAAGGGAACACTTGATCCAGGAGGACAGCTGACCATCCCCTCCAGCCCAGCCTGGAGCCAGGTGGACACAGCCTGGGGCAACCATGCTGTCTGCCCACGCATGCTCGTGTCCATGAGTGCATGTATAGGCAAGTCACGCTGTAGACGGTTTCCTCTCTGCCAAGGCCACAAGATGCCCTTCAGCGGTGGGAGGGGGCTGTTGTGGAAGGTGGGTGAGACAACTCTGTAGGTCAGCGGGCAGGACTGAGAGGGGAGGTTTCCACTGGGCCTCAGGGGACATCGTCACTGTGAGGGAGCCTGGATGGCCGAATGTGGCCACTGTCTGAAGGGGCTCTGCAGAGATGGGGATGAGGGCAGTGTTCCCTGAGCTGCGGTCATGTCCTGAGTCCCCCAGCTTGGCTGGCCCCAGCACCCGACCCTCCCCACTTAACCTGTAGCCCAGCCCGATTTCAACAGAGGCAGAGGGGAGGCGGCTGGGAGGGAGGAGGCCTTGGCCGCTGCTGGAGCTGCAGGAAAGTTGGGCAGGGGTCAGCACCTACTAATCAGCACGTTGTCAGCAGGTTTGCTCTTGTTTTCTGTTTAACACGCTGGTTAAACAGTGCTTTTTAAGGGCCACGGGTCCCCACACCTGTCATTCTCACCTCTCTCTGCACTGCAGGGAACGCTGCAGCTAATTAATGTCGTGCTGGGAAGTGGCCATGCTGACGGATGAGGGATGCGGATGAACTTTCAAGGATACTGACTTCATTAAACCGGCTCATTACAGCCGCAGACCTGCTAAAGACGGTTTTGAAACAAGGCCCTTGGCTTTCAACTGCTCCTCTGCCCACAGCATCTGGGACGGAACAGTGTTTCCAAAATAACCACAGATGAACAGACACAATTGAGGCCCAGTGAGCATCAGCCCAGCACCCATGCCAGGATGCAGAGCCCAGCACCCGTTTTCCACTCCGTCCAGGGACCCTGTGCCTCAGGAGGACAGAGTGGGGATTCTGAGAAACAGCTTCCCCCACTCCCATCCCATCAAGGCTTCATCAGTGCCAACTGTGCTCCTGGCCAGGGGAGGTCACGGTCAGTGTCTGGGATCACAGACTCGGTGACCCTTTGCTGAAGATCCCACTCCTGCCCCCGTAGGCCCCCAGAGCCTGCAGGAAAAGATGAGAGGGCAGCTGGGCACCACTGCTCCCGAGGGGCGGTCCCTTCATTCTTCAAGGGGTTACTGCTTCCTGTACCTTTTTTTTTTTTTGCTGCACTGAGTCTTTGTTCCTGCCAGAGGGCCTTCTCTAGCTGCCAGGAATGGGGACTGCTTTTCCTTGGGCAGTACTGGCTCCAGAGTTCTTGGGCTCAGTAGTTGGGGGAGCAGTCTTTGTTACCCTGAGATGTGTGGAGTCTTCCTGGACCAGGGATGGAACTCAGGTCCCCTGCACTGGCAGGCGGATTCTTAACCTCTGGACCACCAGTGAAGTCCTTTACTGTATCTTTTTATTGTAGTGAAACATACTTACATAAAACACTGTTTAACCCCTTTTTGAGTGTATGATTTGTTGGCACTAAGAACATTCACAAAGTCGTGCAACCACTGCCTCCCTGCCAGTCTATTTCCAGAGATATCTGTTAACACCTACAATTCAATTTTTTCAAGTCAGGCTTACTGAGGTGCAATTTGCACCCAGTAAAATGCACCCCTTAGAGGCAGTTCATTGAATGTGGGTAAATGCATGCAGCCTGAGACACAGCAGAGCAAGATACACACTCTAGCCATCACTGCAAAAGCCCTCTTGTGCTCGCCTGACCTGAAACCGTGGGCCTGCTGTCTGGCCCTACAGTGACTTTCTCAGGAATGTCTCCTAAATGGATTCGTAGGGTGTGGGGTTTGGGGCCTGGCCTCTGTCACTTGGCCCAGGGGGTCTGAAGCTTACAGAGGTTACCATCTGCTATGTGGGTGATGATCTCAATAGTGCTGGAGACTGGGGGCTGGGAGGTGGTGTCTCCTCCTGCTCTACCATGGGCACTGGTCTCTGAAAGTCAGGGGCCACCCTGATTGTTGCAGAAACTACCCTGCATGAGTCACCATGTCGTGGAAGAGGCTCTGGGGGGGACGGAAGCACCTCACTTTGGTCTTCATGGGGCTGTTTCTGAAAATGACCCTGCCGGCCATCTGGGGCATCCCATGAAGGAGGTCCAGGATCCCCAGCTCCGTCCGTGCCGATCACCCTCTGGAGTCCTCTGGCTCCCGCATTTACTCTTCCTTTCAAAGACACATCCTCTCCAGGGACAGCTGAGCGTGGCTTCCCTGACAAGGTGGGGGCAGTGAGGTAGTCCAGGCCCAGGACAGGGGAGGGAGAGTGGTCACGTCCGGCCCCTGAGCTTCCCGGGGTCCACACATGTCCTTGTGAGGGGCCAGGCCAGCGCGTCTGAGTAAACAGGGCTGACAGCAGTGATCGGGGAGGGGCCCCAGGAGGGCCAGGCGGGCAGGCGCCTCATGATATCACTTTCCCGTGAGTCCAGTGCCCAGGGCTCTCGCTAAGCTGCTTGTCAGTTAGCGTTAACCTGGAGACACCCGGCCTCTTCCTGGGAACCACAGAAGAGCAGCCAGAAGCCTCGGACTCTCCTGAGGGACAGGAAAAGCTTGCATAGTGGGCAGGGCCCTGCCTGGGAGGTGTGATGATGTGATAGTGGGGAGATGAACCAATGGGGGAAGGCGAGAGGCCACGTGTCGCAACCACTGTCTCCACAAAATGGGAATGTGGCCCAGGGTTTTTTGCTAGAATTTTGTCTCAGTTTTTCTTCCTGTTGTACTTTTTTGATAGAGAAAAATATGGAGAAGGTTCTAGTGAGCAAAGTGAGTGTCATGGGCTGTGGCTGGGGTGAATCACTGCTGCTGGGGTGACCTGAGTGCCCCAACACACCCTGCCTTGTCCTGGGGGGCGGCTGTGGGGGCCCAAGGCACAGACATCAGGGGAAGCTGTCCTAGCAAACAGGAGGCATCCCTAATCCCCACGTGGCAGCTCCATGATCCATCGGGTGGCACACGGGATGTTCAGATGGGACTGTGATTAAATTTCCTTGCATAACGAATGACCCTGAGTAGGTCTCTGCAATTTTCATTTTATGGAGATTTAATATAAATCAGTGCCCTGTTGCTGGCCCCATTTTAATCCGGAATCACTCATTAGATGAAGACCAACAGACATCGGTGGGTGAAGCCTGTGGGCTGAGCCGCGGACTGGACCCACCTGAGTGCGTCCAGATGGACGGCTGCTGCCCTGGATCTGTGATGGGTGCTAATCTCAGGCCTTGGCTCACTTCCTCCCCATTACACATATTAAATGCAGCCAAAATTCCAGGGTGTCACTGTCCCTGCAGCTCTCCCGAGACTCCTCCGTTGCTGCTCCCGCCTGCCCACCCCACACAGAAGCAAAGCTGCCCAGGAGCCGGGGCTGGGGGGTGCCCACTGACAGATGACTCCTGGAGACCGGCAGGGTCCGCATCCTCCTGGTCAGACACACAGCTGACTTCCCAGGTAAAGAGCAGGAAGTCATTTTAGTAAGCCTCTGCCCGAAGTAACTACACGGTTCGTACTTAATACTGAAGACACGTTTCCAGACCATCTGAATCCAGATTGCAGCAGGTGTCCTGTGTTGGTGTTTGCTGCTCTGGCCACTGCCCTTGGCCCCTGCACGCTTAGCCCTGAGCCTCCCCGAAGCCCACTGACCAGGTCACTCACGTGGCTGCAGACTCCCTGGCAACCCTGCCTCCTAAGACTCCATCAGTTTCCTGGGGGCCAGATGAGCTACAGGATAGCAGTCCCAGTGCAAAATGAAACTACAGGCCCTGACTCCAAAGAGATTAAGAATTACAGGATGGAAATTACAGAATTACAGTGCTGGGTTCCTGGCACACCGCTCAGGTCAGGCTGCCTCCTGCAAAGCCAGCCCTGCTGGGGGAGGAGGAGTGCAAAGAAGCCTGCCCCAACCCAGGCTGTGCCTGAGACACTACACACACATGCAGATTTGTGCACACACACTCACACACAGCGTGCATATATGTATTCAGACACATGTTCACATTTGCACACATGCACACACATATCCAGACACATGTTTATATTTGCGTACATGTATCCAGACACGTTTGTATTTGCATACATGCTCACATGTGTATACATGCATGCACACACGTGTACTTCCATCAGATACTGCCCACTTACAGGCATAGTGACAGATCTGGCTTGGTTGTGTCCCCCTCTCTGCGTAACTGACTGTAACCTTGCAGGTTCTGCATTTATGAGCTCCCCCCATGCTGAGGTCTGACAGAACGCAATTCAGGTGCTTCTTGAATCTCTTTCTCCTAGGCTGCAGTTCTAATAAACCTCAAGTAAGCACTAGCATCAGAGAAGGCAATGGCACCCCACTCCAGTACTCTTGCCTGGAAACTCCCATGGACGGAGGAGCCTGGTAGGCTGCAGTCCATGGAGTTGCTGAGAGTTGGACATGACTCAGTGACTTCACTTTCACTTTCCACTTTCATGCATTGGAGAAGGAAATGGCAACCCACTCCAGTGTTCTTGCCTGGAGAATCCCAGCGACGGCGGAGCCTGGTGGGCTGCCGTCTGTGGGGTCGCACAGAGTCGGACACAACTGAAGTGACTTAGTAGCAGCAGCAGCAAGCACTAGCATTTCAATCAGGTCTCCATTTCAGAAATTTTGGTTGACACAGCAATAGGCATGATTAAGGATCCTGAGAAGAGGCAGTTACCTGACCCATCTGGGTGGGCTCTGAGTGCTGTTACGTGTGTCCACATGAGAGAAGGCGGAGGGAGCTCGATGACAAAAGCCACAGAGAGACAGCTCCTGCCAGAGTGGGGACAGGCAAGGGTGACGCTCCCTGGAGTCTCCGGAGGCTGTGGCCCTGCCCGCACCTGACTTAGGACCTCTGGCCCCCAGACTGCATAAGAGCAAGTTTCTACTGTTCCGCCCAGGCCTGTGGGCACTTTCATGGCAGCAGCAGAAGCCATGGCCAGGCCCACCCTGGAGGATACAAGGACCCCACCACCCCTTATGGTGCTACCTCTCCTTCCTGGGCTGTCCAGGGCTCCTCCATGGCTTTATTCTCCCCGAGGTTCAGGAGGGCAGGGCAGGGTCCGTGGTGACTGCTCCAGGTCCCTTGGCCAACTGTGTGCACACAGCCCCCGGGGTGCTCACAGCACCACCGTCCTCTTTGCAGGTCAGCTCATGGGTCATCAGAAACAGCACAGAGCTGCCTAGATGGACCTACAGCCTCTGCTTCACTGGGAGCCACATCACAGAGTTGTGGGAGGGTCACGTGGGCCCTGACACAGTCACGAGCTGGGGATGCCTACTAGACCTTCTGGGGACCCCAAGGTATTAGCTGTCCTAGGAAAAACAGCCCACAGGACATTTCCCACTGCAGATGCTCCGGTCTGCCTGGACAGGGCAGGCTGTGAGCAACAGATGGGGCGCCCATGACCAGGCAGGACCCAAGGCCTGGATCGGCCACTGGCTACCTGGAGCCTCAGTGTCCTGGTTTGTAAAATGGGTTAAGACTCTGCCGGGCTGGGAGGTGCACCCCAGCTGCCCACGGGACTAGCAGACAACCAGGTGGGCAGTGCCCTCATACAAAAGACTCTCCTGGGTCCCCTGACATTGTGTAAAGGGTCAAGTGGAGTCCCAGCTTGTGTGTGACTCTCCCGATAACCATGCTGTTCTCCAGGACAAGACGCTTAACTCTCCCACATGGATCAGCTCCCAGGACTCATTCTTGGTTGCCAGACCCTGGAGTTAACTGTGCTGACTGACTCCATACAGCCATGGGGAGGCCACGTAGGTACAGGGCTTCTCAGATGCCAAGGAGGGCGGATTGGAACAAAAGGCCCTCTCCCAAGAGGCCTGGACCAGGCCCTACAGGGGGCCCAACTGGGCTCAGGTGGTGGGAGCTCCAGGCCAAAACCACCGTCACCAGCACAGTGAGAACCCGCAACTCAGGGGTGCAAATGAGACCAGACCGTCCACACCGAGAAGACCCAGCTCTTTTCCCTCTCCCTCCATCGGCAAGGCCATCGGTCCCCACCATCCCAGACCCCATGGTTAGCTCTTTCTGAGCCACATATGCTACACTTGGAGAGCAATGCTGGAAATCAACCCCTGGATTTAAAAAACAGCCAACCGAGTTCAGCCTTTCTGCTGTTTCCATAGTTCTCAGCTGTCTACGCTCCTCTTGGGCCTCCCATCCCTCCCTGGACCCCTCCCCTCGGGGCTCCCCTTTCTCCCTCTCTCATCTTAATCTGGGGAGGGGTCTGCCTTCACAGGGTCCTGGGCTAACACCCCTCTCTGCCCAGGCGAGAACTGTGGCCTCCCTGGGTCCTGCTCTTCCTTTCAGTCTGGGGAGGGCTCTGCCCTCTGACCTCACAGGGGCCTAGGGTGATCCTCCAACTCCCAGGTGAGGACCGCGGCCTCCCAGGCCCCTGTGACTCAGGTGCTTCTGCAGACTCTGAAGGCAGAGTTGCTGTTTGCAGCCCAAGCAGAGAGCTGACACAGTGGGGAGAGGGAAGAGAGGAGAGGTGCCTGCCGACCATGAATATTGATGGCCCTTCCTCTGTGACACGTCCCGCCTGGGCCTGCTGCAGAGCAGAGCCGTGGCCACGCTGAGATCCATGAGCCTTTGTTGAGTGTTGGGACGCACGGCGCGACAGATGGACCCTTGCCTTCAAACCCCTGTGCCCGAGCCCGAGCACCGCGCTGAGGGCCGGGATGTTTCTAGTGTCACACACTTGCCTCGGGGCTTGTTCTAAATCCCACTTACTGTGGGCTCTGGCTTTTTATCAGTCAAACGCCTTAAGCACTTTGTCAACTTGGACATCTGGCCGCACAGTTTAAAATTTTTTTATTTGCTAAAATATTTAAGATTTTTATATTTCAGTGGTTTCACAGGGGACTTGCGCTGCCAGGCATATGTGGATACCAGCCACTTCAACAGAGAACCGCAGGGCCACTAGGCACAGGCCTGGGCAGCAGCGAGAGCAGACACTGTCCTGGCTGGCACAGTCCTCCCTGGTTGACAGGTTAGAATTCACTTCATTTGGGAAGGGACCACTTTGTCCCTCTTGAAATCAGGAGTGGCTGATGGCCGAGGGTGGGTCAGAGGCTCCCAGGACAGTCACAGTCGAGAACAGGGACGCAGGACTTTGGACGCCTGTGTCTCTGCAGCCCATCAACATGCTCCTCTTGCTGCTGAGTACTGAAAAGGGGCCTAAACCAGAATCAACCAAATGCCCACCAGCTGAGGAGTAACCAACAGAAGGGGCTCATCTAGACATGGGCTATTACTCAGCTACATGTGACACCCTGATGAACCCAGAGGATATTACCATCAGTGAGAAAAGCCAGACACAGGAGACCCCACAGTGTGTGATTCCACTTGTACAAAATGCCCAGAAGAGGCAAATCCAGGAAGAAAGAAGTAGATTATTGGTTGTTAGGAGCTGGGGTAAGAGAGGGTTGTGGTGACTACTAATTGAGAACTGGCATGGACAGTAATCAAATAAGTTAGCCTGAGATGAAGGAAGACTTCCTGGAGGAGGTGACCTTGGGCTGAGCTTGGGAGAATGGGGTGGGCAAGCCAGGCAGAGGAAAAGCAGATGCAGAGACCCCAGGGCAGCAGTGGGGCCCTAAGAGATGAGGGAAGGATGAACTTGGTGGAGGGACAAGAGATTGGGAGGGCAGAGCTAGGGTCCCCACTGAGCAGAGGTGAGGAGTAAAGGACCAATGGTGAGAGGGTCCCCACAGCAGTGGACACCACTGTAGGAAGAACATGAGTCCAGGGCAGCTCATGTGCCTGGGACCAAGCCTTTCTCTGAGCCTGGTCAGCACCTTGGACAGGGTCTGGGGCTGGAGCCCAGCAAAGACCCCAGAAAGAGTTCACACGCTGTCACCCCGACTCCCAGAGAGGAGGACAGCAGACATGACGTAGCAGCAGGCACTGGACCTGCTCATCCTGGCGGGGGAGAGGCAGCAGAGGGCAGGGGTGGGGAGGGAGAGGGAGGGGAGAGCAGGCAGCACACAGAAGCTGGCAGGCCCATGCAGCCTCATCCGAGATGCCGTGTCCTTGTCACTTCTTCCAAGGGGAACTTGTCCTCCTCTCAAGGAGACCAGCTCCCCACCCCCGTCCTTGGGTGAGCTTTTATGTCCCACAAAGGCCCAGAGTGGACGGGAAACAGGCTGCAGATCCTGTGCTTCACTGGCCTTTGTCTCAGGCTGACCCTGGTCACATCCATCCCCTGATGATCCCCTGCTTCTGTCCTGAACCCAATCCCTGGTGGGTCTGGGCCTGCAGCCCCCTCCACCAGCAACATGGGGACCCAAGCCAGCCGGTTGGGATTCTGTTGTTTCTCTTACCTTTAGATGTTCAACAGCATGAATATTCTTATTTTTTATTTAAAACTAATTTGGAGTTCTCACTCTCCAAGGGGCTTCTAATCACCAAAAAGTGCCTACGGCAAGAGCTGATTGACAGGCCAGCGTGGCCACTTCTGAAGAACAAATTGGCCATTGGCAGAGCCACATACAAAGGAGGATGCCCAGGGCTGGTTATTTATGAGCTATTAGGGAGGCGCAGTCAGCATCTGCTTCCCACATGGGCAAAAACACCTGTCAGACATCAGGGGCCCTAAAACACACACGTTTAACAGTTACTTTGTTTAAAAAGTCATTAAAATTGAATGTCAGCTAAAACTTAGGAAAACATTTATTCTTCAAACCCCTTTGAATCTTGCTGGTGAGCCAGAGACAGGACTGTCTCTAACTCAACAAAGACATGAGGGTGTAAACAGGCAGGCGAGGCCCCAGGGTGGCCACTCTGACAGAACAGAGTGTGGGAGGAAAGGCACTCACCAGGGCCGCCCAGGCATCCTGCCCACCCTGCGCTGACAGCAGACGAGCTGCCCCTCCACCTACAAGGAGGCAGCTGCCAGGCCCCCACTCTCATTTGCCCAGAGCTGTCCATTAGGCCAACTCTGGAGACAAGTCCACGATGGGAACCCACTGGCCCAGGCCCAGGATGGGGTCCAAGCAGCAGGCAGGACCCGGGGCAGGGGTTAATCCAGGAGTTACAGCAGGGCTGGGTCAGCCCTGAGGGTCTCCTGCCAAAAGGCTGAGACCACGTCCCGCTGCTTCTGAATCACAGAGGGTAGATGCCCAGGACGAGAGCGTAGGTGGATATAGGCCCCAGAGAGTGGACTTTATAACTGGTCAATTTTGACATAAATCAAGTAGCTGAGCCGTGTGTGTTTTTCACGTAAAAGGATTAACCCTAGGACTTCCCAATGCATGGGACTGAGGTTCGATCCCTGGTCAGGGAATTAGATCCCGCAGGCTGCAACTAGGAGTTTGCATGCCGCAACAAAGCTCGAAGATACTGTGTGCTGCAACTAAGACTTGGGAGAGCCAAACAAATAAATTAAAATAAATATTAAAAAAAAGAGAATTAACCCCGGGAATTCCCTGAGGGCCCAGTGGTTAAGACTCTGTGCTCCCACTGAAGGGGTGCAGGTTCAATCCCTGGTTGAGGAACTAAGATCCTACATGCTGCATAGTGTAGCCAAAAAGAAAGAAAGGATTAACCTTGGTGATTTTCACTTCAGAAAAGGAAGCATGGAAATAGAAATGATAAAAGCATGAGTGGTCCCAGGGACAGATGACTGATGAATAGACAAAGTCCAGCAGTAGGGAGATAGTTGGGAGGTGGTGTAGCTCTGGGACCTTCATCACCTGGCTCCTTGGACCTGTCTGTGTTCAAACCATCCACTTGGGGCAAAAATACTGGAGGGGGAGAAGACAGAGAAACCTCCTGAAGTCTCACTAGCCTGTGGGGAGAACTCCGGGAAACTATGGTGCTGAGGGTCCTTAGGACTCCGGACTCTGAGGTGCTGCAGCACCGCGAGCGTCCCCCACCCTCGAGCCCCAACCTGGCCAAGCTTGTCCTTAGCCAAAAAGAGAAAAAGTGCTGCCTGAACCCAGCTCCACGGTCCCTCAGACAAATGAGGGCCGGGCTGCAGGGGGCTGGCCCCGCCTCCTCTGGGAACAGGACCTGGCTGGGCTGTCACTTACTGATTGCCATGCCCTGGGGCCTGGAGGGCAGTTCAGCCGTGTGGCGTCTCCTACTGGTCTCATGGATGGAGAGTCTCGACGCAGGAGCTGTACGTTCTTCCCGAGCGGGTAGGGTTCTGGGAGCCCCCTGAGCCCAGGGGCCCCTGCAGATGAGGCCAAGGTGGAGATTTACAGCAGGAGGTCATGGGGGTGGTCTCAGCATCAGTGGTTGGGGGGGTGGGGCGAGGAGGCGGGGAGCAGGGGAGGAATTGTGGTGCTTTGCTGCTACAGCCAAAGCCTCCACCGCCCCATGGGAGCTCTGGAACCTATATCCCTTAGGGTTGTCCCAGCTGAGGCCAAGGGCAGGGCCTCTGTCCCTCCATGCTGGAGAGGGGTCAACCCCAGGAAGGAGACTCAGCTGTGAGCTGCCAACAACCCCACCCCATCCATAAAGGGGTCTGAGCAGCCCACAGCACCCACTAGGTCTCCAGGGCAGAAGCTCCTGGTTCCTATGGCTCTAGGCTCAAAACAGGTGGAAGTGGGGGAGCCACACTGTTATGAGCTGAATTAGGTCCCCAAAATTCATATGTTGACGTCATGAACCCCCAGGATCTCAGAACGTGACTGTGTTTGGAAATAAGGCTTTTCCAGGATGGGGATAACTTTAAACAGAGGTCCCTGGGGTGGCCCTGATCCAATCTGCTTGTCCTGATAAGAGATTAGGACAAAGATATACATGGAGGGACGAGCCCATGAGGACATGGGGCGGGGTAGGGGGGTAGCCATCCACGTGCACAAGAGAGGGACCTCTGCTGGAACCTCGACCCCAGACTTCCAGCCTCCAGGCCTGCGAAAGGTCTGCTGTCCCAGTTCCGGGTCTGAGAGCTTGGTCCTGCAGCCCCAGGACACTGCCACCTCCAGACCTCCCCGGAGAGCTGGGCTGTGCCCTGTGCGTGTGCCTTGTTCTGCTCACAAAATGTGTCCACACCCATCAGAACAGAACAGAGACTCGGAGCCCAGGGAGGGGAGGAGGGTTCAGCCAACTGGCCAGGGGGCTTCCGTCCTGCCCCAAGGTCTCAGGGCACTGCTTTGAGCCCCCACTCGCAGGGCACTGGCCTGCAGGGCTGCGTGGACATCACTCTCTGGGCCCTCCTGCCCGGGACCCCTCCTGCCCTGACCTGTGACCCCACAGGACCCCACGTGGCCACCGCCTCTGGGCTTAGGGAGGAGCAGCCAGGGCCCTGGGCCTCAGAGGGGCTGGAAGGAGGAGGGTCCCGAAGCCAGAGGACGCCAGTCCCCTGAGGCCTGCACCAGCCTCCCAGCCAGTTTCTTTGAAAATTCGGAGCCTCTTTTGTCTTCCAAAGGTCAAAGGGCCAAGTTTGCCTTTAATTAAAATGCACATCCTTTAATTAAAGGCCCCATAACACATGAAGGGCATCCACTGAAATACGACGTGTGACATAGTCATTTCTTTGCTGTTAATTACTAATTAATGAAGCTATTTCAATTAATAGCTTCCCCACCTCACTCCCCCTTAGACAGGCCTCGTGCTGGGTGCGTCCTGCAGTCCTGCAGTCTGAAGAGGCTCCTGCCACCTCGCTGAATATTCATGCCACTGCCTCAATGGCCTTCAATTAAACATGATAAAGCAAATTCCCTAAAAGCGTGTTTCTATGTGCAGCTCAGCTCCCTCTGCTGCAGAGGTGGGTAGTGGCTCCACTGTACATGGGAAAGAACTCGGCCTTGGTCCCCAGAGCTGGGGGTGGCCCAACTGCCCAGGGTGGCCCCACACCTCTCACCCGGGGAAAGGTGAGCAAGGAGTCCCCAGGGGCAAGTGGGGACCCACAGGGCCTTGCCGTCCTAGGGCTGAAAGACAAAGCCAAGGAATGGGGGTGGGGAGCCCAGAGGGGTGGGTCTAATTAGCATGCTAATTACAGACATTAAGTGGCAGTTAAAGATCCTTTTTAGGATTGCAATGATGTGGGTTTGCCATCCTTGCCATTATTACTATTACTGTTTTTGTTCTTTTACCTGAGGACTTTGGGTAGGAGGAAGAGGCAGTAATCAGAGGTGCTTTGGATTAGCGAATGTTTTAAACCATTTCATGGGTCTGATTTAGCGTAGGAGTCTTTGCTTAGGGACAGGAAAATTCCTTCCCCCTCTTTTTTTCATGCCCTTCAGAACTGGCTGCACTACAGGTCATTCCTTTGGTGCTGGAGACAATGATGTGACGATGACGCTGCTTTTTGCACGCAGATTCTTCTTAGCTGCTTGCTTTTGTGAGTAGGCATCTCCTCCGTTAAGAAATTAATCTTAATCCTAAATGATATTTCATGGTCTAAGACTTAAATTTATATATCACCATCCCGAATAATGGATTGGATTGCATTAAACAGATTGTAGATTAACACGCAACTATAAAACAAATCGTCAATGTGTTGTTGACAACTCTAAGTGCAAGTTCATATATTTAACTACATTTGGGGAATATTGAAGTGTTTAGAGCAGCTTAGTGGATTGATATAAAATTAAGCATCATGTTCTATTTCAATTTGTGGGGCCAGCCTGAGAAACAATAAAATGAAGGCTTAGGCTTGAGAGCAAAGGAGTATGAAAGAAAAATTGGGGGCTAGGCTTGTTCTCAGGGAAATCCTGGTACAGTCGGCATACTGGGTGGTAGTAGANTTGGGGCCTAGGACAGGACCTGGGGGAACTCCAACCGGCCCTGAGCCCTTCAACATCCTGAGTACTGGAGGGACTCCAGCCCCACCCGAAGCCAGATTTTCGCAGTCCCGAATTGCGTGGGGAATAGTCCCACCCCTGAGGACACCTGCGCCCTGGGGAGAGAAGAGGGTGCGGGGAATGGACCTCGGGGCCTCCAACCATGAAGTCCTGCTGGCCTGTCATCTTCTTATTAGAAGTGGACACAGAAACCCCTATGTGCAGGAGGCCTGGCGGCCGGTGGGAGGGACCCAGACTCGGGGAGAGGTGGTGAGACNCCCCTGAGGACACCTGCGCCCTGGGGAGAGAAGAGGGTGCGGGGAATGGACCTCGGGGCCTCCAACCATGAAGTCCTGCTGGCCTGTCATCTTCTTATTAGAAGTGGACACAGAAACCCCTATGTGCAGGAGGCCTGGCGGCCGGTGGGAGGGACCCAGACTCGGGGAGAGGTGGTGAGACGGCCCCGCCCCCGGAAGTTGCCCCACGTGTGCACTCCTAGGCCGGGCCATTCCTGGGTCCCCCTCCTGCCTCGGGCTCCAGTCTTGTGCATCCTCACTCTTGGAACATCCTTCCAACCTATCCCTTCCTACGGAGCCGAGGGGCCTGAGCACCGGTGCACTGGTGGCCAACTGGATCCCTCAGCTCCCAACCTGACGTCCCAGGGAGGAGCCAGGTCGGCTTCTGGGGGGCCGGGACAAAGCCCTGTCGGACGGCGCCCTCTGTCGGACGGCTGCGGGGCAACAACAGCCTGGTCCTCCCAACGCACGTCCTGGCCGCGGGCGGTGCAGGCATAGACACGTGGCACACGCGCACGCGCGCCCCCCCTCCCCTCCACACACACCCTGCACACAAATGCACACTCATGGCCCTGGGCAGCCAGGGCCTCTCTCAGGAGTGAAGGCACAGCAGGTTTGGTGTCCAGGGTCTGGTGACCCTGCAGAAGCCTGCCCGCTCCCTGCCTGCCCCCCTCCCCACTACTGCACTCAGGGTCAGTGTTGCCTCTGGGATCCTGCCACGGCCACCCAGGGGTGAGGCCGTGTCTGGGCCTGCCTGCACCAGATAACACATGGCCAGGGCCAGGCCTGCCTGCCCGCCCTGTCTCTGCTAACAGCACTTGCCTGCCCATCAGCAAACGCTTTCACCTGGAATCCAAGGAGCCCATTCCAGGGCCCAGCATTGGCCTTGGGAAGGGGTGGGGCTGTACCCAGATCCCAGAGGATGCTCAGGACCAGGAACAGCAGTGGTGGGAGAAGGCCCAGCTGCTCACAGCAGGCCCAGTGCCCTACCCTGGCTCCTCCCTCTCCTGTCCTATGAGGCAGTGACAGTGAGGTCGTGACAGAAGTCCAACCAGACTCAGCATCCAGGAGCCCTGGGGTCCCAGTTTACATGAGTGCCCTGGGCCCCCATCCCTCAGACTCAAGCACAGAGACACCAAATGGGATGGCTGTGTTCCCACAGGCAGGGCCGTGTACAGTTCTCTGTGGGTTAAAGACAAAGGAGAAGAGGGTGAAAGAAGATGAGATGGTTGGATGGCATCATCAACTCGACGGACACGAGTCTGAGCAAACTCCGGGAGATAGTGAAGGACAGGGGAGCCCAGTGTGCTGCAGCTCATGAGGTTTTTTGAACAACAAAAGACAAAAGTGTTATTCTTACTCCCAGGCTTACAGCAGTGAATTCACAGTGGCCAAGAGGTAGAAGCAGCCCATGTTCCCCTGACGGATGAAGAGATGAACAAGACATGGTCCGTCCATACGATGGAATATTACACGGACTTAAAAAGGAAGGCAATCCTGGTACATGATCCAGCACGGATGCACAGTGAAGACACCATGTTTAGCGAAATGAGCCGTCATAAAAGGACAAATACTGTAGGACGGGTTCCCAAGAGGGCCTCGAGGGGTCAGCGTCATAGAGACAGAACACAGATGGTGGATGCCAGGGTCCGGTAAGGAGGGGACAGCTCTCATTTTGGAGGAGAAAGTCGTGGCTGAGATGGGGGTGATGCTTGCCCAACAAGGTGGACATATAGCGGCACTCACCAACAGCCGTAAGTCCATGGCTGTCCTGCGTCCTGTGTCATAAGGAGGGCACCCCACCGTGGGGGAACTTTCTGGGCTGGCTTCCCATCTCAGAACAGCACGGCCTGGCATTCCACCTGAGGTTTCTCGTGAAAAACCCCAGCCAAGCAAACAGAAAGGCCTTCATGGTAAATTCATATTCTTGCTGCGTCTCTGTAAACAATCAGGCCAAACCCACAGAGGCCAGACTCACTTTGTAATCGAGAATCTTTCTGATTCTTCCTGATCAAAAGTGGGGGTTGGGGGCTGTCGGGGGAAATCTTTGCTCACATGAAAAATTAGGATTTGTCTGACTCTAGAATCTGCACAGAGGACAGCACCGCCAAGAGGCTCTGACACAGATGCGCAGACAGGGTCTGTCTGGGGCGGAGCAGGGAAGGCCCACCTCAGATGTGTTTGTGCATTCATGTCAGCACCCACGTGGATCAGTGTGTCTGTCTGTTCGTGATGTTTTCCTTGAACTGTTTGTAACGCATTGCGGGTTTCCTTGAATGAATGAAATAAATCTTTAACATGTGTTTATTCTTTTTATAAATAGAGTGTTAAATGGCATAATGGTCTTCTTTTTAAATAGTTTACTAGTCATAATTTAAATAAGGCTTTGGTGTGATTTTCTATATTCTCATAGTTTCTTTTTGCTACATATATATCTTGCAGAGTCTATTATTAATCTGTAAGACAACTGGCCCCTCTACTGTAAACAGGGAGAGAGAAAGACGAGGAGGACAGGGGGTTTCACTGGTTCAGGGTGTGTCCTGCCCAGGAGGGGTGCCCATGCACCCTCACGAGGCACTAGGGGAGCAGGTCCATCAACAGTGCCCAGGGATTCACAGGAGGGGCACCAGGGACAGGTCCTCTGGGGACACTTGCTCATGTCAGGAGGCAGGGCTGGCTGTTGGGACTAGGGGCCTGTCTGGTGGGTGGGGGCCAGGGATACTACTAAAGACCCTAAAGTGCATAGGACGGCCCCCTCCAGAGCATGATCTGGCCCCCAGTGCTGAAACACAAAACCAAGCAGGTTCTGCGGGGAGACTCCTGTTGACCGCCCGCCCTGCACCAACATGACCCCAGGGAGGGATTCCCGCATGGGGCACATATGAATCCACACAGAATAGACTGTGTCTGTCATGAAGCTGCTGCTACTAAAGATACTAATCCACCCACACTGAAGTTTCACCAGCTGGAAGAAGGGTGCAACCCCCATGGGCAGGGGAAGCAGGCCCTGGGCTGAGGCTCCCTTCCTTTAGGGCCAGGAGCAAAGGGGCCCTAAGCAGGGCCCAGTTCCCTGCTGATGGCCCAAGGTTCTCAGGGATGTAGGTCAGGGCGGCTAGAGGTCCTCATGGGCGGGGCTCAGGTCCACCCGCTGGGCCTTCCCAAACACCAGGAAGGTGCACAGCCCCAGGCTGCTGATGGCGGCCACTAGGTTGAACACAGATGTCCAGGAGCCCGTGGTCTCGATGAGGTAGCCGCCCAGGCACACGCCCACTACACCTGTACCGCAAGAGGGGACGCGCTGGTTGGGGGACAGACAGGCCGGCTTGAGGACAGGCTGTCCAGCCCCTGCGAGGACAGTGTGGAGAGAAGCTAGGGGCCCTGAGGGCACCAGCCCTGTCATTGCAATCCAGTCCTCAGGCTCTGTGGACTTGCACATGTGCAGGGGTTCCACGTCATTGTGAGTGTGAACACCACGGAAGGCAGCTCTATTCTCGCCCTGCGGCTAGCTCCAGGGTCTGAGCTCCCCCCAACTGCTCTAACACTATGGGACCCTCCAAGGGGTGCCACGCCCCATCCTGAGGGCTGAGGCAGAGGGTGGGGGAACACGGAAGGGGGCAGCTTGATACCCGCAGGCAGGGGATCCCAGCCCACTTCTCACCTGCCAAGGCCCCGGCTGTGTTGGCCACACCTGGAATAGGACAGGGAGAATGAGGATTGGTCAGTGGAAGCCCACTGGAACCCTCCTACAGCCCACCTGCCCAGGGATAGGTCCTAGGGGCCCTGAGCNGGGATCCCAGCCCACTTCTCACCTGCCAAGGCCCCGGCTGTGTTGGCCACACCTGGAATAGGACAGGGAGAATGAGGATTGGTCAGTGGAAGCCCACTGGAACCCTCCTACAGCCCACCTGCCCAGGGATAGGTCCTAGGGGCCCTGAGCAGGAAGGGGCAGCTACTTCCTATTCAAAGAGGGCCTGTGGTCCTTACCAAACAGAAAGCCGGCACAGGAAGGGGCCAGATCCTGGATATTAACGGAAATGCCACTGCAGGAAAGAGAAGAGAACGGGGGCAAGTGACCACAGGATGGCTGCCAGCCACCACGCCAGCCGTAACTCTTCTGATCACCTGGATCCCAGAGGCCAGCCAGGCCTGCCCACCACACCAGGAGGTCAGCCCCAGCTCAGCAGTGGTGATGGCACAGGACCCGCTCCCGGGATGAAATAAGACGGGAGGCAAGCTTGCTTGAGTGCACACACACTTTGCTGCCCAAGAATTTGGAAAATGACATCAAGCTCCAACTCAGAACAATTCAGAGCTGTTTTCTTGATTAAATCCTGAGCTGCAGTGCAGGTTGGGGGCCAGCAGAGCAGGTTGTGGGACATGAGGCTGGATCCCCACCTTTAGCTCAGAGGATGCTGCTCAGAGATCAGCATCTCCTCTGCTGGGCCCTGCCCAAACACCGCTTCGTTTTCCCAAAAAGCCCAGGTCCTCACCGGCTCCATTCCTCTTTGCCTTGTGGCTCACTTGTGGGAGCCTGTCACTGCGCACCCTCCATGTGCACCATGACCCACAGGGCTCCTCCCCTGCACCCAGGACCCAGGAGCCCAGAGGCGGCATGGGGGGCTCTGGCGGATGAGGCACCTGGCCCTCACCTGTGGTTGAAGGTCTGGAGGCCAATGGAGGCTGACGCAAAGACCACGGAGTTACAAAAGCTCGAAGTGTGGCCCAGACACAGGGCAAAAACACTGGACAGGCCGAGGCCCATCACCTGCAGGAGAGACAAGTGGGGACGCAGCGGGAGGCTTGGGCCTTCCTGGGCTGCCCTGAATGAGGGTGGGTGGGGCTCCCTCTCAGGTTGGGCCTGCTGGGAGGACACAGAACAAGGCTACACCAACCAGCTGGCCATGCTGGTTGCAGGCAGAGAAGCCTTAGTCGATGAGCGCAGACCCAGGCCCAGAAATGGGCACCGGGGCTCAGGGAAGGGCCTCAGTCGGCCAGACCAGTCCCCATAGCTGATCCAGGGAGCCCTCCAGCCGCTGTACCACACTAGCCACCTTCTAGGTCAGGGGCCCTGGGGGCAAAACAGGGTGAGAGCGGGAGAGAGTTGGGAGAGAGCGGTCTCAGGACCTTCCTACCTGCATGAACTTCCGAACGGTGATGGTCCTGTAACCTGGACAGGGGGAGACCAGAGCGTCCCGCTGGCCATCTGTGCTGCCCCACCCACGACGGTATCCGGAGGGGTCCCACCCGGCAGGGCTTCAGGGAGAGGAGGGCCGGGCCGGGCTCGCGGGGGACCGCCTGCATCATCTGAGCCATGTACACACGTGTATGAGTGTGTGTGTGTACTGAGAGGCCGGGCAAAGCAAGTCCCTCAGTGATTACAAAATGTTTTCTTTGTGTTTCTGCAAATTTTCTACTTTTCCCTCAGTGAGTGGGTGGTTCCTTTGGTAATGACGACGAGACTGACATTTAGGCCATGTGGGCCAGGGTCGTAGAGAGTGTGCCTGCGAGACAGTCATCCTCGGGGCACGGGTGTGCAGGTCTGTGCTCTGACCCCATCAGGGGGACTGCGTCTAGCACCCAGGTGGGAGAATTGACTGTTCCACGGTGACTATGTCCCCTTCATGGGGAACAGGCTAGGGGGGTGGCAGGCTGGAGGCAGCCATTGGCTGTGAGCCCGGAGCTGGGCACCAGGGCCCCCAGGGCTGGCTCTCTGGACCGGGGACCCACGTCATGGCCATTCCTCAGGGGTGTGGCCTCCTCCCTGCTACAGCGGCACCCAGGAGGGATGCCCCCCTCCCCTCCCCAAGGGCTCACCCTGATTGATGAGATGGTCAGAGAGAAGCCCGCTGAGCAGACTGGCGGGAATGGCCACCAGCCAGGGCACCACGTTGAAGACCCAGCCCTGGAAGGAGGGAGTGGAGGGACCTAAGAGGCATCCAGAATGGGCACCTGGCCCTCCAGGGAGGACAACGGGGTGGGGTGACCGCTGCACAGTAAGTCTCTCCTCTGCCCACAGGCTAGGCCTCCCAGCCGGGCCTCCCAGATGCTGATCCATCCCTGACATGGACCAAGCACTACTGGTGCTGTCTCCCCTGTGAGCAGGAGCTCCCTCGTGGCTCCCCACAGGGTGGGGGCAGAGCCAGGGATTTCGTCCCACCCAGAGTGTGTGACCCGAAGTTCCTGGTCACCAGACTGGGAGGTCTGGTGGCTGGGCGGCTGGGGTGAAGCCAGCCAGGCTGACTGCAGGACATCTGTGCCCACATCAGGAACCGTGCATGCCCCCCAACCCCAGGAAGGACTGTCCACAGTTGAGTGGGCAGACAGGGCAGCAGCTGGGCTTCTCCTGTGTGCACCCCGGCTCTGGCACTGAGCCACATGGTGTCAGAACTGCCAGAGCCTGGATGGAAGGAACCCAGCTCTCTGCACATGCTTTGCAGTGCCCTCTGCCCTGCGAGCTGCCTGGTGGCCAACCTACCTTGGAGCTGGGGAAGGTCTCCTTAAAGAAGGTCGGCAGCCAGGAGAGGAGGATGAAGAAGGAGCAGGCCGCTGAGAGCTGGGAGACGATGGCTGCCCTGGGGGGCGGGCGCCAGGCTCAGCATCCACACCTGGAGCCCGTCCCCACACCAGGGTGGCCAGGGGCTGAGAGCGGGGAGCCCAGAGTGGAGCAGCCTCCATCCCGGCCGCTCCCCTGCGGTGGTGGATCCAGGCCCCCAAACCCTGTCCCAACAGCCTGCTCACCAGACAGAAGGCTTTCGGAAGAGCTGTCTCCAGGGCACCTTGGTGTGTCTGGACACAGGCAGACCTTGCGCCAGGATGCCCAGGGCCAAGATGAGATCTGAAGAGGGAGGCAGGTCCACATGAAAGCCATCCAGACCCTAATCCATCCCTGACACGGGCCAAGCACTACGGGTGCTGTCTCCCCTGTGAGCAGGAGCTCCCTCGTGGCTCCCCACAGGGTGGGGGCAGAGCTGGGAATTGCGTCCCGCCCAGAGTGTGTGACCCGAAGTTCCTGGTCACCAGACCGGGAGGTCTAGTGGCTGGGCGGCTGGGGTGAAGCCAGCCAGGCTGACTGCAGGATGGACCTGAAACCAGAGACCGGATGCTGGGGGCAGCTTGTGGGCCTCCAACTGTGTGTGGGGGCTGTACACTCTCTCTGCCAGTGCCTGGGGTCGGCAACACTTGCCTTTGGGGGTGGACATTAGTGCTGACCATCTGTCCCCCGAGCCCTCAAACCTCCCAGGCCCCACTCCTGTCACAGGAGGCCACCACTTCCCCTGCAAACTGCCTGTGCCGGCCGAGTAGCCTCTGCATGTCTGCATTCATCCAACAGTTCCCAGACTTGACCACAGCCCGGATGAGACTCAGGGAGCAGGCGTCCTCTCTACCTGGGGGATCCTTCTCTGGAGGGCAGAGCCGCAGCCCTGGGTCCCCAGGCCCACCTGCTCTCGGGGTTCAGTGGCACCTCCCTGGAGAGGAGGAGGCACCAGGAGGGCACCAGGCCTCCCAACCTCCCCGGGGAGCAGCACATACCTCTCTCATTCAGGAGACATCTGTACACGTAACCCACCCACAGCAGGGTGAGCCCGCCTGAAAAGTAGAAGACGCTAGGCCAGCCGTACCAGTCCAGGAGCAGGGAGCCCACAGCCCCGGTCACCAGCGTCCTGCAAAGACAGCGGTCGTGGCCAGAACCCTCGCTTCACTGGGGCCAGAGCTGCCTCTTGGACCCCACCCTGTGTGAGCTGAGTCTCTGGAAAACGGGGCACCCTGTCATCTGTGGAGCAGCTGCCCAAGAGGGCAGGCTCCGTGTGGGAGGCTAGGGGTGTGAGCTGGCAGGGCGTTCTGATGCCACGGGCCAGCGTGGACTCAGGCACAGCCATGCAGCCATGACATGGCACAGGGGCCTGCTCTGCTCTAGGATCTCCCTACTAGGCCTTCATTTGCACGTGAATCTTTTTAAAATTAAAAAAAAAAAAAAGGCAACGAGAAGACAGTGGTGACAAGAATTCGCTGACATAAAACCTCCACACTGTTTTCAGCTCCTCGTTATCAGAGAGGATGAAATTTTAAAAAGACTTCTAAACGCAGAAACAACCTCCAAACCCAACCGCCTCCCTGTGTCCTGCTGATCCTGTGTCCTGGGGGCCTCCCCGCCACAGGCTGGCCTGTCTGTCCAGGAGCTTCTCCCCACTGCCCCCCATCTGCCGAGGCTCGACCAGGAGATGCTTAAAGAAGAAAAAAGAAGGAAAAAGCTTCCCATCAAGGCCTGTGGAGGCTGTCTTCTTTGAGCCTCCATTTCCCCATCTGAGGGGAGGGGGGTGTGCATGGTCTCTTCCTGTGTCTCCCTTCTACCTGCTCCCACCCAACAGGTCCAGATCACCCAGTGAGATGGGATTTCAGATGCACTATGAACCTTTTTTGGTGTGATTTGTCTCCTACTGCTTCTCTGAAATTCACGTTTCACTGGGCACCCAGGGTTTCCATCTGGGCAGCTCCCAGCACCCCGACAGGCACCCCTGGCCCCTCTGCATTCTTGCCTGGAACTCGGCAGCAGTGAAGTGAGGCCCTGAACCCAGGGGTTGTGAAGCCCCATTAGGACAGCAAGACACCCCATGGAGGGTCTGGTGCTCTAGGGGACACGCAGTGGGGAGGGACACAGGATCAGATCTGTCATGACTGGACCGTGATGGGTGCCCTCTAAAGCAAACGCAGGCCACCTCCCCCATGGGGACGGCCCCCATCAAGTTCTGTCAGTGCAGAAGGAAGGGAATGTAAGTGGGCAAGAGCCCCAAAGCCCACTGGCCCCAGGGGGACAGAGCAAACACAGTGGAGGGGGGGTTGGGCAGCAAGTGCCTCCAGGAGCAGACTCCCCATGTGTCACCATCACTGAACCTGCATCGCCCTTTGGCATTCGCACGAGTGGCCTGTCCCCATCAGCCCCAGGCTGGGACTTACCCGAACTGGGAGCCGGCCCCCACGGTGCTGTAGGTGAAAGCTCGCTCACTCTCCCGCACCTTCTGGGACAGCAGGCTGGTCAGCGCAGGGAAGTAAACCCCTGGAGCAGGTGGAGAAGGAAGGGGCCATGTGGAGCTGTGTCCCAAGCCAGGTGGCCCACGAGGCCCACCAGAGCAGCAGATCGAAGCATAAGAAATGGGCTGGAAGCGCCAGGAGCCCTGGGTGATTGTCCAAGCCCAGGTCTCCTTCCTCCTTGCATCACCCACGGGACAGTGGATCCGGGCTTTTCCTGACACTTGGCCAAGGAGACACTCAGCTAGGGTGGTTGGGGGTGGTGCAGAGGGGGTCTACACCAGCTCTCAAGGCCACAGGGCTCCAGAGTCCTGGCACTGACACGGGGATCATGCACACACATGACAAGTGCACACACTAACACACACGGTGCACGAATGTGAGACCTGAACGGCCTTGAGGGACCACAGTGCCGGGTCCTGGCTGCAACATTGCCCTATAGCT